>CM042185.1:37401095-37459619 GCA_023539305.1 Ilex asprella
CCTCCCCTCCCCTTCCCTGCCACGTAGTATCGTAAGTGGCATCTCTAAATTAGGTATCCTATCTCATTTTTTAGTTGGATGTAGTCTTCAGTATCGTGGCCCGTATCCTTGTGAAAGTTGTAATACTTATTGGCTTGGTTGATTCTGTGGTCCACTCTTTATTTATCATCTAGCTGGGTTTGCCACCCTGACGTACTTTGTGCTTACGATCCTCAAAATGGCTAACAAGGTAAAAAAATCTAGGGAATATCAGCAAAAAACCAAAAAAAAACTATAGGGGATTAGTTTCTGGACTAGGTCTAATGATTTTTTCCCGTTTGGGTCTAATATGTAATGAATTGAATCCGAAAAATGTAGTATAATTATGAAAAAGTGTAATGCTATGTAGACCTAAAAATTTGAATTCATGATGTAATTTTATTATAACCATTGGATTAAAATCAAGTTTCAATATTTGATAAAGCCCACAATCAATTCAATTATTGGAATGAATTAGTTAGGTTAACAAATTAAGTTCCAATAACATCGATCTTCTACAAAATCCACAACCAATAAGTTTTTAAATTTCTTGTTAATTATGCATAAAGTATAAAAAGACCTATTTAACCCCTTTAGATAGTCTATTATAAGTATAAAGTAACGGACTTTGAACTCTCAATTGGTTATATTATAGGTTCAATTATCTTATTTCTAATGCAACTATAGAATGTGCTTTTTTCTTATTATTATTGTCAAACTCAGTTTCGCAATAAGATTGATGATGATTTCCTCATGAACTCTTTCATTTTGTATATACAAAAAAAATTCCTAAAAATTTAATACAAATTCAATCATAAATGTCATGATAAAAAAGGTTGTCAAGCAAGGTGACAGTTGCGCCCAATCCACGTTCGAACGGCAATTGCTCACACTACTTTGGCCACAGACAAAACTCAAAAGTACTGGAAGCTCTCCATGTTCGAACATCAGTATAATGTTCGAACAATGTGTTTAAAATTCTACTAGGCACGTTCAAATGTCAGTAATGTTCGAACATTGATGCCCAGTCTACAAAAACCTGGTTCTTCTTCTTCATTTCACTCCAAAATCCCAAAAAAAAAACCCAAACCCTAAGGTGACTCTTCACTTCCCAAGCCTCAAAACACCACCCATTCTTAATTTCTACCCAAAAAAAGCAACCCAAACACATTCCACCTAATTTCTCACTCTTTTCACCGAGAAATTCAACTTTTTAAAACCCAAAAACCCCCCAAAAAATGAGAAACTATGCCTGCAAGAATAAAGTTTCCCGCTAAGCGCAACATAGTCAATCAAAAACCAATTATAGTGGAGGAGATCATTGAGGAGAGAGAGGGGAGGCCCATAGTCAAAAGGTATGATCGGACCCGCTTTCCCAACGCCCTCAAGGCAGACAGGTATGAGAGTTTTTTTTGAAATCAAGTTATAGTCTGTGAGCGAACTGTGGTTTTGATTGATTTTGCGGAGTTGGGGATTTTTGAGAACTTTGAGCCGAGGGGATGGATGTTGTACTTGAGAAATGGCGGAGATGCCATGATTGACTTGGTGCGGGAGTTTTACTCCAATGTCAAAATGGGACCACAAAGACTTATGTAAGGGAAAATCATATTGATGTGGATGAGGAGTACATACGAGAGTTGAGACATGAGATGCCTCGGGTGCCAAGGCCAACCTACCCCCCCAGGGAAAAGGTGGGCATGGACGTTCTGGGGGCAAAATTAACGGGGTTAGCTACATTTTCTTGGACGAAGCACAAATTCTTTCGGCAAGGGCAGTTGATCGACAAGTATAAGATGTTGAATTTGATTGAGGTCTCAAACTTCACCCCCATCGGGTGCAAGAATGAGATATTCCCCTGTATGGCCCCATTGTTATATGCAATTGGAAGGGGCCATAGCATAGACCAACACTCGTTGATTTAGATAGAGATGATGAAGGGATGCAATGTGAAGAGGAACTCACTCCCCTTTGGCACCCTGGTGACAGAGATGTGCACAGACCACGAGATTAGGGTGAGGCCAAAGATGACAATACAGAAGCCGATGGGGCCATTGAATAAGGCTTCCTTCCAGAGGAGCCAAGGTCATAGTGGCACCCCAGCAGCTAGATAGAAGGTGCCCCCACCCCGAGGCACCGATGAGGTGTAGAATATGTTAGATGAGGAGGAGGAGAGAAAGCTAGAGTCTGAGAGAGCCCATTAGCAAACACAAGATGAGGCAGGTTCAGCACCAGCACCCGCCGATCGCTGAGAAAGATTATGCATGGCATCAAGGCCAAGCAAGCTGAGATTCTCATCTATTTGAGGGGTGGAGCTGGTAGAGCGAGAGAGTGAGAGATATTTATGTTCTTGAGAGTGTTTGTGGATGTGTCACTTCTTTTGTTAGATAATTTGAATCTTTGTTAAGTAAAACAATGATATTTTAAGAAATGAATGGTTCAGTTTTATCACTTTTATCTTTTAAAATGCATGTGTATGCATAGCAGTACATTGTTATTTGTCAATGAATGATGGAACAATGTGAATATTGAGACTATTTGTTAAAATGACTAAACACATGACTGACTTGATCCGAAATGTGTACACCCAAGTGTAGGCGGTCAAGCTATAGTAATAATCTAGTTAAGTCCGAAGTCGAATCCATAGGAAACTATGATTAGTGTTTTGAAGTAAGTAGCGACACAGACCAAGTAACTGAAAACGTTGAGAGTTTGAAGTTATGGGATTTTCTGGACAGAACATAAGATTCTTTATAGTGTGTTTTTCTAGACAAAATATATAAGATAAATTATCAAATGTAACATCCACCCTTTAGCTCGAGGATTAGAGCATGTAGTTAATCATCCGGTTTATTATACTTGTGCTTGATAACTCAATTAACTCTCGTGTCAACAGCAAGTTAATCAGAAGATAAAGATGAATTGTGAGAATTAAGCACATAGTTTCGATGCCTTTCTAGAAATTTAAAAGAATTGTCTGTACCGAGACTCAACCCGTCTACAAACAAGCAAGAGTTTCTACAAGACATCTAACTATGGCATTAATGTTTCATTATTTTAATAAAGCACAATAATAGTGAAGATTGAAATGTTGTCATGAAGATATAGTCGAGGTACTTGCCTTGAACCAATGGGTCTTTCTATGCAAGAGTCATCTGTGTCATAGAAAGAACCCACGGTTATACAAAGTACCTTGCTTTGCTATATGCATTCAATCATTCAATAAGCAAGTGAAATATAAAGCATTAAAGCATTAAGAAAATGCACAAATATAACTTTCGGATGATTTATACATGTCCATCACCTCCTACTAAAGAGTGAATGAGGAACTACTCACTCTTCATGGCTTTGGTAAAGCTAGAAAAGTGAGTAATATTCATCCCTCCGAGTAGAGGAGTTACAAAGTGAAACAAACTAAACAAGGAGCTGATCTTCAACGAAGAATGAATAAATCACGTTCCACCCTTCACGACTTTGGTAAAACTCTAGAAAATAGAAGAGTTTCACTCCTCTAAGAAAGAAAGAAGCTCAAGCAATGGAAGTAAAAGAAATAATGAAAGTAGAAGAAAGCTAGTCACTTTTGGAGGGTTTCCTCCTCAACCAAAAGATGAACTATCTCCCTTGATACAAGTAAATATAAGACAATTCTACAACTATATGAGTTGGAGTCTAAGCCTCCATCAAGCTCTTTACAAGTCCCCCTTTACTCTCCCACAATAGGAGTATTTATAGGTAAGGAGGAGGAAACAAGAGGGGGTGAAGGAATAATGTATGCCTGCCCAAGTCTAAGTGAAAGCTAACCACTCTGTAGGTAGTCTACAGACAACGTTCGAATGTTGTCTCTGTCTTTGCTTAATGGGCATTCGAACATGCTGATGCAGTCTGAACTTCCCACTCAAGTAGCTTGTAGTTTCTGTAAAGTTCATTTCCACACTCCATGGAGCAGTCTGGTCTTTAAATAATTCTAGGGGACGTTCGAACATTGATTGTGTTCGAACGTGGTACTCAAGTACCTCAAGGTCTTCTTTCTTGGCTGCAACACGTCATGTCTCAGCAGTCTGGTCTTCACATGATTTAAGGTAACGTTCGAACGCTAATTGGCATTTGAACGTTCCTGCCTTGGTCCAAGCTTTTCCAATTTTGCTCCAGAATATGCTGGTGTTGCATGAAAGTCTGATATTCATCGCATTTGGTCCCTTGTACAATTTATGCACTAAAATTTCATCATTTAAACTCCATCAAAGTATAATTAGTCTAAAAAGGGCATAGTAATATGCTAATTTTAACTACTAATCAATAACCGATTTGACATCTTACCTAATAATCTAGACTTAAAACCACATATCTTTGGAAAATGGTATTTTCTCTATGCTTAAAATGCCAAATGTATATAGCTATTTGTTATTTTGAAGGTACAGGATGACCAAACTCGAAATGGAATCGATATATAACCGACATTCCATAAAAAACCAGACATAACCAGTGGCAATAACGAAAAATACCATGGTAAGTTTTGAGTCTTGCGATACTTTTGAGAGGATATCAACATTTACTCAAGTAAGATTTTTTACTTTCTATCCTTGAATAATCTCATTAAACATGTTTTGATTGACGCAACTAAAACAATCTATTAACATATCCCCCCTCCCCAGAAATTTGTTCATACGGCACATACATGTACACATACTTGAGAAAGGATCTTAGGCCATTTTTGACTTAATTTTGAGCCTTAGCCATTTCTTTTACAAAATTATATACCTAGTTAGTAGAGATTGAGCCTTTAATGAATTATCTCCTTTTCAAGTAACTCATATGATAACTGAGCCACAAGAAAATATACTTGACATATCTTTGCTATCTAATTTTCTAGCACTCTCTTATAAATCAGTACAATACAAAAATGCAAGAGAAAGGAAGAAGACGATGGTGGCTAATGTTGAATGAAAGAAAATTCAGGGAAAACAATCAAAAGTGAAAAAGAACCAGACAAACAGAAACTGGCCAACAAAGTGAAAAATGAGAAAAATAAAAGAAAGAAATACCATTTCTAGGTAAAATGTCGAAAAGCTAGAAAGAGGTGTGCAACCATACATAATGAAAGGATAGCTTTTGAATACCATTAATGTCGTTTCATTAGCCACATACCTCTAGCCACATTATAACCTATAAAAAGTCCTAATTGATCTCAAGGTTGATACATGCGTAGATCGTCAACTAAATGTTGGAAAATGTTAAATAGTATTTCTTTATTTGCATCAATATTCTTCCATGAGATTATGTCAAACATAATTAGTCTGTTTCCTTAAAACTTCACTCCCATACTAATTGTGCATATGATTTTTCGATTGGCTCTCTTCTGATCACATGCCCTTTGAGAGACAAGTCACTATAGCCAGAGGGAATTTTTGTTGAGTACATTCTAAGAAAGGTTTGTGAAATCAAAGCTATCCATGGAAGGTGGTAAAGTGAAATATTTGTTATATAACAATTCTTGTTGCTAGAATGATCATTCCTACTACACAGGAAATTCCAAATACCAATATGACGAATGCTAATTTTTGTATAGAATAAATACCTATGAAAGAGACGTATGTGGGATAGGAGTCGAGATTGATGGTTGGGTGTCCCAATGACCATGATGCTAACTCACTTTAACCAACAATCTCATATACACATCTATTTAAATTGAAGTTTGGGGGTAGCTTCACTGAAAACCCTCACGAGACAACACTCGTCTGCTAGGATAAACCTGCTGGTTTAACAGCTTGTTGCATGCGCTAAATGAAACTAGATGACCTATGAAAATGGCACTTTAAATAAATTCGCATTCAATTGTTGTTTTATTACTAGAAACTAGCAATATTTAGGTTGGGGTGTGATTAGTAGTTAAAATTAGCATATTACTATGCCCTTTTAATACTAATTATACTTTAATGGAGTTTAAATGACGACATTTCAGGACATGAATTGTACAAAGGTCCAATGGCAATAAATATCAAACTTTGGTGCAACACCAGCATATTCTGGAGCAAAATTGAAAAAGCTTGGATCAAGGCAAGAACGTTCGAACGCCAATCCACGTTCGAACATTCTCTTGAATTATTAAAGATCAGACTGCTGAAGTGCTGAAGCATGGTGCGTTGCAGCAAAGAAGAAAAACACATAAGTACTTGAGTATAACATTCAAACGTCAATCCACATTCGAACGTTGTCCTAAACTATTGAGAACCAGGATAACGAGTGCAAAGGCAGTGGTTCATGGCGTATAGAAGTAGCTCTCACAGAAGAATAGAGACCACTTGAGTAGGAGGTTCAAACTACATCTCGCGTTTGAACGCCATCTAGCAAAGATAGTGAACAACTTTCGAACGCCAGACAACGTTTGAACGTTGTCCCCAGACAGGCTGCAAATTGGATGACTTTCAGTGGACTTTGGAGGCCTTACACTATTTTTACACACTCCCTTGTCCCCTACTCCTTGCCTATAAATACTCTCATTGTGGGATATTCAAAGACAAAGAGGGGGCTTACACTTGAGCAACAATTTTATGTAGAAAAGTTGTAGAATTAGTCTTAGACTTAGGTTTATATTTACTTGCATAGAAGGGAAGATAGATTACCTTTTGGTTAAGGTGGAAATCCTCCAAAAGTGACCAGATTTCTTCTACTTTCAGTATTAGTTTCATTCACTTTCATTGCTTGAGCTTCTTTCTTCCATTAGAGGAGTGAACTCTTTCACTTTTCTGGAGCTTTACCAAAGCAGTAAAGGGTGGAACGTGATTCCCTGATTCTTTGTCGAAGATTGGCTCCTTATGTAGTGTATTTTATCTTGTAACTCCTTCACTTGGAGGAATACGCATCACTCACTTTTTTAGCTTTACTAAAGCCATGAACAATGAGTAGTTTCTCATTCACTCTTTAGTAAGAGGTAATGGACATGTATAAATTATCTGAAAGTTATATTTGTGCATTTTGATTACGCTTAATGCTTTATATTTCACTTGCTTATTAAATGATTGATTGCATCAAGCAAAGTTAAGATATTTTGTATAACCGTGAGTACTTTCTATAACACAGATAACTCTTACATAGAAAGACTCATTGGTTCAAGGCAAGTACCCCGGCTAGATCTTTATGATTACCCTTTAATCTTCACAATTAATGTGCTTCATTTAAAGAATGGAATATTATTGTCATGGTTGGATGTCTTATAGAAACACTTGCTTGCTTGTAGACGGATTGAGTCTCAGCACAGACAATTCTTATAAATTTTTAGAAATATATCGGAACCATGCACTTAATTCTCATAATCCACATTTATCTTTCGATTAACTTGTTGTTGACACAGGAGTTAATTGAGTTACCAAGCACAAGTATAATAAACCAGATTATTAACTACATGTCCAGATCCTCAAACTAAAGAGTGACTTTTTGCATTTGAGTTTATCTTATATTTTGTCTAGAAAACCTTCTTAGAAAAAATTATATATTCGGCCCAAGAAAATCCCTAAACATCATCATTATAAATCTCAAGGGTTACAGTCACATGGTTTCTGTCACAGCTTACTTCAAAACACCAACAATAGTTCTATGTCAATTCAACTCCGAACTTAACCGGATGTTTACTATAACTTGACTGCTTGTACTTGGGTGTACACATTTCGAATCAAGTCAATTCCTATGAATTCGATGATGAACATTACCCACAGTTTGAATGCGCTCATCTCCGTCAGTGATGTGTTTTAGAGGGTTGTTGTGCGGTTGTTCCCTTTGAGGGGGGTCGCCTTGAGTTGATTATGCCCTTTGAGGACGCTGAAGGAGGTCCAACAACTCTTTATTTTGCTGGAGGAGACACTGGTTGGCTAGGCGAATGACCTCTAGTTTGTTGTTAGGTGTGAGATCCACCATGGGGGGATCAATTTCTAGGGTAGGCAAGAAATTACGGCGATTTTCTTGATGCCTTCTGAGGGTAGCTTCTTGTTGGTTTTGTAATTGACGAAGATTCGCTTGATCTCTGCTCATGTTGCGTGTAGAAACCATCAATTACTGAAGAAAATCAATATATTTTTAACGAAAAATAGTCGTTCCCATAGACGACGTCAACTGATGATGTTCTTGACACGGCTGAGCAATGACGTTAGTATAAAACACGTTGAACAATCGAATTCAATTCAATTTGAGCTCCAAAACTCTAGGGAATAGAATTTGGGAATTAGTGGGTGATTATGCAAAGTGTTTGCAGTGGTTCACCAACTTGAAAACTCAGTTAATCCACTCTTGAAGTAGTCTCTTGCTCCTGAATATATTGATTACTGTGTGAAGTTTGCAGACAATATTTTGTAAGACTACAATGGCTCTGTCCCCCTGTTTTCGAGGGCTTTGCCTCCTATTTATAACTATTTCTGGGCCTTGCTTAATCTGGGGCGAGATCCTCGCCCCTCCCTTCTAACGATTGTCCCTTGTTGCACAATGAGACTTGCGCCTGTTGGGTGATTGATGCCAGAAAAGGGGGACTTGGTGGGATTCAGCTACCCTTTGCACAGCCTTCCTCGAGATATAGACACAAGGAGTTGAGGTCTGAAATCGAGGTCTGTAAATAATATTGATGAGCTGAGCTCCCGATCTGAGTAGTGTGACCTGGGTTACCGAACTCATCCTTAGATATTTTGCGGTACCATCAACTTCCACATGCGAATTTTTTTCATGTGCATAGATTATAATCAAACTTTATTTTAATTTAAATTTTGACTGTAGTTTTAAATTTTAAAATTAAAGAGGACCAATTCCTTGCATTGAAATGAAAAGGAATAAGCTTTACTTAGTCTGACAGCAATTTTGCCATAGCACTAACCCAAATTAAACAATTTTGCCTTAGAAAACAATATCGAGTGATAGCATAATTTTAGCTTACCATTCATGTTTTCCCCTTAGTTTTCTTTGCAAAGAAAAAAGTATTGAATTACAACAACCAAAGTGGCTGGATTGGCAGCCTCTTTGATACCAGCGAAATACATTTGATATGCACACCAGTTCAAATATAATAATATAGAATTCTTAAACAATGAAGCTACAAATACGGACATGTGTCATGTCTATTCAAATTAAGTGGGTCGATGAGACAGCCACTTTGATAGCAGCAAAATGCATTCGATATAACTCACGAAAACACTCACTCGCGACAGTGGGTCTGCACTTTCAGTTACATTGCTGGTTGAATTTTTTTTTTTTTTCAGGTTGGTAGGTTTGACAAATTATGTGTACAAGAAAACAACGCTTCGCTCAAGCTTAGACATTTTCCGCCGCTAATGAGATCTAATGGAAACTGTCTATACACTACACTGTCTGTGTCAGTTTGCCTTTGAAACAAAAAAATGACTGGCTAATGTAACATATATGAAGTTTTCTAAAGACTGGCTAATTTTCCAGGTGTCAAAAATATCTCAGTAGTAGATGTATGTGGTTGATCCTATGAGCAAAAGTTTATCACCGCAAAACTTCGAAGTTACTACTAAGAAAACTTCTCCACACCTACTTAAATAAATATTATAATCTGTGGTTTGAATAAATTAAGTTCTAAAGTCACTGTGTTTTGAGCAATTATACAATCTGAGTTGGTGTTGTTTTATCACATTGATATCAAAAACATCTTGTTCTAAGAATTGACTTCAGGAGTTCATGTCTTGGCTGTGTAATTCTTTTTCTTGTCTTTTTTTTATCCAGACGATTCACAAATGGTTGTATTTAAACTGTTCATTTGTTGAAACTATTCCATGGATTATGATCTCTTCCAAATTTTGAGTAGAAGCTATTAACAATACATATGCAAAAAATAATTTAATTACAATTAACTCTCATAGAATCAGAAAATGTACAAAAAAATTCACGCAAATAAAGTGAGAGAGATTCACAAACATATAAAAAGATCAAACAAGTCGGAATCCCAAACAACAATGAAAATGACTTAGAGATCTGTCTCTTCGTTTTTTTTTTCTCTCGACTTTCCTTTCCTTTGAGCTTTTCCTCTGATTGGTTGTTGTGCAATTATAAACCCTTTGATATTGCTGCAATTACAGACATTTCCATTAAATTTTGTGACTTTTCATTCCAAAATTCTATATCCATATTTATATGTTTTTCATGATAACTATTTCTAGAGAATATCTGCAAGAGTTATAAGGTTGACAAAAAGAAGTTATAAGGTTGACATAAAGAAGAAGGGTGTTTTTCATCCTTCCTTTAGAGATAAGTCTGTCTTTACCATTTCTCCATTATTGTCTATCATATTCATGCTCAACTAGGCTTGATTCCTTTTTCCTACTGATTAATTATTAGATATTGTTTGCTCAAACATGTACTTTCATAGGTTTTAGACATGATGCTTATTTAGCAATTATACGGAGTACCTTTATTCTTCAACTAAGGTTCAACTTACAAACCTCTATCATACACATTCAAACCCAGTACTGCTAGATGCCATCTTGCTAACTATCCACCATTGCATATGATTCTCGGCTTGTTATTTTCTCTTTTTTACTTGATTCAGTTGCTTGATGTTCAATCCTTAGATAACTAGAATAACTAATGGTAGTGTTTTAAATCGAGAATATCACACACATACAAAAATGTGCAATTTAATTTATATTCTATTTAAGTTTATGGGTAGGACCTCTAATAAGTTTGCTCAAAGATATTTCAAAAAAAAAATGTAAAACTAACAGTTCATTAGAGCTTTTAATATGTTTGCTCACTGGATTACTGCAAAAAAAAAATGTGAAATCTTCCCTTGAGAACCCCTCATCATGAACATAAACCAGTCAATTCGACTACCTAACACCAACATGCTTGTAAAAGTATTAACCCAATACGACAGAGTTAACTATGGTATCAAAAGGGTTACATCAATATTACATTAGAAAACCTAAAACAAACCACAAACAGTAGGCCAAAAAATCTTTAAAAAAAAAAAAGAATTGAAGTAAAGCCGTCGTTGGGAGAGCAATAGAGAGTACAGAATCACTTCAATTGTACTCTTACCATATTCACATGTGCATATGTTCTTACTATCTATTGTCCAAATATATTTTCCTTGCAAGATTCAGAACCTATCCCATCAGGTAATTATATGTGTAATTAAAATAATAAAATCATAATCAAAAATTGAAAATAATAATATACCTATATATAAGTTCATATATGTCTAAGTAGCCCACATCCTTGGCTGAAATCTAGCATTTAGTACAATGGTATGAAATAAAAACTGCTGGATTTAATGAAACCCTTGAAGTTAGGCTATATACTATGCAAAAAGAACGGTAGGTTGATGATCTCACGACAGCAAGGTTTGGGGTGCTAGAGGAATAGATAGAAATCATCCTGACAATATGTTTACCAAGTGGATTGTCTTCCTTTTAGTGGAATGATATGTTTGAGAATGTTCTAATTCACATGCCTGATTATTTTCTGCCTTCCTTTGCCTATAAATATCAATCTAGACCTAGTGTTTAGTAAAATATTAATTATTTGCTCGATTTAAAAATATAAAAGTCGTGAATAATAGAATTATATATGTATACTTGTATTCATATTTATATTAAAAAACTACAATTATAATTCTAAGTAATCCTTGTGCAAACCCACGTGTGCATTAACTAATAAAAAAAAAGGTTCCGAGAGTATATACAGTGCAAGAATTAAGGTCTTTTCAGATAATTTTTTTGCGGTGGTAATTTTCAGTCACAAAAAAGCGTGTTTTGAAGAAAAAATAAAGTTTTTTTTGTGACGGTAGTACTGTCATAAAAGATTTATTATTGTAGCAAATATTATTTGAGATGGTCATTGCTGCCACAAAGATTTTTTGAGACTCTACTTATTACAGAAAGGTATGTTGCCACAACACATTGCCATAATAAGTGGAATCTCAAAAAAAAATTGTGGCAAAAAGAACCCATCTAAACTAGTAATTGCGGTAAAACTTTTAGAGCAATGCTACATGAACTTAAAAGTAGACTTAAAAAATTGACTTGATAATCCCAACTATTGATTTCACTGTAGGTTCCAGCATTTATTGGGACCTATTACCTATTCAATGGTTGGGATTATCAAGTCAAAATTTTAAGTTTAGTTTTTAAGTTCATCTAGCATGACTCAAACTTTTATGAAAGCATTACCACCACAACAAACATTTTTCTATCTAAAATGCACTTTTTCTGATGGTGAACATTACTGTCGTAAAAAACTTATCTCAAAATACTTTAATTCTTGTAAGGACCTTATTGTATATATTTCATGTACTTACGATGTCATGTCTTTAAATTATGCTTGTGAATTGAAATTGTCTTTTTGAAAACGCAACGAACTCAAGTAAATAAACAACGATATGAATACAGAGGTCAAACATGCATCCCACACCCGAAAAGGGCGCCCAATATATGCCTTCCCCTACCCCTCCCCCCGGGTAACTAAGGTAAACTGTGTAGAAAAGCATCCATTGATGTACCAAATTCGAAAGAGCATTTTTAACTAAAAACTTCAACTCGTTAATTTAACTCAAATTTGAATAGATAAAACAAGTAGATAATATGGTCAGTTTGTGAGGATAAGATTATAAATTCTAAAATAAAAAATTCTATGGTCAAATTTAAAAATTGTTTGGTATTTATAAAATTAAGCATTCTATTATCTCGGAGAGGATCCAAATCCATTATTGTGCATTATATAGATGCGAGTTATACTAGCCATAGCTTACCAAAATAAAAAGTGTCGTAAGAAGTATTGGCCTGTTGTTCCTTATCATCACCTACTGCCTCTAATCAAGTAGAAAAACAATATCATTAAAGTATCTTTGATTCAATGAGCCATTTTGTATTTAGTAGTGGAGGCTTGCACCAAAGTTTTGGTTCAAAAAAGCGTTTTCTTATTGCCAATTTTTATATCTTCCTATTGTGTCTTTGGAAGCAAGGTTGTAATATATTACACAACTTTAGTTGAGCCTATATGTATTGCTAACAAAACCACCTCATCCTTGTACAACCACATGGTAGGGGTAATGTATTTCCCTCCACAAAGCACACCATATATATTATTTTATTAAAAACCATTTTCATTATGTCTTTTTTAAACTTTTGATTACAACGTAAACTTAATAGGTATACAATTAACTAAAAATAACAAGCATCAAATCAATCAGGACATTTACTACAATCTACGAGACTTGAACTTAGAATCTCAAAATAATAACCCTAGCTAAGGCCTTCTTATTTGAGTTACCCCATACTTCCATCTTTACAAATAAAGAAAAAAAACATAAAGACCTATTCTCTTGGCAACCCCACTCTCTCTATATTATTCTATATCTATATACACTTCAAGCATAATCCTTCAGATGGAACTGAAAAGTAAGACAAATGAGATGAAAGAGAATATAAAAAACCATACAAAACAAGAAAAATATCTTCTTGTAATCATGATGATCCTCAACTTATCATTATCTACGGCCAGTAATCAAGGGAAAGAAACCAAAATTAGATCATTATATCCTCACTATTTCAGAATCTTAACAGCCCTGAAGATATTGTTTCATCAGATGCGTTTTATGCATTAGCTGGAAGCTTATTGCAGAAGAGTATGGGTCCAAAAGAGCATCTTCCTACTTCTCATTTTTTGCCTCTTTCCTTTGTATTTATTTGAGTGTAGCAGTTGATTTTTTATTTTCAAATGTGGCCTGTGTATATGTCTTTTTCGGAAAGTCCTGTGTATATGTCTGACTAATGAAAATGTTATTTGGATCTAATTTTAAAATTTAATCAAGAATTAATGCAATATAATCATTGGATTGAAATTGAGTTCCATCTAACATTAAAATTTACAACTAATTCAATGACTACATTGAATTAGATCCCTGATAAGGCCCTCAAATTAGATTCCTATAGCATTGCTCTTGACTAATAACCCACTTTGTCCAAGCATAGGTACACATAAGATAAAATGTATTTCTCCTCTCAGAAAACCTAATTTTTTTTTTCTTTTTTTGGATTGAAACGATAGTAATCTTATTAATAAGGCATATTAGAAGGAGATGAGGCATTACAAAGTCCAGTGCCTCTCGTAGCCACACATCAACATCATCTATAAATTTAATATTTTGTGCCAATTCATGTGTCACCTTATTTCCCGTTTGCCTTACAATTGAAAATCTAAAGTTTCTAAACTTTTTTAAGCAATTTTTGGATATAAGCTATGATGACACCAAAAGAAGAAAGATTAGCATTACAGTCTTGACGGTGTTTGATAATCTGGGCAGCATCTCCTTTCCCATTCAACATCCGAAAATTCCTGGTGCAAGGGAAAGGTTACAGCCATCAACAACAATGATGCAGCATGAATAGTGCAGTACTAAAAAGAGAGAAATTTCAATTAGGCTGTCGGAGAATTTATCGACGCCACATCCCAGAAACACCTCGATGGGTTCTTCTTTAATTTATGCTCTACCATTAGCTCGTGTTTTTCTAGGCCAAAAACCGACATTTAGACCGTTAATGTTACACACTTTTTCATTTTTATTCCATGTGATTGTGTACTTTTTTATTGTTATGTATTTTCACTTTCTAGGCTTGCGTTTCGGTAATTTGGTATGAGCAATACTATTGGGACCTAAAATTCTGACTTAATTTACTGACCTAATTTACTGTGACCATTGGATTGGTTGTGGACTCCATCAAATATTAGAACTTGGTGCTAATCCAATGGTTTCAATGAAACCACATCATTAGGTCAGCAAATTATGTCAGATTTGTCTAAATAGTATTACTCATTTGGGATGAGCAATACTGTTAGGACCTAAAAATTTGACCTAATTTACTGACCTAATTCACTGTGACCATTGGATTGGTTGTTTTCTCCATCAAACATTGGAACTTGGTGCTAATCCAATAGTTTTAATGAAACCACATCATTAGGTCGGCAAATTATGTCAGATTTTTATGTCTAAATAGTATTACTCATTTGGGATTAGCAATACTATTGGGACCTAAAAATCTGACCTAATTCAATGTGACCATTGGATTTGGGATTAATAGGGTTTCTTATTTACAATATATTTAATAATTTATGGATTGCTAAGCTATTCCCTAATGTACACCTTTAATGCCAGCCTTTGGTTATGAATGAAATGTTTTCTCTTCCATTCAATTGCTTTGGTTTTTGGGAACTTGAAATTTTTTTAAAAAACTTTTAGTCAAGTATTATCTGTGATAATTAAAAAAAAATAGAGTTACTTCTGTTTTCATTTAATCATGCTCACCCTCTGCCTCAACACCGCCTCCTCTATGTATGTCCGTGGTCATCAAATATAATATCTGCATGGAGCTAAAAAGTAAGACAAATTGCATGAAAGTTGACAGAGAAAAAAATGAAGCTAAATAATGGAACTTTAGAGATTAAATGAAGCAGATAGCTAGGCCTAGGAGACAAACCTCTGACCCAATGCCTATCAATGAAACCTACTGGGCATATAAGTGAGACAAAACTGACGGTCACGATGAGTTCAGGATGGGGTATACGCACCTATTCAATAATGTGAGGATTCCCTTTTTATTCACTCATTTCCATGATGATGATGATGATGACGACCCCACAGGGACACGCACATGCACATATACACAAAACCCATTCTGGCTCTCCCCACAATTCTTGCTATCCCACTCTTTTTCCTTGTCTTTGCTTAGCAGTCAGTCTCTATCCAACCCACCTTGAAAATAACCTAACACTGATGTCTAGTTTCATCATCCTGATCTTCAAGGAGCTGTACTGTTTTGCTAACTCAGAACTGGTGTCAAAATTGCACCAATTCCGGGGCAACCCAATTGCAGATCGCTTAGTGAGATTCATATGGAGTTTTGATTAGTCTGATTAGTTTGAGTCCTAGAGTTTTATTGTACAATGTGTTCTAAATATGTGGACCTAAGCCAAAGATTTTATTGTATGACGTGGATTGGAAACCACTGCATGTAACAACTGCTAGAAACCCAAGTGAGAAAGCAATTCCACATCGGGTATGTAAAGAAAGTAAATTGAGTTCATATGTATACATATGAAGATCACTTTGATCTTGAATTTAAGGATTTAAGTAAGATTTGAATGCAATTATATATGAGCCCAGATTCTAACAGTAGGATTGAATCACATTGCTTCTTACAAACTCAAATTCTTGGGCACTTGCCCCACTTTGCTAATCAAAGCCACATTTGACTTCAAATTTTCATTTTTTTTTTATAGTTTTCAAAGTTCGAAAAAATTCGGCGTAATTTTTCTCCAAAAACTCAGGAGGCCCCAAGACACCCCCCCCCCCCCCCGACCCTTGCAAGAAGGTCAAAGCATAGGAGTTTCTCGGGTAGCAAGTTAGTTTGGAGAGAAGTCACATTTGGAAGAAAGCTAAAGGATTTTTCAAAACTTAGTAGTTTTGAACAAAATAAAAAGGTATGATAATATTATATGATTTAGAATCTAAGGCCGGCTGAAATGTAAGGCCAAATAAACCATTGCGTAGGGCCCCTCGTATGTTTTGATGGCTCGGTATGTGAATTAGTCTTCTTATTCTTCTATTTTTTGTCTGTCTCAGCCTTATGCTTTTTATTTACTAACAGAATAAAAAAAAATTCTTTCAGTACTTACGAGGTAATTCTTACTCTACGCTCTATTTTGTACACTTGTTATAAGTCTCTAGTCAATTGTTCATCCCAATTTTTTCATTCTACCTCATCACTTTCAGGTTAAAAAATGACAAATAATAACGATGTATTATTTTAGTCACTTAGGAAATAAAAATTTTTCCAATGTGTTTCGAAATCACTTCAAAAATAAAATGGAAACAAATAAAATTTTGAAAACTTGATCCAAAATATTAGTTGAAACACTTCAAAAATATTTCACAAGTATTATATACTAATTATGTAATATATGGGTGCGTGTGATATTAATTTTTTTGGGTGGGATTAGGATATAAGGGGCTTACTTTCAGAACAAAAAGAATTTTGCTTGTTTTTTTTTTCTTTTAAGTATCGTTTGTTTTTATAATTTTGTATTTTTTTTCTTTTTGTTTTTTAGTTATCCGAGTTTAATCTCTTCTTTCAATTGTAACCGCGTGTATTTTTGTATACATATTCACATAAATAAATGTGTAATTTATATATCAAAATGCATGAAATTGCTCTTATTATGTAGTAATTAAAAACGATTTTACTTTTTGTGATGAAACTATTTTTCAAAAGTTAAGACTGCATTTAAGTCTTCCATTATGCAGCAAGAAGAAGAAAGAAGGTTGCAAAGAGTGCAAAGAGAAATTATGTATTCTCATTCACATGTATTTGCATATGCACACTTTTATTTTTACTGGAGGAGTACATGATCACCGCCTCTAATTACATCAAGCTAGAACTAACTAAATGCAGTATTGATTAAATACAGACTCTAACTAACTCTGTAAATCTCAGCTAACCAGCTAACTAACTAATCCTCTTGTCTTCAATCTTCAGCACACCCCGTCAAGATGCTGTGATTGACTAAAAAGAGCAGCAGAGTCAATGTTTGGGATCATAGAAACTGTGATTTCCTATTGCCTTTCCTCTTGAAGAATCAAAGATTAAAACCTTGGTGATAGGTGGAAGAGGATCTTGCAATAGAATTTGACTTTGAATATGATTATACGAATCATTCAATCCCATTAAGAACTGAATTATATGATTCGTCCAATTTCTTCAAAGCACCGCAACAACAAATAGATGGAGGGCGATAATTCACCAACTCATCCCAAAATCATTTGAAACGTGTGTAGTAATAATTAATGGATAATTGATTTTGAGAGAGAGAAGAATTCAATTTCTTTAGTTGAAAAACTCTAGATCCATTTATTTGAGAAAACATTTCCTTCAACTCATCCTAATTTTCCTTAGCAGAATTTATACACAACACAGTTTTTGCAATATTCTTCGATAAAGTGTTCGAGATCTAAGAGATTACCATATTATTGCAGCGAATTCATTAATTTTAAAATGGATCTGTATGATCAGTAGGCTGGGGGAGTTGTTCCATCGAGGAAGGCCATTTTGTTCTTAGCACTAAGAGGCATCAATTATAAGGTTTTTCAGGGAAGGTACATCCACTCTTTACATTTTGTGCCCAAAAATGATTATGAATCATTAACAAAACTTCCCATTCAGTGCTAAAGGAGTACTTCATTATAGATAAAACTTGACTCTAAATTGCTAGTATTCTCTGTACCACTGACCTTGTGGTCCATGCTAAATTTGTGCTATCTCACCCAGCATAAAGAAAAATAAATAATACTAAAAAAAAAATTTGAAAGTTTTTTAACTTACACTTATAAACGTATATGCAACAAGTTGAGAAGATGAAGTTGAAAGTTGAAACAACAAAACCCCACAATTATATCTATAGGTTGTTCATGACCTCCATCATGGAACAACCTCCTTCAAATTCAAGGCTACAAGATGAGCCTGAGTTCAGCTTAAAGGAATGGGCAATCAAGGCTCGAATCAGCCGAGAAAATACAAGGTCAAGAAGGTTTTCAGCTTCAAATCTTAGAAGTTTCAGGGAAGACACAAGGTCTTTCAGATCAAACATAACCATCTCTAGCACTGCTTCCTCTCCTGGATACTCTGTAAGAGGTACCCTATCTCTCTCTCTCTCACACACACACACACTATGTGTGGCACAGAAATAAGTGGGTTGTGAGTACTTGTTGTTCACAAACTAATATGATCTTGTTGCAGAGGAAATCGACCCATCAACGTACTCATTTACCACTGCCCTCAATGGTGAGCATTATCCGATACCCTATTTTGCAACTACCTGAGCTTTATGCTTTTTTATTAAAACCATCTTCTACTTGGCTAAATAAAAAGAAGTAATCAGATTTTAAATGAGTTTGACCAAATAACATCGTGGTTATTATGATAACGAAGATTAATGCTTTACCGCTTACTTACTTGGATCATATGGTACTGTTAACGCAGCTTTGCAGGCTAGAACGGTTAACACTTGGGATTGTTTATCACCGGATGGGTTTGCTCTCAATTCCAAATGGAACGAGGCAGAGAAATACATATGCAACCCACTCTCAGGAGAAGTTCCTATGGAGTGTTTGTCTGCCAAGACACTCAGCGGAAGATCATTTCGCCACTTAACGAGTAGAATTACAATGTCTGCGCCTCTTATTTATCCTTCTCACTCGCGACTGATCCATTCAAAACCTTCTGTCACTACGCCTGCACATGAAGTTCACGTTCCTAAACAAGGTCCCAAACTCTTTGCTTTTCTCCATCATAGATGAGATTTGAATCAGATTTTGGATCAATCTTTATTGATTTGTTTCATATTTTCCCATGCTAGACTTTTATTTTACATCTTACTTGGCAATGTTTACTCTCTCTCTCTCTCTCTCTCTCCTCTCTTCTCTTCTTGCAGAGAAGAAAAGGGAGAGCATGACCAGAGATGTGGGAACTCAGAGCACACCACCGGACCTTAGTTCAAGTAGTCCTACTCCAGCTCCCACTCCTTCCATTGAAGAAAGATCCATAAAGTGCAGCGAAGCAGAAGGCGGGTGTTCATCTAATTTTAGTGCAAAAGGGAAGTCCGAGGATGAGGTAAGTTCTTCAAGGTTTATCCAATAAATTTTGCTTTGAAATGTCTCTTATCTATCAAGAAGACGTAGAAAAGGGATACTTTAAGGACCTAATCAACAATAGTTGTTGGATTAAATATTATTTGTACAATGATTATAATAAATCAAGTCCCTAAATTAAGCATCAGTATCATTTCTCGCATAAAAAAGAAGAATAATATGATTCGGAGATAATTGTCTAATTTGTTGTTATAATTAACTTGGTTGCTATTAAATTAATTCAGTGTCAATAGCAAATTAAATTAAATGATTAGATCCAAATAGCATTATTAGGAGAGAGAAATATTTGTTTTTTGGTTCATTGTAATCGACAACTGAGGTGGAGCAATGTTATGGCCCAAGGGGCCATTTTGAAATTATACATTACACCCTGAAAATTATATTTTGGTCATATTTTATATATCACTTAAATTCTTAAAATTAAAATTTATATATTTAATTATAATCTTGATTTTATTTTATCATCTTAAAAAAAGATTAGGCCACATTGAACTATTTATTAACTATTAAAATTTTGTCAATTTGCATAAATCGTTAAATTTTAATACTGCATAAATTAATTTGCAAATTTTAAACTATTTGAATTATTAATTATGCAATTGATTTGATTTTTGCATCTAATAGTTCAACTAGTTTTGATTAACTATATTCATTATATTAAAAATAATAATTATACTATATATATCGAGTGCTTTTGATTCGTATACATTCTATGCACATAAATGTCCTAACATTAACAGTTTAATTGAAAGATCCACATTAAATAAAAATATCTTGTTATACCACTATTTGAAATCCTATCTCCGTCTCTATTGACAATCAAACGGTTGTGGAGTAAATCCTAGAAGTAAATTAAAAATAATATCTTATAATTTAGCTGTTCGGGCTCCTGAGGGGTTTATGGATGTATCTCTGATCTTGCTCATAGATTGGAATTGTTAGAACCTTACAAAAGCTGGTAAAGCCAACGAGTGGCTTAAGCCATATATTTGTTTTGTTCATTCAAATTTGAATATAGAATTTGATCCAACTGGACGTCCAGATCTACTGACTCTTCTGCCATCTGTGGATGTTTTGAGTCTTATATTGATCACTGTCTCCCTCCCCTCAAGATCAGACAGTTGATACAAATACGTAGTGCCCATCCCAAATGGGGAACTCAAAATTGGTCCCCCAAGCACTGTTGAATAAATATAGTACGTGGCCCCAGTACCAAACATAAATGGCTGGCTTTTGTAGCAAATACTCTTGTGATTGTCTGTGCTTCCGGTTCAACACACCATGTGGCACTCTCATATAGTGGCTGATATTAATTGAATATTTATAATATATATTAGGGATGTACATCACATGGGGTGTTTTAAACCCATTAAAAATTTTCTTGTGCTTCCGGGTAACATTTATTTGTGACAATGACAAGTGGATTGTTGTCCATTTAGGTGTAAGTTCTCAGGCACTCAACTTCACTACAATGACATTTGCTCACTATACAATACTGAAACAAAGTTTATATAGTCAACTTAAAAAATAGTAAGATAAGATTTTGCCGAATTAAATTGAATGAATAGCCAAAATCTATCATGTAGTACCAACTAACATGCAATTGGATAGTGGTGGACTACTCGAAAATTGAAACCAAATGATAAGACACTCAGTGGTGGTGCTACATTTGGATGAAATTAAATTTTGGAAGTTCATTTTTAAATTTCTATATTGTAGTCGTTTTAAAATTGTGGTCCAAAAATTATACTTGGTGAGGAGCATCAAAAGAGCCTCATCTTATTTTTGATACTGCCCGTGCACGGGGTATCTGACAGTAATGTGGGTGTATGTGAGTACTGCAGGTGGAAGTGAAAGAAGCAAGAAAGCAAGAGGACGCAAAGAAAGTGAAGCAAATGTTCAGGTGCAGGCAAGGTGGGTGCTTGTCTTGGAGGAGTTTGCTGATGAGAAAGAGGCAGCGAGACAAACATAAACCAAGCAAGAAGAATATCTTTCCAGCTTTACCACATTAATGGGTGCTGCAAAGAATTAACATTTCCCGTTATGGATTCATAGATTCTCTCTCCCCTATTTTTACCTCCAGATGCTACAAAGAATTACACTTCTGGCCAGGAATTGAGAGATTCTCTCTCTCTCTCTCACTCTCTCTCTCTCTACAGAGATGTTATGAGCACTTGGTAACATGGTGAGGAAACCTGAGTACAATCATGGTGGACAGAGGTGAAGGATAGGCTAGGGGCCATTGTGTTTGGGTTTTTTTGTAGTGGTGGCAGTACTGATGTTATGTTAATTTGTTCTTATTCTGGTGGAATGGCTGATGACAGCTTGGGCTTCACGTGCCTGCTTTTTGATACTCTCTCTCTCTCTCTCTCTCTCTCTCTCTCTCACACACACACACACAAGAAATAGCTTGCCTGATGTGAATCATTTCACTGATCTTTGATGTTAGATGGTCACTATCTGGGAAAAAAAGAAAATGAGAGTTGGATCAATCATACCTAGTCATATCTTGTCTTCATACTGTCATAAATTGATATAGAAGAGGGAAAACAACTTTATTTGTTTTGTGGGAATCTGTAAGAAGCATATTTTCTAAATCATCAAAGAATAATCTAACTTTGTAAAAAATATCACCTATCTATGAAATGATTCACGAAAGCCCAAGCTCCAATATTATCATTTGGCCTTCTTTTCTCCCTTCTCTCTCCCTCTTCCTAACCGCCCCCGAGTGTTACCCTGGATGGCTCAAGGAGGTCCTATCTAAATGTCAATCTTTTTAGGGCAGATCTCCTCTTGACGTATCTAGTTCTTTCTTTCATATTTTCAGTTTGCATGGGACACTTAATGTTGATCAACCATCTCAACCAAAAACTCAACCTATTCGAAAAGAGTGTGACATAAATATTGATGAGCATAAAGCCAAACGCATGGGCTTGAGCTTGGCCCGTGAGCTCTGCTTCTTAAAGTGGATCGAAAAGAGTGTTGCTTTATTGCCGGATCATCCCACATTCCTGTGGTGCAGCTTTTGGGATCAACAAATATGTTGTATGATCCTCTCCGCATGTGTGACCTTTGTTTGGTGGTCCATTGATTATATTTTTGTAGTGACGCAAGGTAGTTGGTGACGATGTAATTTCAATTCAAGACCTTATATGTTAATACCGCCATACTTTACTATCTAGTCTAGATAATAAACTGTTAGATACTTAGGAATATAACAAAAGTATCTGATAAGGTGAACTCAAAAAAAATAGTGAAATTAGTTTTTATACCCCTCTTTATACAAATTAAATTTGCAATGTACCAAACACAATCAACCGACAATTAAAGCGAATAATAAAATCAATCATAAGTAAGACACAAAATTTACGTGATTCTCCCAACCTAGAGGTACATCTACGAATTACGATCTCAACTTTTCACTATAATCCAATAATGGGTTTACAATAATCATCCGCATAACAATTCCTAAAGACTATCAAAGTATCAATAATTCATCACCTGAAGATGGGTATCAACAAAAATAACAAGAGATCTCACCCAATAGGTCCTGCAAAATATCAATTCGAACATGATTTCAAAAAAAAAAAAATTAATCACTACATAATCTCCATTGTTTTGAACAATATATTAAAATTTTATCAAAATCGGACGTTGAATTCTTACCCGAATTTTGGCTCAAAGAGATACACGAACAACTCTTTTCGTCTTCTCATTTTTTTGGTCTAGACAATAAAAATTACTACCCTTTTTTTACTTTTTTCTCCGCCTCGTGTCTTCTTTTTTTTGGTGCAATGGAAAAATAACAGACATAAACTAAATAGAGTTCCTAGGATAAACAATATTGGTCATATCAGCCATAAGGACGTTAGACATCTGGGGTGGTGAATCATGTAGTTCCACAAATGCCTCTAACTGTTGAATACCGAGATTAGTTAAAACGTCTGCACATTGATTTCTTTCTTTGAAAGTGTGGCCAACAATGGCAAACCTAATATAATACGAAGTGTATTCTTCATGTGGTCAAAGGTTGATCACGTTATTCAACAAAGCACCAATTTTCATTAACTAATGAGTTTTAACCAATGAACTATGGGATGGGCTGGACCCAAATTCCAATAATCTCCCCCTCTATCTCATGTGGGGGGCTCAAGCAAGCCCGCTTACCATCGACAAACATCGAGTTTTTATTTGGGCAATGGTTTAGTCATCATATTTAAACTATTCTCATCAGTATTAATCTTTTCAAATTAAAATAGCTTCATCTCCAAAAAATCACGGATCCAATAATATCTCACATCAATATGCTTGGATATGGAGTGGAAGGTTAGATTTTTACTGAGATGGATAGCACTCTAATTATCACAATATAGAACACATTTCTCCTATTGTAAGCTCAATTCTTGTAAGAATTTTTTCATCTGCAGCAATTCTTTATTGGCTTTAATAGCAGCAATATATTCTGCCTCTGTGGTAGATAAAACAACATACCTCTATAATTTAGACTGTCGTGATACTGCTCCTCCTGAATAAGTAATCAGGTAACCTAAAGTAGACTTTCTAGAGTCAATATCCCCAGCCATATCTACACCTGCGAACCCATCAAGCATAAGCTTACCTCTTCCGAAATACAAACTAACTCTGGAAGGTCCTCTAATATATATGAGAATCCATTTCACTGTATCCCAATATTTTTTACCCAGATTAGAGAGAAACCGGCTGGCATCTCTGACAGCATAAGTAATTTTAGGTCTTTCCACACCATAGCATAAATCAAACTACCAACGACTGAGGCATAAGGCACTTTATTCATCTCTTTCCTTTCTTTCTCACTTGTAGGACTGAGCTTGGAACTCAACTTAAAGTGACCTGCAAGTGGATAACTCATTTGTGTTGCCTTGGCCATGTTGAATCTGTCTAACACCTTTTCGATATAGATCTTCTGAGATAACCACAATTTTTCTTTGCTCCTGTCACGAGAGATTTTCATATCGAGTATCTTTACCTTACCGGTCCCAAATCTTTCATAGCATCAATTTTATTAATGTCACAACTAACTATCAACATATCATCTACATAAATCAAGAGAATGATAGATTCTTCATCTGAGAATTTCTTGACAAATACACAATGATCAGTAATTGTCCTGGTGTAACCATGGTCAACTATAAAAGAATCAAACTTCTTATACCACTGCCTTTGTGCCTATTTAAGTCCATACAAGCTCTTTTTCAATCGACACACCAAACCCTATTTTCCTTTAACTGTTAAGTCTTCTGGTTGCTCCATATAAATTTTCTCCTCTAAGTCACCATGAAGGAAAGTAGTCTTCACATTAAGCTGCTCAATCTCTAAATTCATACTGGTTACCAAGCCGAGAACAACTCTGAAAAAAGACATTTTTACCCTAGATGAGAAAATTTCTTCAAAATCAATGCCCTTTTTCTAACCAAATTCTTTCAAAACTAGTCTTGTCTTATACTTGGACTGTGAGCTATTTGGTTCAACCTTCAATGTGAACACTCATTTATTCTTGAGGGCTCTCTTACTCTTAACTAAGTTTCAAAATGTGGTTCTGTAGGAGCTAGCTCTACATGCTGAGGTAACTAAGAAAAACCTTCCTCTGGATGTTCTAGTTCAACAGGATCAAGTACAAGTACTTCATCAACATCAACTGTTGTTTCACCAATTTCATCAACTTTATCAACCTTTTCTTGTTGGACATCTCCCCCGTAATCAAACATGCATAATGGGTGAAGGAGAAACTAACCCAAATCAACAAGTTCTTCATTGAAATGTTCTAGAGTTTTAACTTGTTCCAAGTCTTCGATGGTCTAATCTTCAAAAAAATATCTCTACTTCTAAAAAATTTTCTACCAACTGGATCCCACAATCTACAACCAAACTCTTTATGTGCATAACCCAAGAAGATACACTGGTTCGTCTTGCTGTCAAGCTTGAATCTCTCATCTTGAGAAATGTGTACAAATACCCTGCAACCAAACACTCTCAAGTGCTTAAAAGAAACATTATTACATGTTGAAACTCTTTCAAGAATATCACCATCCAAAGAAGCTGACAAGGAAAGATTAATTAAATCAATAGTTTTCATCGTTGCCTCACCCCAAAAATATGTAGACAATTTTTCATGAGAGAGCATATATCTGATTCTCTCACAAATTATTTTGTCCATTCTCTCTACTACTCGGTTATGATGTGTGGTCTTTGGAACAATCTTCTCATGTCTGATACCACGGTTTCTACAATACTCTTCAAAAGGTCCTCAGTATTCACCACCATTATATGCTCGGACACAATTTAGTTGCCTTTTTGTCTCCCTTTCAACTTTCACATGAAAAACTTTGAATACATCAAATACCTGGTCTTTAGTTTTTAAAGCAGATATCCACACTTTTCTAAAGTGATCATCAATAAAAGTCAAATAATATAATGCACCATCCAAAGATTTTGCTTTCATGAAGTAGACATCAAAATGAACTAAATCCAGGACATTATTTTTTCTAGAGGAAAGGGATTTAACAAATGTAACTCTATTTTGTTTTCCAACAAGACAATGAGTGCAAGGCTTTAGTGCGTACCTTTAATGTTTTGGTAGACTCAGATATATGGTCAAGTCTCTTATGTCATAGATCTGCAGAAGAATCATGCTTAACTACATTTACATTACCCTTGATTATATTTACCTCTGTCTTTAAAGAGTGTTGATATTTTTTTCCCTAGCTAAGATAAGAGAACCTTGCTAAGTTTCCATTTTCCATCACCTAAGTGATTATGATACCCTTCATCGTCAAGTTTTTCAATGAAAATTGTTAAGAGTATTAGGTAGTATATGTAAATTGTTAATAGTGTTAGGGTAGAATGTGTAATTCCTATTATTGTAAGTTAATTATAAATACAATGATATATGAGAACTAGGTCATGCTTTTGACCTCAGTTGTTTCTCTTCAATATACTATGTTGATCATTTATCTTTATCATGGTGTCAAAGCATTTATGATCTTAAATATATTCCAAATAAATTAATGTTTTTGTGGTGGTGATGGTACTCTTACTATGGTGGTGGTGGTACTGTTGATAAAAGTCATTGTTGATGTTGTGGTGGTGGTGGTGGTACTGTGTCGTGGTGTGATTGTCGTGGTGGTGAGGCACATTTGTGGTGGTGGTGTGTTGTAGTGTGCCTTCTCGTCGTCGTTTGGTGTTCGTCGTGGTGGTGGTGTGTCGCGGTGTGGCTATCATGGTGGTGAGGCGCAGACGAAGAACAGTCGTGGTGGTGGTGTGTCATATTGTGCCTTCTAGCCGTCGTTTGGTGTGTCATGGTGTGGTTGTTGTGATCGACTATCGTGGTGGTGAGTGGTGAGCGCAGTCAAAGATTAGGGTTTACTGAAACCCTAATCGACGAAGAAGAAGAAGAATAGGTCCAGGAGAGCTCCACAAGTTAGGATACCAGACCCGACTCCAACGGGTTTAAAACCCATCCAAAATCTGGTCCAACCAACTCTTAAATTTTTATTTATGTCCAAATCCTAGACCTGGTCCGGTTCAGCGCTTCAAAGAACCTAATCGGTCCGGTTCAGTGGTCCAGGAACTCCGGTCGGTCCGGTTCATCAGTTCAGAAGCTCCTGCCGATTCGGTTCAGCAGTCCGGCCCAATTTTCAGTCCGGTTCAATGGTACAGTCCAATTCTCCAACCCGGTTCAGCAGTCCAAGAGCTCCTTTTCCTCCAGTTCAGCATTGAAGGTGCTTCTTGGTTGTTATTTGTTGCACTATTATGGACCCCAAGCAAGATATTGGGTCCCTTACTCCATCTTTGCCACCTACTTCTACTCCTCCGACTAATATTAATGGTCTCATGACTTCTGTTAAACTCAATGGGACCAACTATACTTTGTGGCCCCAGTCCGCTCAGGTCTTTTTTTGAGGCAAAGGATTTAAGAAATATTTGGTGAACTCAAAACCCAAGAAAAAAACTTTTGGGTATGATCAATGGGAGCAAGAGGACGCTCAAATCATTTGTTTATTATTGAATAGCATTGAGCCTAGTATTAGTTCTACTTTGCTCTATCTTGACATTGCCAAGGAAATATGGGATCACTTGGCCACTATATATTCTGGTACAGGTAATTTTACCCAAGCTTATGAGGTGTGCAAGGAGTACTTCTGGCTGGAACAAAGTACTCTGAGCATTGAGGATTATTACTCTCACATTCGGGGAGTCTGTGAGGAGATGAAGACCTATCATCCGTTTACTACTGATACAGCAGTTTGGCAGAAACAACATGAGGACATAAATATTGTTAGATTTTTGTAGGACTAAAACCTAAATACGAAGCTATTAGTTCTCATATTTTGGGTGGTTCTAGTCTTCCCTTCCTACTTGAGGTTTTCTCTCGCGTACAGCGTGCTACTTTGTCTACTTTAGGCATCAATTATGGTGTCTCCACTGATTGCTCAACTCTTGTAGTTCCTAGTAGTCACAGTGATGGTCATCGAGGTGGTCGTGGTGGTCATGGTGGTCGAGGAGGTCATATAGGAGGTCGTACGGGTGGTCGTAGGAGCCGTAGTGGACCTCGTTCTTATACTCACTGTGGCCGTGGAGGGCACACTGTTCACTTTTGTTGGGATTTACATGGAAAACCTTCTAGTGCAGCGAATCAAGCTTCCTATCAGGATGATACCTCTGTTGTTGCTTCCATACCTCGGTCAGTTCCACTAGACGCTGGAACGGTTACTATTACATGAGAGAAGTATGCTCAATTCCTGTACTAACAACAGGCTACTTCATCTCCCTCCACTGCTACTTTTACCCAGTCAGGTATTGCTTTCACTTGTTTACTGTCCTCCACTCGCAGTCCCTGGATCATAGACTCTGGCGCTTCAGACTACATGACTGGTGCGTCTGATATTTTTTCTACTTATCAGTCTGCTACTTCTACACATAGTGTTACTCTTTCTAATGGTACTTGTTCTAAAGTTTCAGGTCTCGGGACTACTCAGTTGAGTCCTGATGTGTCCCTATCTTTCGTGTTATTTGTTCTTCAATTCCCTTTTAGTTTACTTTCCATTAGTAAGATTACACGTTCTCTCAATTGTTCTGTAACATTTTATCCCTCTTATTGTGTCTTTCAGGATCTCAAGATGAAGAGGAAGATTGGTAAGGCGCATGAAGTTGGTGGCCTATATTACTTTGATTTTGATTTTCCTACTCGGGCCCTAGAGACCTCGTTGTTCTCATTTGAATGGCATTGTCGTCTTGGACATCCTTCTCTCCAGAATCTGAAGCGCCAAGTTTCAAGTCTGAGTTTTGTGTCGTCTTTGCCTTGTGAAGCTTGTCAACTTAGTAAGCATCATCGTACGTTATTTCAGTCTAGAGTCAACAATTGTGTGTCTAGTCTATTTGAGTTGATACATTCTGATGTATGGGGTCCAATCAATAATGTTTCATCTAATAAATATCCTTATTTTGTGTCCTTTGTGGATGACTATTCTCGTGTGACTTGTTTATTTTTATGAAAGCTCGATCTGAATTATTCTCTATATTTGAGACCTTTCGTAAGGAAATAAAAGCTCGATATGGTTGTCGTATACTTATTTTATGTTATGATAATGCTAGGGAATATGAATCTGATCCCTTTTCAGCTTATCTTAGTAAAATTGGCATTATCCATCAAACTTCCTATGCTTACACATCTCCACAAAACGGTGTTGCTGAATACAAAAATCGTCATTTATTCGAAGTTAGTCGTGCCCTATTATTCCAGATGAATATTCCCTGATATTTTTGGAGTGATGCTGCTCTTATTGCTTGTCACCTTATTAATCGTATGTCATCATCTGTGTTAAATGGGTACAGTTCATATTCTGTCCTTTTTTCTGGTAAGCCCTTATTTTCCCTAACTCCTAAGGTTTTTGGATGTGTTTGTTATATTCATAATTTGGGTCCTGAGTTTGATAAATTTGATCATCGTGCTACCAAATGTGTATTTTTTGGTTATTCTCGCACACAGAAGGGGTATCGCTGCTACATTCCTTCTCTGAGACGATACTTTACTAGCGTCGATGTCACATTTGAGGAATATGTTCTATATTTTTTATCACCTTCTCAGCCTTTGGATCTGGATTTTGGGTTGTATTTTATACCACCATCCCTTCTATCATCTTCAGACATCTCGCTGCCCACTGTGTTACCATCTACTTTACCTCTTCGCGTGTACTCTTGTCATCCTCAACCATCGACTGAGGTGTCCGTACTGTCTTCCTCGCCGCCTTCTGATCCTAATCCATCAGGTAATTTGGACTCTTTACCTATTGTCCTTCGAAAAGGTACTCGTTCGTGTGTTACTAATCATCACATTGCTCATTTTGTTTCATATGATGCATTGTCTCCTGTTTTCTCTTGTTTTACCTCTCAATTATCCTCTATATCTATTCCTAAGCATTTACAGGATGTCTTATCTAATTTGGGTTGGAGGAAAGCTATGGAGGATGAGATAGATATCTTACATCATAATGGAACTTGAGATCTCATTTCTTTACCCCCTGGTAATCGAACTGTTGGTTTTCGTTGGTTGTACACAGTTAAATTTCATCCAGATGGTTCTGTGGAGCGTCTCAAATCTCAACTTGTTGCAAAGGATTTTACTCAGACTTATGGTGTTGATTATGAGGAGACTTTCTCCCCTGTTACAAAAATTTTCTCTGTTTGTATCTTAATTTATTTGGCTGCTAATCTTAATTGGCCCTTGTTTCAGTTAGATGTCAAGAATGTCTTCCTACATGGTGACTTGGTTGAAGAGGTATACATGGAGCAACCACCGGATTTACTGCTCAGGGGGAGTATGGTAAGAGTGTATGTCGGTTAAAAAAATCTTTGTATAGTTTGAAGCAGTCACCGAGGGTATGGTTTGGTAAGTTTTCAGATGTAATTTTAGAATTTGGTCTGCTTTAATGCCAGACAGACCATTATGTGTTTCACAGACAGATGGATGCTAGATATGTCCTATTGGTGGTCTATGTAGATGATATTGTGATTATTAGAAATGACTCTGAGGGCATTGCCAAGTTAAAAATCTTCCTGCAAGATCGATTTCATACTAAGGATTTGGGAAAACTCAGGTATTTCTTGAGAATTAAAGTGACTTGATCTAAACAGGGTATTTATTTATCACAGAGGAAATATGTACTTGACATGCTAGAGGAAGCAGGTTTGTTAGGTGGCAGACCGATTGATGTCCCTATAAATCCGAATCAGAAACTATTGATGGATGATGGTGCATTATTTGAGAATCCAGGTCGGTATCGCAGATTGGTTGAAAAACTCAATTATCTCACTATTACTCGATCAGATATTTCTTATCCAGTCAGTATAGTAAGTCAGTTCATGGGATGTCCGAGAGTACCACATTGGGGAGTTGTTACTCGTATTCTACGATATCACAAACGAGCTCCTGGACTTTGACTGATATATTAAGCCAATGGACATCTTAAAGTTGAAGGTTTCTCAGATGCTGATTGGGTTGGCTCTCCTTCTGATCGGAGATCAACCAATGGTTATTGTACTTTCTTATGAGGTAACGTTGTCTCATAGAAAAATAAGAAACAATCCGTGGTAGCAAGAACCAGTGCTAGGGATGAGTATAGGACAATGGCGCATACGAAGAGTGAGTTGACTTGGATGCTACACTTCCTCCAGGAAATTGGTGTTTCAGTTCAACCTCTTATATAGTTGTTCTGTGACAACCAGACAGCTATCCATATCGCTGTCAATCCAGTTTTTCACGAGATAACCAAACATATTTAGGTTGATTGTCACTTTATTCGAGACAAAATAGTAGCTAGGGAGATTACGACTCCATTTGTGAAATCTGAAGATCAGGAGCCAGAACCACTGATCACTATCAGTACAGAGTCATTAGTCTCTCCTCCTCGAGAACCACTCATCTCTGTCAGTACAAATTCAGTAGTCTCTCTTCCTTTGCAGGTTTATGTTCGTTGCCCTCGCTCTCATCTCTCTGCTGACGTCCCCACTACCTCAGGCGATGCAGGTAATACTTTTTAGTTCGTTGAGCATATTGTTGCACCTGTAGTTAGTACTGATGAAATTGCAGGTACTGAACTAATTACTTTACCTGATGAGACTTTATCAGTGGAAAGGGATGATTTAAGACGTCGTTATCCGCGGCGTGATCACCGTCCAGTTGTTTGTTATGGTTGGACTGTCAAGACTTTATATTCGATCTCTGTTTATGTTTCTTATGATGATTTGTCTCCTAAATTATGAGCTTATAGTATGGCCTTATCAGATACGCCAGCTCCTCGCTCTGTTTCAGAGGTAATGCGGGAACCCTAGTAGATTATTGTCATGCAGACGGAGGTAGACGTTCTTTAGCGTAATCATACGTGGGATCTTGTCTCTTTACCTTCAGGGGTGAAGCCTGTTGGCTGTCGCTGAGTTTATACCCTGAAATTTCTTGCGGATGGTACTATTGATCGTCACAAGGCTAGGCTTGTGGCGAAAGGTTTTACTCAGGTACCAGGTTGTGTTTTTGGTGCTACCTTTGCTCCCATGGCAAAATTTACTACTGTTCGATTGATTATTTCTCTGGCTGCGGAGTACTCTTGGCCTCTTCATCAGTTGGATGTGAAGAATGAATTTCTTCATGGTGTTCTAGATAAGATTATTATATAGATGCACCACCGGGCTTTCGCGGTGAAGGGAAGTATGTTGGAAAGGTATGTCGATTGATTAAATCTTTTTATGGACTAAAACATTCACCGCAGCTTAGTTCTCTCGCTTTAGTGGTGTAGTTATACGTTTAGGGTTCACCAGATGTCAATTAAGTCCAAATTGACAATGGAGTCTTGAAGAATGGATAGAGTGACAGGATTGGTAAAAACATCCACAACCTGATCACTGGTCTCCACAAACGATGGAATGATAATACCACTGCTAACCTTTCCTCGAAAAAAGTGAACATTGATCTCTATATGCTTCATTCTCTCGTGCAATACATAGTCAGAAGCGAGCTGAACAGCATATCGATTATCGCAATATAATGTAGATAAAGAAGTCACTGGAAATCCCAACTCGCCAAGAATCGATCGTAGTCAGACAATCTCACATGTGTCAAGTGCCAGTGCCCGATACTCTGCCTCTACTGACAAGTGAGAGACAATTGACTGCTTCTTGCTTTTTCAAGAGACAAGATGAGTATCTCAAAAAACACAAAAGCCCGTAGTAGATAGACCGTCACACATTCCCCCATAATTTGAATCTGTATAGCAAGCTAGAGAATCGATCTGAGATCTTGAGGTACCGAAGAATATTATAAACTGCATCAAGATGAGGTTGGCATGGTCAGTACATAAACTGACTAACTCGGCTAACAGAGAATAAAATATATGGCCTAATGTTGGCTAGGTAAATAAATTTACCTACCAACCTCTGATAGACACTCGGATCTCTCAACTCCTCACCTTCAGCAATAAGCTTCAGGTTTGGAGTCATAGGTGATGATGCCGGTTTGCACCCCAGCATCCCATTGTCTGAAAGAAGATCTAGAACATACTTTCTGTGAAAAAGAACAATACCTCTGCTGCTACGGGTAACTTCAATCCCAAGAAAGTATCGCAGAAATCCAAGGTCCTTCACATTGAAAGCCTTCCCAAAGTCTACCTTAACCTGTGCAGTTTTAGAAGCATCATCTCCAGTAATAATAATATCATCAACATATACCAAAAGAATGGTACACTGTCCAGAAGTATTCTATTGAATGAAGCAAGTATGATCAGATTGACGTCTAGTGAACCCTAAATGTACAACTACACCACTAAAACGAGAGAACCAGGCTCGTGGTGATTGTTTCAATCCATAAAGAGACTTACACAGTCGACATATCTATCGGGTACTGGCACTTGGCACATGTGAGATTATCTAGCTACGATCGATTCTTGACGATTTGGGATTTCCAGTAACTTCTTCATCTACATTATATTGTGATAATTAATCTGCTATTCAGCTCATTTTTGACTCTGTATTACACGAGAGGACGAAGCTTATAGAGATCGATGTCCACTTTCTTCGGGAGAAAGTTAGCAGTGGTATTGTCACTCTATCGTTTGTAGGGACCACTGATCAGGTTGCAGATGTTTTTACCAAACATGTCATTCTATCTATTCTTCGGGATTCCGTTGTCAAGCTTCACTTAGTTGACATTTTTGCGCCTAACTTGAGGGAGAGTGTTAGAGTTATAGCAGCCTAATTTATTAGAGTTTTTCCTTTTTTTCTTTTTTATTCTTACTGTAACTTTTATTGGTTATATATACGGGGGTTCTACAGTTAGCTTGTATCCCTTTTTCACTTACGTTTATTCCAAGTGATAAAAAAGGGAACAAGTTTGACTAACTTTATGAGATTAGTTGTTTCGATAATTCTTTTTCTATTATCTTCTTTGTCTACACTTTAGGATTTGCATTCGGTTCGACAATCCCACTGTTCTTTTTTATTTTTAATTTAATAGCAGCCTGGTATGACCAAAACATCTTATAAATCTATTTGGGCACATGTTGCGATTTTACTATTCCTTTTATAAATAACTGTTTTGTTCCATTGACAATATGTAACATTTCTAATCAGCAGTTTGGTTCATATCTTAAAAGAAAAATTAACAACTTATGTAAGTACATGCATATGATATTTCTATACATATGTATTATGGCAAATGTTTTTCCTTCACAATTGTGTGTGTTTCTGCATGTATCTGTACCTGCGCTAGAGTTCATATCAGATACTTATAGATAAATTTGTGTTGTCGGATCACTTTGTTCTAGAATTCTGTGTTTCTAAAGAATTTTATTATTCTCTTTCCCCCAACTATCCCTTTCTCTCTTTCTTTCTCTAAACCTCTCTAACTGAACATTAACTATTTTCTATACTAGCAAAGCGTTGAGGAATTGAAGCAGAGCTTTTATGCACCATCGTTGAACTTGAGCTAGTAAGAGTGGACACAACTGAAGACTCGAGAAAGAGCAAGGAATATAAACCAATGGTTTCCAACAAAATCACTATACGGGTATGGCTACTTCGTTTATGCTTCGTTCAGTCGTGCTACATGGATAAAATTGATATTAATTAATTATATTATTTGATTTAATTATCATATATTCAATTAGATTATTTTATTTTGTCCATGCACTTAACTGGCATAAATCGTAACTTAATTTAACATATGAACTGGATGAATATATACGACACTTACTATCAATGCTAATATTTTGTTTGTGAATCCAACGTATGAGACATCTAACATGATGGTGAGTCTTGGAATTGCGTGATGGATATTTTATCTTACTAATGCTCATTTTTTTCCGATTGTCAATTTATTTGGGTTGGTTTTAATGGTTGAACTTTTTCACAGGGCCATAGCTTTGTTACTTTGTACCAATTTTTTTTTATCTTTGTTGACCTCTGCAAATGATTCTTATCAACATGATTTTCTTAAGCTCTATTCCTTGATTTGCGTTATTTATAGACACTGAATTGAAGGGAGCACGAACAAGTAAAGGAAATACTCATATTTAAGGTTGGTATTATTCTGGTTATGTACATACATCTATCAGACGATGTATTGATTTTTTGGATTAGTTTTTCATAATTTTATAATAGTCTTTAGTTTCAATAATGTATTTGCGAAGTTCACTTTTGAATTCGGCAGATTGGTTTTTTAGGTAATCTTGACGTGAGAAAGTAGTTTTATTTTTAATACATGTGAATAGATGTTTACTATTAAGGAATATTGATTATGTGAAAGTTTCTGATGTTGAAAAGTAGACAGTTTGATTTTCATTTAACTACTATTATTTGCTTCTCATTAATTCAATCTGAGTGAAAAAAAAAAATTGTGTTACACAGTGTCTTTAGGTATTAGTAATGACTAGTATTTAATATAATACAAATATTTTACCTACACAGATTCTCATAAAATATGAAGAATTTTTATTAAATAATAAATTAAACTTCACTATAAAAAACAAACTTTTAATATATAATTCTATCAGAAGGTGGATAGTGTTATTTACGTTACAAATTCTTAATCATCATTTTAACTTGCTGTCTCGGTTGACCAACTTCTAGCTTCTCAAAGAATTATATCATATATATCACTAGAGTAATGTTACACTGATCAAATTTTGGGATAAAATTTGGAACCCAAATGACATGGCAACTGAGTTGGACTATATCATTGAGCTACTCTCTTTTTAATTTTTATTTAATTTTTGGGTCTCAAGAGGTTTGATCACGCCATAAAGAGGATGGAGAGAAAACAAGTTTGTTTTTTGAGATAATAAATAAGTTTTTTTGTAATACTCATTTGACTTTAAGTATCACTTCCAAATTTATCCTCCTTTAAGTTCTCTTTTTCATCAAATAGTTGTTAATAAGTACACATTTTAAAACATTTTCAAATTCTTTGTAAAATGTATTCCATAATTACCTCCTGCTATAAATAGTGCATACCTATTTTAATGTGAGACTCTCAAGATTAAAATGTGAGACTTTCAAGATTTTTTTTGTTATTTGTGTATCATTTGAATTTTAAAATTTCATATATATATACACACATATGTAATACAGTGACATCAACCAGTGACACACTCAACAAAAAAATAGTAACATCAAACAGTGACACACTCAACAAAAAAATAGTAACATCAAACAATAACACACTCAACAAAAAAATAATCACATTTAACAGTAACATTTATATATACACACACACGTGTCACTGTTTGATGTTACTCTTTTTTTGTTGAGCGTGTCACTGTTTAATGTCACTGTATTGTGTGTGTGTGTGTGTGTGTATATATATATATATTATTTCAAAATTCAAATGATACATAAATATCAAAAAGAATCTTGAAAGTCTCACATTCAATTAGGTATGTAGTATTTATGCTAGGGGTAAAAAGGCTTTTATGATTTTTTTTTTTGTACATGTACTTTAATTTTTTTAAGTTTTTTAATAAGTATCGACCCCTCTAAGCCCTTTTTTTTTTTTTTTTTTTTTTGGAGGTCGTCGGATTCGGGCTGGACTCCTCTTGATAAGAGTAGACGACTGTAAGCAAGCCTTTGAAGTATCATATAGATACACTTGGTTTTGGGTCCACCCCATGTGGGCAGCCTAACCCATAGTTCATGGGTTAAAATCCATTAGTTAAAGAAAAAGGGTGCTTTGTGGAATAACGTGATCAACCTTTGACCACACGGAAAATACACTTTATATTCTATTAGATTTGTCATTGTTGGCTTGTTGAAGGCGTGAGGCGGTGAAAAAAGTAAACAAATAATAGTAGCTTTTTTGCGCAGACCGAAAAAACAAAGACGAAAAGAGTTGTTCGCGTTATCTCTTTGAGCCGAAATTGGGGCAAGCATTCAACGTTTGATTTTGATGAAGTTTTAGTATTTTGTTCAGAACAATAGGAATTATGCAGTGATCAACTTGTTTTTTCAAAAGCCTTCTCGTATTGATATTTTGCAAGATCTATCAGGGAAAATTTCTTCTTGTTATTTTTGTTGATACCCATCTTTGGGTGATGAATTGTTGATACTTTTATAGTCTCTGAGAATTGTTCTAGAGAAGATTGTTATAAACTCATTATTAGATTATAGAGGAAGGTTGAAATCGGCGTTTGTAGACGTGCTCAAGTTTGGGGGAACCATGTAACTTTTGTGTTTTGTTTATAATTGATTTTATTATCTGCTTTAATTGTCGGTTGATTGTGTTTGGTATATCGCCTATTTAATTTTCATAACTAGGGGTAGAAAAATTAATTTCACTAATTTTGTTTGATTTCATCCTATCAAAGTAGTATTTGAACTATTTGGTTGCTTGGTTAGGTTGTGTGGATTTTCTTGTGTAAATGAAATGGAGAAATCTTCAGGTACCATGATTAAACTAACGGCATCAAATTACTTCGTTTGGAAGACTAAGATGGACGATACCTTATATTGTAAAGATTTGTTTGAGCGTGTTGAATTGAAGGGGATCAAACTATTGCTGACTAGAATCGAGGAAGAATGAAAGGAAGTCAACTAGAAAGTCGTCAGACATATCAGATGGTGGATTGATCAGAGTGTATTTCATTATGTAGACAAAGAAATTGATGCTTATCAACTTTGGTAAAAGTTAGAGAGTTTGTAAGAGGGCAAGACTACACAGAATAAAAACGTGAAGGAAGGGTTAGGGTTAAGGTTAGGGTTAGGGTTAAGGTTAGGGTTATGGCTCTGATACCAACTTAGAAAAGCGTAAGTGAAAAAGGGATACAAACTAAGTATAGAGCCCCCGCATATATAATCAATAAAAGTTACAATAAGGATTAAAAAGGGAAAAAAGAAAAACTCTAATAAACCCTAATAAACTAGGTTGTTATAACTCCAACATTATCAAAAAGTTTCACAAATCCTTCGTGAATTTATAGTAATACCCTGTTATGAAATAAGTAAGATAGATAGGTAAAAGAAAAATAATTAACAAAATCACTAACCATATCATGTTTAAATATCGGAATAGTTCACGAAATACATTAGTTATATATGTTGCGTTTCATGCAGAGCTTACCAAAAAAATCACCAGAACCTAAATTTAATTTTACAATACAAATCACAATCAAAAAATAGTATGAAATTCAATTAAATAAAATAAAATAACATAAATAAACCAAACTAATGTTATAACTCCATGCAACCCAAAACACACCAATTCCACACAAGGAAATCAAAATTGGATCAATTCCATCAAACTTGCCCTAATTGAAAGAATAATTTTTTTGTGCAATTACAATGATAAAAAGGGTCGAGTTTATCAAAGAAGTCGCTGAGCCGCATAGAGAGGAAAGGAGCAAAGAGAGGGGAGAGAAGGAAAAGGAGAGGGAGACATACTTGGGCAGGGTCAATGTCGGTGTGTAAAAGGGCATCATGGCAATTTTGTTACGATAAGGCATATGAGACAGAGAGATGCAGAAAGTGATGAGAGAGAAAGGAATAAAGGGGTGGCGAGAGAAATAGTGGAAAACGGAAGGATATCACAGATGTTGGTGGTTGTTGGTGGGCTGTGAGTGGCAGTCGATACGGAGAAAAGAGTGCAGGGAGAAAGAAAAGAGTGAGGAATAGTGTGTGTTGTTGAATGAGTGGGTGAGAGAGTTGGGGAGAGATAGAGATAGATTGGTGATTGGGTAAATTTAAAAATAGTCGTAGTTCTGTTTAGGATGCACAATGGAGATGTAAAGAGAAAGTCATTGAGTCGAAAAACAGAGTCCTACCGCCTTTGGACATGAGTGAGTAAGAGAGATGATGGGCGAGAGAGAGATACTGGGAAGAGATAGGAATGTGAGAGAGACAAAGGAGTTAAGGGAATGGATAGAGAGTAGAGATAGATTGGATAAATAAAAATAGACTTCATTCTGTTTGGGACACAAAGAAACGTGAGAGAGAAAGTCATTGAGTTTGAAAACACAATCCTATTGCCTTTTGGAGAGTGTACAGGTGGAAATTTTTCTCCAAAAAGTTTTTGGTTCATCGGATTAACAATCTTGAAATGATCTAAGACGTTCGAACAATTTTATAAGTTTGACAGTTTGAAACTCTTTGTACTTTATTATATAGCTATGCTATGCATGTATCCCTTTTATTTCATATTGTAAATCATCTAGTGTGTAAAATTCGACTTATATACAGAAAATCAGACTATCAAATCCTTGCATGATATGAGTAAATGTTCTGATTTCTCGAATTGTTGCATTAGTACACTTTGTGTATTGAATAAAACTGTTATTGAAGTTATTTTCTTTTTACTAACTAAATAAGAAAATAAATTCTCATGGTTATTATGATTGCTTAAATTCTTAATCACGAGATATTTAATAGACACATGCATATAATAATTGTCACTTTAATTCATAAAGAGTGAGATTCATATTTGAGTCAAAAAAACTTAGTGAATTGGAAGATGACATTAATTGTATGATAGAAATTAATCATTAAAGAAAATCATGTCCCGATATTTAAATGGGTTGATGATATCCTCTTGAAAAAACTCATAATTTTTGTTCATGTCAAACCTTAAGTGGATTTAATTATGTGACATGACAAATCAGTTGAGTTGTAAAATCTAAGGATAAAAAGAAAACAATTAAATATAATTGTTAGTAATTTAATTAATTGACAGACATCTGTGATTTTAAATATTGAAAGATTATTAAACATATAATAACGAAAAACTCAAAATATCATTTTGAGATAAGATCCAGGAGATCAATAATAAATTTTTAGATGACTAATTTATTATTAATGGACTGTGAGATGTTTGTCAAGTTAGACATAGGATTTTTAAGCCCATTGAAAGTCTCTTAGGATCTCTACTGGAACCTATAAATATAGGTACTTTTTGCTTCTCTCAGGCGCAACATTTACCCTCACATTTGGGGAGAGGCAGAGAAAGAGTAAGAGAGAAAATTTGGAAGATTACAACCCACTGCATTCAGATTTTGACATTGAAGAACATATGGAAGAAAATTGTGAGGTCCATCAAGCCGACTATTCAATTTTTATTTGTGTTATTCCATTTGTTCAAAGTAAACCTTAATTTTGCATTGTAAGATTAACAAACAAATAAATTGCCGTCAACGAATCCAACACCTACCACAACAACAACAACGCGTCAAAATAAAAAATAGTCTTCTCAAATGAATCTCCAAAGCATAGGTGTTTATGAGCTACCTACACCATCACTTCAACAGAAAAACACAATGAAGCTTCGTTGTTCCTTAGGATTGACTTTGTGCCTTTCCCAGTTCTTGGGAGAATCGAGCTATGGTGAGACATATTCCACCTTTAAAGGGATACCTAGGAACTTAGCAACAAAATTAAAAAACCAAACTTTATGGGCATAGGCCTCGCAAAAGGTAAAGATGGCTTGAATATCCTTAGAGTTGGTGCATTATATTTTGATGATTTTTTCCTGTAGATCATCCATCTTTCTTGGTAGATTGCCTGGTAGATTCCATGCATATGATTTCATTTTCACTAATTTCTTTGAGGTTTTCGAAGACATGCTATATATGGTACGAGGATGGCTTACATACGAGGTTTTTAGAAGTAATCTTGGAAAACTTGTAGGTTCAAGTAAAGGGGGGAAATGATCATATGAAGTCAGACTCATATCAGTACAACATTATAAGTGTAATAAAGCATTGTAGGACTACCCTAGTAAGGGATGCCTACTTTCAATTCAATTCTCAGAGTTCTCTTTCCAGCGGGAATATTGAAACCATGCAAGCTGCCCTTCTAGCTTTTCCTTTTATTATTTTTGGTATGAACATAGGAATTTCCATGAGATTCCAACATTAAAATAAGCACATCAAATTAATGATGAAAATGAAACTACTTATATAACAAATGTTAGCATTTGAATTTCATGATCTACAATTGAACAATTTCCAAAAGGAAAGGCAAAAACGTGTGTGTGTGTGTGTGTGCGCACGCACGCAATCATGTGTGTGATTGCACACAACCACGAAGCTCACAATAGTGTTTGATTGCATGATGCATTGTTGTTTGATCACATTGTAAGTTCACGTATTAAATCCATATCAATGAGTTCAAACTATGTACTCAACTGTTTGACCATGATATTGAGAAAAATTGCAAATACAAGTCAATATTTTGAATTTCAGAACGTTCAAAAAAATATATTCTGGAAATTTTGATCTTAAATATTGAAAATCCAAGGGCTAGCTAATTGAGAGGTTTCATGATACAATCTATATTCCAATTCTAAACCAGAGATGCATGCAAAAGAAATGTTTCCAGCCTAGTGAATTAGGTGTTTACAGCCATTTACAACAAGGCAACAGCAAAAGAATCCAAGTACAATGCACAGCCCCTATGGTATTAAGAAGTACACAGCCAAAAGTTTCTTGATCACTGTTTTAACTGCTGGAAAATGACAAGAAAGAAGATGTCAAATTAGGATGGAAACAGATCTTTAATTGCAAGCAAATTACAGCTATAACAGCAGCAAGAATGGCACAAATAAGAATCAGAAAAGATGGGGCGAGGTAATAAGTGGTCAACAATGTAGTGAAGGAATAAAATCAACCTTTGGACTTAAATTTTTGTTTCTCTGTGAGTTGAGATGTTATGTTAGCACATACATCATGAAGGGTTCATGGACAAGAAAAGTGGCGTGTAATACATATCCTTGCTATGTTTGCTATTACCAAGTGTGCACTTTGCAATTGGATTAGGAACCAAAATGTTAAACCTTTCAATACTTAGGCTTTTGAATGAAATCAGCCAAACTGAGAGCCAGACAATTCAACATCTACTAATTCATCCATGAAAAATGTTGGGGCTCAGTTTGAGCTTGTGACAAACTTCAAAAAAATTTAAAAAATCAGCCCATTGAGTTTTTCAACCTTAAACTCGAGCCTGTGTTCCAAACTTAAAATCAAGTCTAGAAATATTAAAGATCAAACTTGATTCAAACCTACCAACTCTTAAAAGATGTGCTTTAGGTTGAAAACCGAGTTTTCCAGCCGGCCTAATTTTAGCTTCACTGAAACTCAATCCAGTATTAAGTAATCTGCATCAAGTATTATAACATTTAATCTAAGATTCCTAAGATGTTGACCAGTTATGAATTTAAAACTGCCCATCAGATTATTTATTGTAAAGAGCCAGTATCATCACAAAGAGAGGAATAAAATCAGCCAAGCAAACTTGATCCCAACACAAGTTATATGAAAAACCACCACGATCTAACTTTGACTATCTTTATTTTCCCACACAAGCTTATATTCACAATAATCAAGCTTCTGCATAAAAGCACACCCACAGTAATTCAATGCCTTAGATGTGACCTGCAGTCATATCACAATTTGTAGGTCAATCCAAGTTCATAGTTACTTAAGGTATGAACAAATGACTTGATAGAAAATTCTGAGTTAACAGGTTGCTTGTAAAATTTGGTAAGTGACTCTAAGAATATCATGGCATTCCAACAAAGTTTGCTATGGTTTAGTTGCTAATGTCTTTAATTTTCTTCTTTGAACAGCCAGAAATTGATTGTCTTATTTCCAATGATTAGTGAGAGAATGAGGAAATCACTGTGAAGGATAGCAGGCAAAATCATACCATACAGATGAATCATTATATATAGCTTGTTCAGATGAGTTTAAAGTGGACACCAAAGGACTATTCTCTGCCTTCACATCTTCAGAGGTAAGTCTCTTCTGTTTATCAGTTGTTCATTTCACTCAAATTCACAAATAAATTTTGCTTTTAAACAGAATATGCAGGAGTATTATTTTTTCTCTGCATGATATTTTTTCCCAAGTAGAACCAAAATACAGTAAACCAGAAATAGAAACTTCAAATCTTCCAAAAAATGAAGGAATCAATTTGGAGAAAGTTTAGAACCTTTGTTAAACCTCAAAAAGAATTTGAAAGAAACCAATTTGAAATATGTCTCTTAATCATTTGGGCATGGTAATCATCATCTAGTGACCTAGATCCAATGGAATTTTACTAAAGAAAAAAGTCCTGACATACGAAACAGTTGCCCTGAAAAGTGAAACAATAGTTGCACATACCTCGAGTTAATGATTGTTTCAATCACTTTTTCATGTTCAACTTCAAAAGCAAACCATCTTTCATCTGAGGCAACAGAATCCCCTCTTCCCAAATCTATGCATTGAGCAGGCATTCAAATTCAGTTAAACTCTATAAAAATTTAACAAAATGCACTTCAAACTGAGACTGCAATAGAATATCTGAATTCTCAAAGTAGCTGTTGAGTAACCTTGCAGTAAAATATCAGAATAGCCTTTTAGTCTCCAATACGCCTGACCATTAATGTCCAGAAGGATAGGCTCTGTTCTAACAGCATCAGATTTTCGGTTGTCTACAAAAAATCACATGCAAAGTCCCAAAAACTTAGAATTATCGTCATGCGTATGTACATGCAAATTAGAGGGCCAAGGAGACACTTTTAACAATTGGGAAAAAGAAAAAAAGAAGACGAGTAAAGAATTTGGATCCAAACAAAATCAATTCAACATGAAATATCAAAGGTGTTAATATCACTTTTGGGAAGAAAAAAGATTGTTAATGGAGGACTGAACAAACTCTATTAATTGGAATTCCCTTGACTGATTGGATGATACAGTATTAGGCAAAGTGATGTGCATGAGGGCCGTCTTATGTGGACAGATTCCTGGCCCAGATGTTCAAAGTCCCAAAATCTCATTGTCCCATCATTGTTGCACAATGTAAAACAATCCTAAGTAATTATTAGTAAAAATAGTAAGATAACTCTATTTACCACAGTGAAGAGACACCATGAGGTTGTTCTTTTAAAAAAGGGTAAAGAAAAAAAGGTGAAAGCTTTTGGAACTGTAACATCAAATCAATGTAATGTAAACCAATGTCCAACCCATGAAGTTGTTTTTTTTTAAGAACTCTAGTAAAAGACATAGCTCCTATGAACTTCAAAAAGAGAACTTATAATTTTGCAACTTACATAAGATTGAGAGACTGCTGATTTTACTGACTTATAACCTGCAAACTAATATTGTAAACCCTAACATAATTCCTTTTGAACACTTAAGGTTGAGAGGCAAAATGTCTTCATTTTACATACTAGTCATTCTATCAATGTGAGACTCGCCCTGATACATTCTACAGGAGATGACAACTTAATTCTAACCCTACAAGAGCACAAGATTAGGATACTTAATAAGCTCAAATCTGCCAGTTCAAAAAATAATAAGCTCAATCTGGCTCAAGAACAACTCCAAGCTCTTCCAAACCTATGTTTATCAAGATTTGACAGGCTACATTATCTGAAAAAAAATTCTACAGAACAACCTCAAACAACACAATAATTAGCTGGATTCCACCCCCTTGCAGCCAATATCTTGGAAATTTAGTATTCAAATACACATAAAAATTTAAAACTTACTCTTGGGTACCATGCCCTTTGATTCCAGCATTTCTGCATGCGCTTGAGCTGCTTCAGATTTAATTCGAGAAATAATAGTTTTGTGATCTGAAATGGAAAGAGGAGCACCGTTCCTTGCTATAATTGCTTCAGCAATCTCATCCTGCATTTTCTGCTTCAAGTGCTTCTCCTACACAATATAATGATTGTTTGAACTGAAAGCCCTTCCAAAACAACATTGGACTTATGACTCTAAGACAGATGCTTGATAATATTTGTTACCTTATCTTTTGCAGCAAGAAGTTTTTCCTTTGCTTCCTTTGCCTTTTCTACAAATTTTGAATTTTGATCATCGATCCAATTTCTTATTTTTCTGTAAGAAAAATATATGCATCATAAACCAAGAGGAAACAAGGAAAAATTATATTTCAGAAAATTGAAAAAAAATCTGCAAATATCCTAGTAACTTACGCTGTTCCAAGAACTTCATCACATAGAAAATTTAGAAGTCTAAGCCTTTTTGAAGAATCTAAAGCATAATATCCATCAGCTCCTCTATCCAAACAATCCAAGGGCAGTGAACTCAATACACACTGGGATTCAGAGACACATTCCTTGAGAGCATACAGCCAAGAATTTTTGCCATAAGTGGGACTTAACATTGGAGACCTAAATAAATTGCAAAGTAAATCAGTTAATATATTATCAATCAACAAAAGACACATCTCTTATTCACAAATGTACTAGAGCAAACAGCTATACTTTTCTCCTGACTCCATTAGGATAACAGTCAACAACTGGATATGAAACTGGACCATTATAGAATATTTTTCCCGGCGCCCAATTCGTCCATGTATTAATTCTCGAAGTACAAGAGCTGGTTGTCCTTTCTTCATGTTAAGAATCTGTTGATGATGAATGAAAATTCAAGTACTAATAAAACATATCCACTTAACTAAAAACAACAAGAGCTCCAAGCAACAAATAAATCTGATCAGAAGAAGTCGTGGTCTTTAGAGCAATTATTACATATAAATCTACATGTAGATGAAAATACTTTATTAATCTACATCACTCCTCTTGTTCGAGATTACATAAAGCTACCCATGACCCCCCCCGGTGGCGCACGGTGAGCCCTTCAAAAACACAAGCACAACCAACATCAAACTCAATGCCTATTTACTTCATTATTGAACTCAACTAGAAGCCACCTATGGACAACAAAACATAAGACACCAGAAACAATATAGCACATACCAAAACTCAAAACTATCCATAAAGTGCTCTAAACTTGAATCAGCCATACTTTTAAAAAGATGCTAAAATTTGCTATGACACCATTGCAAACATTAACTTGCCTTTCCAAAAGCAGCACAGAACTCCAAGAATTGCAGGGCATCACCAACATCTTGTGACTGTAAGTCAACACCAGCTACAGTTGTCAACTCAGTTCCCTGGGGCAAGGGTACATCATCATCAAGGCATTTATTTTGTGATTTCAAACCATTCCTGTTAACTTTGTGCAATTCAAGAACTGGCTTGGGCTGGACCTCATCATCATTATTCCTGCTATCAATCACCCCTGCATCTTTTTGTGTTTCATTGCCTCCTTTTTTTTTCTTCTTTTCGTTGCCAGAGGTATCTGAGGAACCTTTCTTAGTAACTATTGCCTTAAAATCCTTTCCCTCTTGTAGAACGCCATCAATATTTCCAGTATTTTTCACCTCTTTATTAGAGATTCCATTATGGATCTGAGGTTTTCTAGGGCTAGTTTTCTTCCACAAAGCACCATCTTCGATGGTGGCATCCTTTAATTCTTCATGCTTCATTTTTTTCAGCTTTTTCTCACCAGTCTGTGGACTACCCTTCTTCAGCAAAGCACCATCATCCTCATTGCCATGCATCTCCCTTAACCCTTCCCTCTTAGTTTTTTTGGAATTCTTGTCTTTAGTGTGAGAGCTAGTTCCCTTCATCAAAGAATCACTAATCCCCCTGTCATCATGCATTTTCTTAAATCCTTCTGGCTTCATGTTCTTAAGATTCTTCTCAATATGTTTTCTTGTTAATGGTATAGAATGCGAGTTAGAACCTGTCTTTCCATCAAAAGAGTTTTCCTTCCCCTGCTTTCTAGGGGAAACAATCATCGACTCCTGTTAAAATTCAGAGTATTATTTAACAGCACAAGGGAAAAGTAAGATAATAAAAATTCTAGAAATTAAATAACCGCCCATTACACAAATTCCTATGATACCTTTTCGGAAACAGCTTCTTTTTTTGGCAAAGAACCAATGTCTTGAACAATCTTGGCAATGTCAAAATTTTTGGGGTCTTCAAGGTGCAACATTTCTGAAACAGAGGAAAACCCAATTGCCTTGGCTGTATGCACAAGAATACCGGTGGGTTGGTGACCTCTTTTCTTCCTAAAATATTCCATAGTTTTTGAACCATCAGAAACTAATCATAACACCAATCTAAAAAGAAGTTTGCAATGCAAAAACTTACATGCAGAAACTGCAATTGCAGATGCCTTTGCACTTTGGGCACCTCCAATCCCCCAAGCTTGCCACTTCTTCTGCTTTCTCTCCATATCTGGTTCATGATTAACCACAATAATTTAATAACTTGACATACAAGACCCCCACAAAAGTGGGGAAAAAAAAAGATCTGAATGATATTCTAAGAGGTAAAACACCATATCAAACCTGTTCAACAGGCACTTGTGACAAAACTTAATAGTACATGGCTTGTTCTTTTTCTGATTCTTGCAGGCAGCACTGAAGTCCATGGTTTTTTGACGACACTTCAAAACATTTTGTTCAATTGCGAGAAGCGGCAAGGATCAAATCAGTAATTCAAAAGTAATTTGAGCCGAGTAAAAGCCAGAAAATAAATGCTAGTATAATTAGAAATTTCTGAGTTCAAAACTAGGACCAAAAAAAAGAATAACCTAGAAATAGGATGAACTACTTTCCTGTTTTAGCAGAGCAAGATAAGTAAATAAATCATGATCCTCAATAGTTATATCATTTTTCCCATTTTCTTCAATTTTCTAATCACCAAATATGGGTATATATACAAACAAAGATGTGTGGCTACATTATTTCAAAAATGAAGTGGAGAAAAAAAAATTGGATCAATAAGTTCAAAACTCAAATCAGCTGTACCTAAAGACAGAAACATGGCTTGAAGGAATACACACTTTTTACTTCAGTGAAACAGTGAATGTTACACATAAGATCAAAAATTCATTTGTTTTCCCCAACTCATGATTAGACAGTTTTGCTCATGGGAATAATAATGTAAATTCTGGGTCATAAGAATAATGAGAGTTCATAATCCGTACAACAAACCCCCCGTCTCCTCTAACCCTCAGGCATTCTTATTGCTTAATTAGTGAGAATCATTCATCAACTTCATACACGGAAAGAAACATGAAGTGCCAAATTCTAGTTTCTTCATTTCCCCCAGTTTCCTGCATTATAACAGATTGTGTATGATCCATTCCAGCTGTTTAGATTTAGCATTTGTTCCATTATACGCACCATTTGTTGCAGAAAAAATGTAAAGTAGATCACAAATGGACCATGAATCCTAGAATTTTCATCACTTTGTTACACAATTTAAGAAGACTGACAAACCTGACCGACCAATCAGTTAGCATTGAAAATTTATAAAACCCATTATTCCTTGTTTCCTAACCAAGCAGAGAATAACCAAAAAGGGTTCAATGAGGGAAAATGTATTTCTGAATCATGTACCATTTGGTTACCCATAAAACAGAAGCCTGAAACTATCCGTCGAGAATCTATATCAAGCAATAACAGAATAAAACGTAGCATTTTGATGCCCTAATTTCTCTTCATTTTCTTTTCGGTTTCTCAACAACCAAACAGAATAACAAATGGAATTATTGGAGCCGTACAAAACACCTGATGGCAAGATTTCCCATTCTGGGAATCGTAGATTCGGCCTCCGACGACACGAACTCCCAGACACTTGCTGCGCTTTCTGGGGGAAGCAATACCTTCATCATCAGATTGCTGTCGAGAATTCTTCTTCTTCTTCTTCTGTTCAGATGCGACCTGTTTGGAACTAGGACTTGAAGCAACGGCCATTGCTGCAATTAAATTGTTTGGTTGGCGGTGTATGACTATGAACACAAGCAAAGGAAAGAGTTCTGAGATACTTGTGTAATGTGCACTACTTCCTTCTTTGTTTTTGGAAAATGCTATTTGACTGTATCTCAAACTGTTTGTGGCGGGAGATATTCAGAAATTTTGAATCGAGTTGGCGACAGAAATGAATTTTAATAAATTTCAGGGGTCAGCTGGCGCCAAACTCAGAAATTTCTGCTTTTTGGTTACACCAGTTTCCCGCGGATCCGATGTCCAGATCCAGAATCCAAAATCCAAAAGCCTTGGCTAGTGGTTCCAGATTTTTTAGGGGCTGATTACAAATTGTCCCTAGCTTTGGACCGCTAAAATTTACGGAAATTGATCACGTGATTATCACGTGACTTGGGGATTAGTTTAAAAGACAATGTTACCCTTTAATTTCTCTTTTTTGTTTCCCCTCGACCCTCCTCCCATCAGAAACCCTAGCTCCACCGCCACCTATTGGCAAAGCAAGACTCACCAACCACCCCTCCCAACAGTGACTCCATCACTCACACCACTGGCAAAGCCAAGATTCTTTTTTGAGGGAGTCAAATAATAGTGTATCTGACAAATTTATTTAATGGAGGGTGATTTAATAAATTATCATTCATATCAAAATTTTTGGTATAGAAAATCTATCAAAATAAACTTTATGTGATTTATCATAGTATTTTTTTTATTTTTAATAAAATAGAGGAAATTAAGCTTGTTAAATTAAGTTGATGTAAACTAAATCCCAACAATTTAAGCCCAATTTATCTTAAAAAAATTGTTCGAGTACTACTAAATTTCATCATTATTTTATAAAACAAGAAAATCATTGCGCATTTTATTCGTATTTAATCTTTCCCAACGTTGGAGTTCTAGAGGAGCAGAACAAATGACTAGTAAAAACACAAAACATGTTAGAAAGTCTTTCTCCAATAAATATTTTATATACCATTGACTGTTCAAATTTATGGTATTTTGTACAAATCATAAACCTTGGGGAAAATTTCATCTACACCCCCTTTAAATAAGTCTATATTTAACAATATCTCTTGCCTTTTCTGAAATTTTACTGCACTTCCTTTTAGTTTATATGTCTTCTTCACCTAGACTCCCTACCGTAATCACTTGTTACTGACAATTACAAAAATGTTGATGTCATATCAAAATTTTTATTAAATGTCAATTTTACCCTTCTTATTTCTCATGAAACTCTTGTTTCACCCCATTCTCACTCTCTCTCTCATGTCTCAACAACCCAGTTACCTAGCTGCAAAAACAACGTGGCAATAAACCCAAGTAATTGGGCCTAGCAAGAATCGGTGAAGAATAATATAAAAAATTCATATAAAAAATAAATTTATATGGATACGGTGATACAACAAAACTTTAAAAAATTGGATACGGGTACAGTCAGGATACGGCTATAATAAAATATATTTTATATTTTACTATTATTTAATAACTTAGAAATTACAATTTTTCAATAATTCTTTAACATTAGTAAGTAAAATTAAGAATTTTTACTGTGAAAAGGATGTTGTAAACCCCCATACACATATCTTAATATATATCAAGTAATTATTTGAAATGCTAATATAGGTGATGAGCACATAATTTTACATATCTAACGACATCATTACATGTTTTTCAACTTAAATTTGGCATTTAAGTACATATAGTTAGCCAAAATTATAAACAACGTCAAATTTTGATGTTGGGGGTAATTATGGTCTAACTCATGCATTTTGAAACCTTGCAACTAAGTATAGATGTGTGGTGAAGGCATTGACATATTACATGAGGATTTGGAGGCTTAAAAGTAAAAAAAATCAAGAAAGTATTGGTGCTTGATAACAAGGTATCAGCACTCACACCATTGGGTTGGAGTGCCTCGATTTTCTTTCTTTTTGACCATGATCCACTACAAATCTGAAAAGTGCAAAACATGAACGTTGTAGATCTGGATGTATTTTGTATTGTGTCAAAATTTCAGCTCAATCGGAAGGCTAGATTAAAAGTTATGTCAATTCTAAGAGGACTGGTTTGGAGCAGAAAAAGTGTACCAATACGCCAAACTCCAATAGGCTTAGTGTACCGGTACGCTTTAGTTAAAATTTTACTGCACTTCTTATTTAAAATTGCCAAAACAGTAAAAAGTCGGATTTTTTATGTTTTAAAACACCATTTTTAAGCCATATTTGTCTCATTCTTCCATTCCACTCTCACCATAAATCTCTTAGAGCCCTAGAAAAAAATAAAAAAAAAAAGAAGAAAAGGGAGAAAGAGAGTCTCTAAAGCTTGGGCTTTTATTTGAATTATTGATTACAAGATAGAGGTTTCTTCATATTCTCTTACATTAAGGTTAGAGTTTACTTATATGTATTCTTTTGACTCTAAATCTTATTTATTGATTAGTAAATCATTGATTATTGATCTTCTTGCAAACATTACCATGTTTAAACAAATATATAGTGGGATAACCCTTAAATCTCTTTTTCTTGACTCAAAATCCTAGTTTTCAAGAGAAATGGATTTTCTCTTGATTTTTTCCTTTGTTTTTGATTTCAAAACTTTAGTGCTTTATATTGAACAATAAAATGGTATTTATGATGATCTCTTGCATATTTTCTTAAATTTTTCTATTGTGACGTTACATGTGAAATTTGAGAATTTTTTATTTACTTGGAATTTGAAAAAATTGATTGGATAGTGTACCTCTTGGAGATGTTTGGATGACCATGTTTGGCCATTGACTGGGTATCGTAGAATGGTTAAATGCGTTTTTTACTCCGTGCGAGTTTGAAGGTTCCCTACCATTCATAGTGGGATTGGTGTCTTGTAAAAATAAAACTACTATTCACTCAAGAGTACCAAGGATGAGAGTTAGTATACTATTCTTGGGTTGAATTTCGTCATTGTCATTGTGATGGTACACGCCGTTCCTAAAGTTGTATATCCTTGCGAGGATTAGGGGTGTGTGTGTGGGTTAAGATATTCTCGATGTGTTTATTCATGTGAATTATACATCATACATGAGATACAAGTTATGATTTGAGATACAGATAGACATTGTTGATTATTGGCTTATTGTGAAAATAGTGATTTGTTGGAATTGTTGGCTGAAAATTGGTTTTACCTTTCATTTAAATATTATTCTTGCTTAAACTTGAGATTCATTAAAATGTCCCTGTTTTATTTCAAAAGTTATATATGTTATTTGTGAAAAATGACCTACTTGTTTTATTTGTTTTCTAAATTTTATTCAAGTTTGGGAGAATTTTTCTACAGAACTTAGTGTTCACTCCCTACAAACAACATATTTTTCAGATTACGTGTTAGATGAGGAGCTCAGAGTCGATGAGTAAGTGCATTGGGAAACTCCATTAGACGGGCACGTGAATCCCAAGGTGGACATTTAGAGTTATACTCTCCAATGTGCTAGACTAGGAAATTCATTTTGAGATTCGGTGGAGTCTAATATTTTTGTTATTTTGCTGCAAGTTAAATTTGACTCTTTTGGATGTAATTGTCATGATCTAGCATATTCTTTTGGGATAATGTTGTAGATATTAGATATGATGAATGAAAAATTTATTTATTGATGAATTTTGTTAGTTGCTCTCATTTTGTGAATGATTTTAGATAGTAATGTAGTCCAAGGTGTATTTTGGGGCGTTACAGATGCAATATACTAATATCGTCTCCTTATGATATGTTCATAAAATGAGCATGACCCATTTTTTTTATTAAGTATAACGTAAGTGACTTATTTTTTTTTTATACTATATTAACATGTAATAATATATAATACTTAAAAAACACTAGTGACTTCAAAATCAGATGGAATTTTGTTGATGTTTTATATTGTATGTGAACTACAAAGAAGGGGTATAGCTTAAAATTGAAAATTGTACATCTTGCTCCATATTTAGAAGTATCCGCAAAGTATTCACATATTTTATTAATTATCGGATACGGATGATGCATATTCGATACGTATCATGAGTATCCGACGAGTATCGTATCCGATACAGGTACGACAACCTTGACAAAATATTCGTGCTTTATAGATCGTACACTTAAACATAATATTAGGAAAAAAAATTCAAATAAATTTTTATATGTGAAATCTACAGAGGAGGGTATTTGTGTTATTTTTCTTTCTTGTACCATTGGTGAATTTATATTAGCAAATAATACCACTTGGTAGGTGGTGTTCATTAAAGTCATGTACAAAGGGATAAAAGTTACTGTACAAACTAGACTGGTATTGTAACTCGAAAAATAGTATTGCACATAAAATACCAACCAACACAAGGTAATGAGTGGGCCTCAGGTTCTCTTTACTCTATCCCACTTCCTAATACGTTATATATCTGGCAAATAAACATGCTCATACTTATAGGAAATAGGAATGTGTATTTATATATAGTTTAATGAAAAATAATTAGTGAATATGTAAATCTTTATAAAATTCATGGGTAAAATGGTAAAACGTGTGTTTCCGTCACGTCTGTTAGCCGACCAATACTGACAAGGAGGTCAGTGAAATTTCAGAAAAGACAGGGGGTGTCATTGAAGACAGATATATTTAGCAAGGATGTAGATGAAATTTTCCCTAAACTTTTTGATATAAATAATTTACTAGACTATTTTGAATGGTTAAGTGAGTACTGTACTCAAATCAATAGTGGAAGGTTACACAGAACATCAATGTCATAATTTTACGATATGAATTATAATTTTGGAAATAAGAAAAGACACGTGAAGTACAATGAAAATGCAATTTGGGAGGTATATAACCTAATTTCAAAAACTTGAGGGGCAGGGGGGATGGGCCCCCTTGGTCATACCATAGCTCCGCCATTGCCTCACACATTAGTAGGGATGCTCCCTCACCAGCAATCCATCCCCTACCCATCAATGGTGAGCCATTCCGACCACAACCCACAATCACCACCCCCATACCATAATCAGTTCCATAACCAGCACTCATCTTGTAGTTGCAACCCAACCTTAGACTCCTTCCCTCCATATAAAAATGAACACAAACTCTGATGGATACACATTCCCCCTCCCTTTTCCCTCCCTTTCTCAGAGCTTTGTTTGGCGTCTTTGATAAATCGAAGTTTGGGTGCAATTCTATTCATGCCTTTGATAGAATCAAGAGGGGAGTTTGGGTGGAATTGGAACTGTCTATGAGGTTCGATGCCAAAGTGGTGGAATCAGAGATTTGGTGATGGTGGTTGTGGACATTTGGCGTAAGTGGTGGCAACTAGGAAACAGTTGGTGCACTTGTAGCAGGCATATCCTTCATTTTCTCTCATTTTTGGTTTTCCTTCTTGTTGGTGTCTCTTGATCGTCGTGGGCGTTTGGAAGCTGGTGGGTGGCTAGGCCTCGTCAAAGGGTTAGGTCAGGCCAGTCCATGATCTTTTCAGCCCATAGCCATTGGGCTTTGACTAGTCAACAGTCCAAGCCCATTAGTGGAAAGAATCTAAGGCCCACAGGCTGGCCTATTGGCCCAAAAAGGGGCTACACATGGGTTGGGCCTTATAGGTAGTTATTTGTAGGCTTTTTAAAAATATAATTTTTTATTTAAACATTACAAAAAAATCATAAATTCATAAAGTTAGATATGAAAAGATAAATTAACAAAAAATTATTCATATTAATTAAATTTAACAAATATTCATCAATAGTTACAATGTTACATTGATTAATGGGTGAGACTATTTTGCAACGCTACAAATTGAGTATATTCAAACTAACTGAACATCTATACAATTGTCAATCATTTGTAAGTCTCAACTCTTTAAAAATTACAAATCAAATATCAAATCAACAAAATAACTACGAAATATAATCTAATTATCTTCTTCACACGAACTATCACGTGCCCACATTTTTATTTGTAAGTTCATTTCCATTAGTGATTGAGTTAATTCTCAGGTTCTGTTTGGTTTATATCTCAAAAATTGTTTTATGTTTTTTAAAATAGTTTCTGGAAAAAAAGTTATTTGGTCAATTGTTTTTTGTTTTTGTTTTTTGAAAAATGTGAAAAAAATTTGATAAATTTAGAGAACAAGTTAGAGTTGTTTTGTATATTTTTAAAGAATACCCCCACCACACTCCTACATCCACGACCATGTCCACCACCACCACCCTTCCACCAATACCAACACCACGTCCACCACACCACCACCATTCTTTCATCACCACCAAACTTTCACTACCACAACCACCACGTCGCCCACGAACACCACCATATTTTTGTTTTCATTGTTTTTTAGGTTATTGTCCAAACAAGTTTTAATGTTTTATGTTTTGTAGAACTAAATCATATAACCAAACAAACTTGCAACACAAAAAACACTAAAAATAAAATTTTAAAACTCTTTCCAAAAACAACTTTCATATACTATTTTTTGAGATGCAAACCAAACAGGATCTTAATTTTTCATGTCCTCATACATCCTAGTCTCAGCGAAACTCCAATTTTTGAGGCACACTAAAGCTTAAATTGTTAATGAATTCAAATTGAACCATGTGTCAGATATTACTCAACCACTTACAAAAAAAAATTACTTGGGATTACACAGTCAAAGCTGAAATTGTTAGTAAATCACGGGCCACAATGAAAAAGCACTTAATACAATTTTTGGTGTGCATTCTACTAACCCAATAAATCAAAATGCTCAACAAAATGCTCAACAAAATGCTCTTTAATATAACGTTTGAATTCATTATGATTGTGTACATATGTTTGTTCTATTTTTTTTTCATCAAGTGCATTGCTTCTAACCCCCCCAAAAAAGTAGAGGAGCTTGTGGCAAGGTGTGGTGTGGTAGTAAAAATTATATTTCCATATTTTTGTTTGTAATGATAAAATAACTCATTTAAACAAATAGTAATTATATCTTTAGTTGATTCGATTTTTTTTGTAATCGTTGCAGTAAATAATCTCTAACCAAACACTTAGACATTCTATTTTAAAATTGGATCAACTGCAACTGCAACGCTAAAAGATAATGGCATATCTTATCAAAAAAATATTTATCAAATTTTAGTTTCACTAAATAAATAATATGGTCAAAATCTCATTTTTAAACATATCCATTAAGTGCTATACAACTATTGGTTAAGTGATATAAAATATTAGAAGATGTTAGGTAGTATACACCACAAAAAACTTTTGTCACAACATTAAAAACTGTTAATAGGTATGTTACACATGTGACATTGGTACAATCATCATCACATATCAGCCCAAGGGAACAAGAACAAAAAGTTTGAATCAAATTATCATAATATAAAGTTAAAACATTTTTATATTTAAGAGCTAAAATTAGAAGTTGATGCTGGAAATTCCATCGACAATAAACATCAAGATTAATATTTCATCTTCTTACTTTCAAATGTTTTCTACATTTTATATGGCTCATATCTCGTTTGAGAACTATTAATATGACACACTGTATGTCTTTTTTTTTTTTTGAATTGAATGCGATATATAATCTAAACCACATTGTACATTCAAATTTAAAATGTGTGCACAACAATGAACACAAAATAACATACCATCTAAAAGCAAACGAGTAAATTTGACCTTAAAAAACTATTGACTATATCATTATTTGAAGCATTAGTGTGTTATCGAGAAAAGTTTATCTTTAATCCCTAATAGTTTAGTTTTGTGCATAAATAACATTTCTTATATAATACCCCGTATGTGGGGTTTTCAAAATTTTGTAACATACTATTCTTTTATTTAAGTTAAACTAACTCCAATTTTAAAACCACATTTTGAAACCACAATGTTTGATTGAAACATACTATTTTTATTTCTAGATGTCCAAATATCATAAGTTAAACAAACTCTACCTTAAAAATTTTAATTTTTTTTTTAATTTTGCTAGTTTGAATTCAAAATTATTCACAATATCTCTTTTAGCTATTTTTGAAGAAAAACTTTTTGAAATGAGAATTAAATCCTCTTTGAATAAAATTATGGTTTTCAACAAATGTAAATGGTTGTTCATTTCTAACAACATAATAAACTACTTCTTTATGTGCTCATGTATTGTCAAAATGAAATGTGTTTAACAGTTAAGTCTCAATATTTAATAAACTCCACTATTCATTCATCCAATAGTCACAAACTATTAAGTCTCCACTAATAAAATCCCAAATTAGGCGTAACTAACATTGTTCTTAGCTTTTAGACATATTTCAGACATGTCCAAATAAACTTTGGACATATTGAGATTATTTTAAATATTTTTGTAAAATTATAGGATTATTTTGTTATTGTACAAAATGAGTGTCATTGTGTATAAAACTATAAGGTCATAAATGGAAGATTGTTAATATGATTTTATATAAACAAAAATATTTGTTGATAAAATTGATTTATAAATATTTCGAATGATAAAAACACTTCAGAGTCAATTATAAGTAACAATAATTAGTCTTATTCTTGATAAAAAAAATTAGAAAAAAATTTAGTCACACCATTCCTAGTTTACTATATCGTCAAGGACACCCCCTCTATTATAAAAAACATCAATGACACCTCTTGTAGTTTATATTTAAACATCACTAACACCCCTACTATTAAACTATCATTTCAAACAAAAAAATTAATCTAAAATATCAAAAATGCCCTTACATAAACCTCAAGTAAACTTTCTACATTAAATTTTATTAAAATTTGAGACGATTAAAATTTATTTATCTGCATATTAAATTTTGAACCAATTAAAATTCGATTGAAGCTGAATAAATTTTATTTTTTTAATGTATTAAAATTGGAACCTATTAAAATTTATTTTTTACATATTAAAATTTCAGTTGATTTGAACTCTACCTGAGTTGTTAACGCCGATTAAAATTCGCTTTCGAGTAGATTAAAATTTATATATTTTTAATTATTAAAATTCATGTCAATTAAAATTCAAGTCAATTAAAATTTATATTTTTTATGTATTAAAATTTGGTTGATTAAAACTCAATACAAGTTGATTAAAATTTGATTTGAGTCGATTAAAAATAATTTTTAATTGGCTTAAATAGAATTTTAATTAGCCCAAATTTAATACGTAAAACAAATATAATTTTTAATTGGCTCAAATTTTAATTCACTCGAATTTTAATACTTAACAAAAATTAGAAAACAGAGGGGGTCTCATTGAAGATATGCTTATCTAGAGAGGGTCTCATTGAAGATATACATACTTAGAGGGAGTGTGGATGAAATTTATCCTCAAATATATTATGGGCAATTTAGTAAAATTGTATTCTAGTTAATATTTTTAATCTGAGAAGGGGTGTCATTGAAGATTCAAAAATTAGAGGGGGTATTTTTGAAGATATGGTAAACTAGAGGGGGTGTAGTTGAAATTTTTCCAAAATTTTAATTATTTTTTTATGTTTAATGTATTTTTAATTAGTAAATATGAATTTATGACCTTCTACGATCAATTAAAAACAAAATAAAACGTATTAACGTGTTCACTCTAAAACATTTTCTTGCCTACGCCCCTAGTGATCAAAATTACTGTTTATGGTGCTGATAATGGTGGCAAAGGAAAAGAAAAAGAGTAAAAGGTGTTGATATTGGCAATGGAGGGGTTAGGTGAGGGTCAAAATTT
>CM042185.1:37479619-37500131 GCA_023539305.1 Ilex asprella
CATTGCTTCTTCACATATTGGATAGCTATGTCTGTCTTTAAAATATATGTAGTGTGTTGCTTAGTAGAGTTCTTTGTAGTGATAATGGAAGTGTTTGTAAATATGCCCGACTGCGCATTGGGGTAATGTTTTGAAGTGCTTGCGTAATTAAACTTTTGTTTTGTGTGCAACTCCAGTGTGATGTTCTATTGCTATCATGTATGGTTGATGAATTCCACATACTTCTCCGTTCTATTGCTATCATGTATGTTCAGCAGATGCATCGTCTGTTGAGAGTTCTCTTTTAAGATTCAACCTCTACGGTTTTTCATGTTGGCGAAATCGCAACATCGAACGTGTTCTTTGGATTGTAGCCCGAACAATATTGTATGTGTTCTCCTAAATCTTAGGACGAATCAGTGATGGGTGTAAGGGAGGGTTAGCAGCCTCAAAAAAATAAAAAGGATTGGGAAAACCCTGTAATACTTCTAGTTATGAAGACTAACAAACTGTTAAAGCTCGCCCCAAAGACTTGTTCCAAAATTTAAAGGCCATCTGCTGGGCTAAATTACTCGATCTGTTGCCGACCAGGAACCACAGATACAGATACATATACGAGATATGGGTACTATACGATACGAATATGGCCAAAATATGACTATAATAAAATATATTTTATATTTTATTATTATTTAACAATTTAAAATTACTACCCAGCCCCTAAATTGGTTGTGTTTGAAATACTTCAAGTTGTGCTTAACTAGTGAGATTTTCTTCTTTTTTTCCACCTTTGTGAACTAGGACAGTTATTGAACAAGTGGTTAGAGTTGGAGTTAAAGTTCATAATGAATCTTGAAACAGTGGATGCTTCTAATATAAGGCATGGTACATTTCACTGTTTCATCAGTGTTGCTTAGCTAATCACAACGAATTATCCCATAGCAAATTTACTTCCAAGCTTGGGTGTAGCTTCACTTGATAATAATACTATGGTAACTTTTCTCTCTTTGCTCTAACTGTTGAACCTTTTTTAATGGGAAAAGGGGATGTAAATGGTTTCTGGTGCATGCTACTAATTTATTTGTGAAATTTGATATTTTTATGGGGTAATTTTTTAGAGAACATTCAACCAATTTTTTTTTTTTAAAAAGTAAACTCAAATTGGTTTCAATTTGTGTAATTAAGAACAAGAAGGAAAAATATTTCAATTTGACAATTTTTTTTTTCATAGTACCTTTAGTTACAAGCATTAGCCAAGATTTTATATTTTTACTATTATTGAATAATTTAAAAATTATAATATTTAGTAATTCTTTAACAATAGTAAAAAATTTTTGCAATTTTTACTTTGAAAAAGGTGTATCCATAAAATGAACGTGATCAACTAAAGAAATTAAAATAACATTTAACTAGTTGGTTTGCTTACACCTTAAAGTATTTGTTTTTGTGGTTATAGTATAAATAACTCATTTTTTTTATATTCTTTTGACATGTAATAGCAGATATTACTTAAAAAACACTCGTGTTTTCAATTTCAAATTGAATTTTGTTGATGTTTTGTATTGTATGTAAAATCTAAAGGAAAAAGTATAGATTAAAATTAAAAATTAAACATTTTACTCCTTGTATAGAAATATCCGTGAAGTATCTACATATTTTATTAGTTATGTTGTATCTATACGTATTCTTGAGTATTCAAAGAGTATCGTGTCCGTTACAGTATCGAATACGGGTACGTGAAACTTAACGAAATATCCATATTAGGTGGCTGACATTAATCATAGATATTAAAGGTTTGCACTTGCATGTAAGACTTGGTCAGTTATAGTTAATGTCTAATCAGAGTTGGTTTCATTTACCCAAGAAACCATTCGGGTTTTATTTAGGTGCTACACCTGACCAAAAATGAAATTCAGGTGTTACGTTCTTGGTTCTCTTTGTAAACATCCTTGTGATTTTATTTTTGAAAGCTGGCATATTTTATCGGAGCATAGCAATTGTAGCATGTTTTCAGGCTTGAAATTCCCACTTTATTAACCATAGTATGCCACTAATTGATTTTGTCTTTTCCCTCCTTGGGAAATTAGAAGAAAAGAGTTAGTAAAATCACTGGTAAAATAATGTATTGATCAGAAATTCTGGAGGGAAGTTGACAATCCTTGCTGCATTCACTACCAGGGTTGGTCTTTTCCATGATGCCAACGCTACGATTTGTGCCATATTTTCTTTGAACTTCAAACTATTTGACCGAGACAAGATTTAGTTGTTCAATAGTCTGTTTCCACTCCATATGTTCAGAATTCAGACTGTTGTTTTGTCTGTAGTATTTAACTATGTCATTGCTTAACCATTAGAAGTAGAGGTCTGTCAGCAGATACTCTCCTACTTCGTCAGGATCGAGCAGTTAGTTCAAAGATTTGTGTTAATTGTTAGATCACAAGACCGGTATTATTACATTTTATTAATTTAGTGTAAACCAATCATTTGGCCTTCAGCATATATATGCTTGGATATATCAGTATCTGAAACCATTTACTGTTGCTCTTTCAGAAATACATGGCTGTAGTTCCGGTATGCCACAAAATGTATTATAAAAACCAAAATCTTTCATTGCTGAAAGTAATGAGGCAGAGTGAGAGATGCTTCATGTGCAATGCCAGTCAAGAGGTTTCTTGGTGCTTTTCTTCAAGTAATACTAGCGGGAGACAAGTAGTCTTATATGATACCACCAATACAGTCAGAACAAACACAAGAAAGGGTAGAGATGCTTTTCGAGGAAGGATTGATACCAAAGTGTCTATGCCTTGCCATATAACTAAAGAAAAATCTGTCCTATCCAGAATGCATCAAGTTGTTAGCCATCTGAGATCCAGCCCCGCTAATGCTTCACAAAGGGAAAAATTGTGCATAGATTGTCATGCGTTGGGATCTGATTCTAATGAGAAGCACCTGAGATCATTGGATTCTTATTTTGGGAAACTTCAGAACAATGCTAAACAGCCTTCTTCATATTCATTGAACCAGGAATCAAAGAAATCAGAGTTGCTCAATACAAGCGGCCAATTCAGAGCCAGAAAAGGACTGGGATCTCTAGATGATTATCTTGGCAAACTGAATGAAGGTAACTAATTTGTTATCAGAATAAAGGTAGCTATCACTGATCACTTCGTATGGCGTTTTTTGCCATCTTCTTGTGGGTATGAGAGTCTCTTAGATTTGTTGCCTAAAATAGAACTTGTTATACTCACACAGGCCTGAATGAAGTCCAATATAGAGAGAATTGTGCAAAATTCATTACATCCCAGTAGCTTATAAAGCAATAAAGGCCAATTTTGTCAAGTGATTCACTAATTATTATGTTGCTAGCTTATCAGTACTTGATATTCAAAAAATCGAGTGTATCTGATTATCTACATATGTGGCCTGGCCATTAGGTTGGTTCTCCCTACCTTTTCTTGAACTATTTCTAGATATCTCCCAGAGTATTCATTTATTGGCATCATCATGTTCTTAATCATTTATGATGGCCAATTGTATGCTCCACAATAGATGGCTCTTACTTCTGCCGGGCAATTTTTTTTTTTGGCTTGATTGTAATGTATTCGGTCTCATAGCCCCCAGAAAGCACATCTCACCTTGGAATTCTGTCTTCAAAGTCTTTGATCTGGCATGCAATGTGCTTATCAACCTATGTCCTTTCCCAAACCCAAACATCACTGCAACTTCAGATTGTCCTCAAATAGTATGTCTTCCACAAATCTACTTCTATTATGCCCTTCCCTTTTGTTTACACAATCGAGCCACACAGTACCCAACAGCATCATGAAGTGCGAAAATTTTACTTTTCTCCATACCACCAAATGATGATACATATGAAAGTTTTGTTTTTTTAGTGAATTAGTATGTTTTTTGGGGTTGTACAAGTGTGATATTTGTGTATCTCTGAGGTACTGCAAATGATGAAGGACTAATGGTGCCAGAAACTATCTTATCATGATGAATCCAACTAAAAGCTTAAAACATCTTGGGCGGGAAGACTCCTCAAATCTTTGACGGCACTTACTAAACATCATTTTTAGTGTGTATTAGAACTTGCCCCAATGTCCTGGATAAACAATTAGTATTTTCTAATACCTATTTCTTTCATTCAGATGCGAAGTCAAAAAACTATGTGCCATCTGCTTCTGATGATGAAACGACTGATGCTGCACCATATCCTATCAAGGGAGATTCTGGAAGAGGCAGAGTAAAGAAACTGAAAAATTATATGGAGTTAAAAAATAATGACGGTGAGAGTGCTCCAAAGAGTTCAGAAGATGAAACGTCCAATCTTTATTTAATGTAAAATGTTCATCCATCTGTATGAATTTTATGCTTGGACGTTACTTCATTTCTCTTGTATTTATCTCCATTATTAGATTGACTTAGACCGTTTCTGACACTTCTGTTATATTTTGGGATGCAGAAGTATTTTGGCTTCTATAAACATTGCTGTTTTTCTGTTTGAAATAGCAAGTCCAATTGGGAGCTCCGATCTAAAGCTCTTTTCACTCCCATTAGTTTATGGTGCAAAGATAAATCATCTGATCCTCATTGGAGAATGGTGGAGGCTAGTGACACCAATGTTTCTGGTACAAGGTTGATGATTGGGTTCGTGTTTCCATTCTATTATTGTTTAAGCATTTCTTTCGTTTGATCAATTGGGAGAATTGTATTAGCTATGAACAAATGGCCCTTGAAATGAATTATTTCAATTTTATTTCCATTGCTTTCTGAAACATGAATTTATCCTTTCTATAAGTTAATTCGAACTTATATAGATGTCATTCCAAAAATTATAGGCAGTGACTGCAAAAATTATCAATGAGACTTACTGAAATCCTTAAAATGATCTCATGCAAAATATAGGATAAATTTGGGCAACTGCTTGATGATTAGAGAAAATCATGTTCGATGTCATACCAGAAAATGGAATGTTTTTAGTCCCATTGAATTTGCAATAGCTCCTCATTCAAGTAAATTTTTTATTTTAAAAATGAAACTTTGTTATTTGCAGCACTCAGGAATCCTTCATGTGGCGTTTGGTTGTTGGGTGCTTCTTACCTTTGGACCTCAAGTTTGTAGAACATATGGTTCGCTTACCTTTTTCTTTATATACATACTTGGAGGAATTTCTGGCAACTTAACAAGCTTTCTTCACACCCCAGACCCAACTGTTGGTGGGACGGTAAGCAGAATTGCACCCCTTTTTAGTTTCTTGCCTGTGCTGTCACCATTTTTCCTATTTCCTTTTGGTTTTCGTCCAGCAAATTTTGCTTCATGTCAGATTGAATAATTCATCACATATCAATGTCAATAGTCAGGGACTTTTAATGCTTAAACAGCACACTTTACCCTCATTGTTCTATCAGTTGGCTTTGAGCTGTATGTATTTGTTATTTCAGCAGCCAAAATTTGCCATGAGTTAATAGATCCGTAACTTCTTCTGGCCTAACATAATCAAACAGTTTGAAAAGAAGATATCTTTCTGTTCCTGTTGTATAGTCAACATGGAATCATTTTGTGTATAAATATTGGATTGAATATTCCTTTCTTTGCAGTCATAGCAATAATCTTTCAAATACCTGGACACATTATTGAAGAAATTGTGGTGTATTTTAGTCTGAGTCTCTATTACTTAAGTTGTAACTCCCTGCCGAAAATACAAAATACATGCATGCTTTCTAATAGTTGGACCTATAGCAACACATGCCTCTCTTCTTATCAAAGAAAATTTACAGAATGGAATGCAACTTGCCCCTAAGATTTCAAGTAAAAAACTTTCTTTCGTACCTGTGACGTTCCAAAATTCGGGGGTCATTTGTTAATCCTTCAACCCGCGGAATAGCTGTGGATACTGAATAACTTGATATCACGTTGTTATGTCCCATTTATCAGGGTCCTTAATTTAATAAAAATTGGGCAGAGTCTCCTTTGTACGGGAAACTCTACCCAAAACACAACTTGTGTAATATACATTCACATAACCCATCCGAGGCCCAACATAAAACAATGACCGTAACGGGTCCATTTATGAGTAAACATTGACCATACAGGATCCATTTATCCATACTCATATAAAGCATGCAATGTTATATTAAATGTAGTCCATATAAGTTTGATTACAATTCTTTTACATATATTACATGCCCAAAACATTGTTTTAACAAAAGTTTTACAAAAACCAAGTTTAAATGCCACAATTTGGCCTTTCTTCACCTTTGAGGCTCCAAATGAGAGCCGTTCATCGGTGTGTATTCCGCACTTGAAATGTTTTCTTATATAGGGTGAGCAACGCTTAATATAGTTTCTCCTACAGAGGCTACTCCCCATCCTACATATATATGAATATGCACATGCAACAATCCACAACATTTATTCATTTCAAACAAGAATATGTGATTCAAGATTGAAACTCTACCATGTCATGTCATGTCATGATATGGAATGACACTCACTCATGCACTTTAAACCGAGCTCTCACCAGTTCCCATAACACAATGTAATGCACGTGTGTAAAACCTTCATCATTAATAAAATTCCTCCGATGCTTGTTTGAAATAAAAGTCACGTGTTTAGAAAACTAAGCATTGTTGGATGTTGCACATCCAAAAGTATGTTTATAAAACAAAATCTTTTGTCTTTGTTGGGCAACGGATTTTGGAATTGCACCGCCGGCTCTGTACGCCTAATTCACTTTTTTGGACTTGCACCGACGGAAGTGGATAAACCAATAATCGGGTCTTGCACCCGAGGGATCTTCTAACCTTTCTTGTTATACCCGACACAAGTTTTTTTATGCAACCATGCGACTCAAAGGGGATCTTCGATCCAACCTTCCCGAGACCACATATCAACCACCAAGTAGGATGTTTGATCAACCATGCATTCACACACCCACATTCATGATTCATGTCCATAAATGTGATGTCAATATCATGCCCAATATGCATTAATGCCAAATGAGCAATTCAACCACATATCCACATGTTCTATGGCTATTTATATCTTATGCATATAACTACCAAATTTTGTCATAATGTCAACATATCATAAACACATATTAACATTTCATTTCTATTGTAACTCATATCTTAAACATATGGTTTCTCTTTACCACATCATTCAAGCATGTTATCACAAATTTCATGCAATTAACACACTATATTTCATATAGCCATTTTATCAAACACCTTCAAGACACAAATCATGTAATCACATAACATGTATAAATTTATCACATAAGACATAACTATTAAAAAAAATCAGAATATATGATTTTTACATACTTAATTATCAAAACATCCTAGAAATCACAAATTAGCAATTTCTAATTACCAATTCATACTAGAATTGAGCGTACCCATTTTCATTAAACCAACTCTAATAGGTAAGTGTTAAAAACACTCAAAACAGACCACCCATTTCCTATGGACATCATAAGATGTAAATAAACCAAAGTAGGAGCGAACCCTATCTCTTGGAGCGTAAAACGAATGATAGAACCTTCAAGAACACCAACACCAACCTCCAAGTCTTGATTTTCTAAAATCACCTATTTGAATCTTCGGTGAAATCCTTCGTTCTTAGTGTGGTTGCGTAGCCCTTGTCGAGGAGATTGACTTTGATTCTTGGTTCGAAAAATTCCGACTGCCAGAACTCCGTAGATCTAAGAAACAAGTCTTGAAATCTCACTTTTTTTTCTCTTTTTTCTATCTTCTCCTCTCTTCCTCACACGTTTACACACTGGTTTATAGCATAGAATTCTGTCCAAAATTAGATATTTGTTGATATTTATAATTTTAAAATTTCGCCTGAGTCGCGTCACGCGTCTCTTACTTGTTCGGGTCCGTTTTTGCCCCGAAACGATTCATTACATCCCGGTTTAAGTTCAAATTAATTTTATTGAACTTTAATCCAATTCTAAGAAAATTTTAAAAAATTTATTTGTGGGGATCTTAGTGAGCTCAGCCGGCACCCAGTCGCCTCGAACGATGTGCAAAATTTAACTATCTCGGAATTCGACGAAATTCGGCAGGACAACTAGATTTCATGATACGAATCCAACGGCTAAGTCTGTTGTGTCATCCGAGCTCTAAAATACGAGTATTTTAAATACGCATTATAGTGACAAATTACTATTTTGCCCTTTTTTAGAAATTTAAATTTACCCGAGTTTTACAGTACCAAATATTAAAGCATAACCTAATAAAGCCCATCTGTGAACCATGGAATTCTATGTCCCAGTGATTGCAGCATGACCATTTTTTATTGTTGGTTTGACCAATTGTTCAAGCAAGTAGCAAAGTTGCTTGAGAAAGAAGAAGAATTCACTGCACCTCAAACCGATTTCTGTTGCATCTAAAGTTGAATAATCTATATAATAAAACAGGAGTGTGTTTGAATTTTATCCCAGTCATATTTTCTTTCTCAAAACTATCACCAATCACTTACCTCATCTATCATTTATTTGTCACACTCAAATGTCAAATCGTATTACTTATTTCTATCACATATTTAATTATTTATATATTTTTTTCCTAAAAATATCATATCACTCATTTCTATTATATATTTAATATTTGATTAATTTTTAGTTAATATAGTTTTAAAAAAATTAATATAATGGGATCAATTTTTTGGACGTTTGAATTTTATATTATATCGTGTCTTTAGGCACGGATTATGGCTAGTTAGTTAATAGGATGTAAGGAACTGAACTTCTGCATACTGATGCATGAATATAAATATGAGGAACATCACTGTTGCTGTTAGTCATAAGGCTAGCTTTTTACTCTACGCTGGTGTTTCTGCTGCTGCTGCTAGCTGTGATTAGCATTTCCGAGGGCCCAGTGTGGTTTGGGCAATCCCCCCAGCCAGGAGTTTCGTTATGAGGTCGAGATATTTCCTATTGCGGATGTCCCTTTTATCCTTTCTAGAAAATGCAAAAACCAAACTTATTTAGGCTGAGATGGCTTTCCGATCTTCGTGGTCAAGGGAGGACTTTGGAGACTGCAATCGAACTGAGAAAAAATAATCAGTTCTATGTGAAAAAAGTGCATTGCATAACGTCTAGTTCTTTGGGCACTGGATTGGCGACGGCATGGTGGTTGGATCAATAAAAGGTGTGTGCAAGGCATGTTAGATTGGGAGATGCCACGAGTTTTCAGGCTGACAGCCTTGAAAAGACAGTCATATTTTAAACTATAGCCTACACTGATTTTTTTTGTTCACGGTTTACAATACAACTCAGTGAGTGAAACCGCAGGCTCCAATTACCCTTTGTTATAAACACTGGTGGCCACATGGATTTTTCCTTTTTTATTCTTGATGTTTGAATATATCTTCATAGAGATAAAGTTTGTAGAAACATATCTTTCCCATATGTTTTTTGAGGTCACCATATTCGCCACGAGGATTTGTGGGCAGCAGTCTTCTTAATGCAACTATGGAATATTTTTCTGTGTTTCTCTGTGATCAGTTATCTTCATTCATAGTTGATTAACCGAATCCTTACATGTTCAGGGACCAGTATTTGCCATAATTGGAGCTTGGCTTATTTATCAGATTCAAAACAGTGATGTTACTGGAAAGGATATGCCTGAAAGCATGTTTCAGAAGGCAATTATTGCTACTGCTCTCAGCTGCATATTAAGCAATTTTGGCCCGATTGATGACTGGTTAGTTTCTATAACTCAAAACATTTTCCAATTTGTTTACACAGAACTGAAAGCATGTATGAATGATCTCATAAGCAGGATAATTCATTTACTGATGCAAAAACAGAAATGAATTGCTACCAAATGCAAGGGAGAACAACCACTTTTTCTTCTTGTTTTCATGTGTTCACTGATTGTTATTGTGCAGGACGCATTATGGAGCAGCTTTGATGGGTATAGTGTATGGCTTTTTCACTTGTCCAACGCTGCAAATGGATGATGCATCTTCAAAAACTGGCCAGGAAGAAGGAATAACACTCGTTAGACGACATGCTAATCCTTGTAAATCACTTTTTTTCTTCTCCCTCTTCATTTTGGTTCTAAGTTCTTTACTTTTCATCATTGAACCTCCGCCAAACTCACTGGCCATAGAGAATTTTGTATAGATATTGAGAGATTTAGTAGTGCATACAGAGTGACCCTAAAAGTTGAAAAAACAAGCAGATGTGTGTAAGTATGTGCAAATACAGAAAAATGTCCTGGTGATAAATTCAATCTCTTGCATTGCATTGCTTCCCCCATCAACTTAAGGTGCATCGAGGATGATAATTTTAATATTTTGTTTCACAATGTTGTCCGGGAACTGAGTCATAAGGCCTAGCAGCTTAGATGCGTAATTTCTTTGTAATAGATTATTAATTAAACTATACTTTGCCAAAGGAATTTTTAGCTAGAAGTCTCGTCCAAAATGAATGATGATCTTTGCAAAAGAAGGGGGAATTTGGTTTATGGATGTTTTGTGCATAGTATCATTGATCTGTTTGATCTTTCCTTTACATTTCGAAATTTCGGCATGACCTATCTGTAAATTTGTATATCTGTAGAGGATTGTGGTTCGCAGAATACTGATTTATGAGGATTAATTTGATTAGTTTATAAAAAATGACGAATATACAATGCTGCTTCTACCGGGGAACATCAATCACCATTATTACCACCCCCACCACCACTTACCACCACCATCAAACCTCCTATTCATCACTTCCACAAAAAATACAGCACCTATCACCACTGCCAAAATATGTGACCAGCAAGGGAACCACTGAACTATCCACAGATTCATTCTCTTTCTCTCTCTCCCTCTCTCTCTCTCTCTGAGTTTTAGTTTTTCTCTTTAATCTTTGTTTTATCTTAGAGGCGTTTAATTGCCCAAATAACAAATATTCTAATGAATATTTCTTGTAACATTAATTTATCTCTATTTTTTTTCCCAAACAATGTCACATGGACCTTAGTTGTCGACCTTATTATTCTTTGTCATTAGATTGATTATAGAACCCACTATTAGTTAGACTTATTATCAATTTAATGACTATGATTCATCATGTCAACAAAGATGGTTACTAAATTAAGTATAAATATTTTTCTTTTCTCCTAATCTAAAAAAATGTCATTGCAGTTCGTATTGTTGATGTGATTCTTCTTTTTCAGGGCCCCCGCCGCACGTCGGGGGTGAGATGATATGGTTTACTATCTCTAAAAATAAATAAAGACATGGGAGATACCGTGTGTGATCCATGGATTTCCGATCGGAACTCGACAAAGGAGTGGAGTCATTCTCTTGATCTTAAAATCTAGTTTTAATTCAAATCCTTCCTCAACAAGATGTCTTAAAGTCTTTAAAGAGAACCCACTTAAAGAAATTTTGGGAGATTTTCTTGTAAAAAATTTTGAGATCAATAATTGGACCATGCAAGCTAATCCTTAACTTTGTTTGGCCACTTCAGAAGTCATATAAAATACCTAATGTAGATTGACTTTGTTTACATTACTAGATTACTTGTTGTAAATTGAGTGAGGTGCTGACTGCTGATGAAGATTTCCAATATTTCCACAAAAATTGTAATTAATTCTTTAAGGAAAATGTAAGGTGATAAGGTACAACCGGATACTTCGTAATTGACTTGTAATGATTGGTGTGCAGTAGACTTACCCGTGATAGCATTGTTGACAAGAACTCAATTTCATGAGAAATTTTTGTATGAATTTTAGCGTAGTATATAATGTTGTAACGAACTTTGCACCCTGAATAATAAGTTACTATAAAAATAATTTATGGAATACATAAGTTAGATTTTTTTTAAAAAAAATTGACAAAATGATAGGTGATAATTATTCATTGAGCATACATAATTTTTGATTAATAATTACGCCACATGCGGTGACACTGCCATATATAATGAGATAAAAAATAAAATTCTCTTCTTCCAATTTGATGGTTTAATGCGCAGTTCTTGAACAATACCGAAAAAATGGCTGCGAAGAAAAAGACAAATTAAAACAGAGACCAACCTGGAGACCTGGGTAATTGTGCATCAGTATTGAAGTTTTTATTTTGACTACTGAATCTATCGTGACGTTTCAATTTCAATATACAAGCCTCCAGAAAAGCACTGGTATGTCTGGAAATAGCACTTAAATTGCTCTCAAATAAACACCTGTATAGTAAAGCCCTCTACAGACAGCCACGTATATCAAAACCTGTCGCCAGCTTCAAAAACTCTCTCTCTCTCTCTCTCTCTCTCATACTCGCACTAGCTTCGGTTGTAGCTAGATCTTTGATAATGGCGGTGGGAAGGCGTGGTAGAAGCCCAATGGAGCTTCTCTTGACCGTCAACTTTGTTGTGTATCTGATTGTGCTAGGACTAGCTGGATGGTCTGTCGACAAATACATCAATGGCGAACAGAATCATCCTCGTAAGCTCTCTCTCTCTCTCTCTCTCTCTCACACACACACACACACGCACACACACACGCACACAAACACAACTGAGGATTTGGCACTGTAAGTTTGCTTTGTCTACTGGGGCTAATCCTCTGTGCCTTCTCCTTATGCTCTCTCTCTCTCCCCCTCTCTCGTGAGTGCCTTGCTTGCTCCACATGGTTTTGTTTTTGAACAGTCGTAGCTCTACGTGGTAAGCCGTTTGAATTGCTTCTTCTTGCTATTCTCTGAATCCCATAAAATTTCATCCACCTTCTCTTGTTTGATCTAAGTTTAATGGCGTTAACAGCGATGATGATTTACAGAAATATTATAGGCTAAATTTTATCCCCAAGCCTTGAAAATAGACTTAACTTTAACACAACCCCCGTAAACAGATCAAATTTTAATAATACCCTCTCGATTATGAAATTTCATTGCACTTAGTTCTATTATATTAGTTTAATTAATTTAATTTTTAATTTTATCAAATTAATGTCTTTTATTTAATATAAACTAAATTAAAATTCTATCTCATCAAATCAACATAAAATTGATATTCAATGTTATTAAGTCAATATCGTTTATTTAATTTAAACTAAATTAACATTCCATCTCATCAAATCAACACATATTAAATTAATGTCCTTTATTTAATTTAAAATAAATTAAAAATTCATCTCGTCAAATCAACACAAAATTAATATTTAATTTTATCAAATTAGCATTTAGTTATATTAATTTAATATTTCATTTCATCAAATTAATATTAGTTCTTTAATTTAACATTAAATACTATTTAATTTCATCAAATCAACACTAAATTGACATTCAATTTTATCAAATTAAAATTTAAATATTAAATTCCATTAATTTAACATTTAACCTTATCAAATTAATGTTATTTCTTTAATTTAACACCAAATAAACATTCAATTTCATTAAAGTTACATTCAAATTTATTCAATTAACATTAAATTTTATCAAATCAACACTAAATTAATATTAAATTTTGTCAAATAATATTAAATTTTTTTTATATGAAGCGTGACGTGTGAAGAGTGATCGGGTGACGTTGTAGAGGACAGAGGATAGCATAAGAGTTAGAAATGGACGAGGTTTTGACATTGACTTTATCAATTGTAATTTTTATTATAGAAAAATCATGTTTAACTATACAAATTATAAAAACTTGATTATATAAACAAATGAGTGATAACATGATGACTAATATTATAACAAAGTTATCATACAACGCTTTAAAATGATAAAAATTTATTTGGATAATGTAATGATAGAAATCAAGCTTGCTGGCTGGTTAGGACATATATGATGGAGAAAAGATTGAGGACATGTCTCTATTTACATGACAAATGGTAATTTTGGCATTTTTACAAAATATTTAGTCAAATTATTACTTTATCTACTGACAGAGACAAAAGTTACCTTTAAGGGGGTATCATTGATTTGAATGTATAAACCAGAAGGGGGCACAGTGAAGTTTCAGAATCGGGAGGGAGTGTTATTGAATTTATACCTAACTACAGGGGGCGTGGATAGAATTTTTTCAAAATTTTATTATTTAGTTAAAAATCTGACATAAATTTTTTCATGTAGCACGACTCTCTCTTCAGTCTCTCTTTAAATACAGATATAACCTTACAGTGTGATACATCTTATATATTAATTGAAATTGGACTTAAAATTTGTTAGCATTATAATTTTAATTTACCAATGAGTTGCCCCCATTACACAAAAGTCCTTGGCTCTGCCCTGTCCACAGGTCAGCTCTTGTGTATTGGTCTGCTGTCCGTCTTACCTGCCTATTTTTTTTGGTATCATCACATAGTTTCTGTCCGGTTTATAGTACTCAGTTATTTTATTGTGGTCGTGTCAAAGTATGCTACTAATAAGTAATACCTCTTTCTCTAGATTTGGGAGGAAATGCAGCCACGAGCTTCATGCTAATTTTTGCATTGATTGGGGGTGTGATTGGTGCGTGCTCAGTGTTGGCTGGGTTCATACATTTGCAAGCATGGCGCAGTGATAGTTTGGCTAATGCAGCTTCTACTGCAATCATCTCTTGGGCCATAACAGCTCTTGCCTTTGGGTATGCACTTTTTCATTCTTCTTTATTGTTCCAACTACATGGGCTACACAATCAAAGGGTAAAGCTTCCCCTGCTGATAAACGACAATTTTGCATTAAGTGGATGTTCCAATTTCATCCGATTGATTACTCATGAAATTCAAAAAGTACTTTACAAAGAAGTATTTAGTTAGAGTAATTCATATGAAAATCACTTTTATTTAATAAGCATTGTGTCGAAGTTCACCGAAAAAAAAAAAACACTTCAATAAAAAACATATAAAAAATGTGTTTTGCATAGTTGACAAAAGCACAATTGTTTGTCTCACAATTACTAATATGTCCATGAATCCATACACCCCACACACATGCATATATGTCATGACGACGATGGTGGTAGAGTGGAGATAGCGATAATAGCATTGATGGCAAAGATTGTGGTGGTGAGAGGTGGCAACCACGGTGGTATCGGTTGATACTGCAGCGCGACCGATACTGCATTTTGAGAGTATTGGTCAGTACCACGTCGCGACCGATGTTGCATTTTCCACTATAATTTTTTGAAAATTTTGTGCAGCAATCAGAATCCGTTTTGTTTTTAATAAGTTAGTGGTTCACTCCCCTTAATCTACTAAAGCAAATATTTTGTTTCTGAACCGGGTATATTATTTAGTACACTTTTTCTTATTTCTCCAAAAATAATTTTATGGTTATCCTTGACTCTTTTTGGTGAGTTAAAAGCTTGTAACCCAGTAACCCACAAACTGATGTAAATGACAAAATAAACTAATTCAAAAGTACTTATGCTCTTACAAAAAATTAATTTCTCAACAAGATTAAAATTCAATTTCTCAACAAGATTAAAAGAAAATTGCTAAGAAATTTAGGATATTTTTGTCACACTTAGAATTGAAGATAGAACTGATCAATTAGATGGTTCTTGGGATTTGTCACAACATTATTGTGTTCTACTTTAATATATAATTGAAGTGATATTGGTTGTCTTTATTTTTTTGTGTTTGCTAATGCAAAATTGATACAGGTTCCCAATTTTCACATTGTAGATAAGTTTTGGAGTTTAGAATTAAGTTATATGAAAATAACACCTAATTTAGTTCTCTAGCCCTATGGGGAATTTTTTTCATTCATATTTTTGTCCCTTTTAAGATACAATCCTGACTTCACCCTTAGTTAGTAATAGTGGTTATAAATGTAAATTTGAGAAGTGTGTCATGTGGACTTATTTAAATTGTAACACCACTTTATACTTATTTAGAAGTAATTTAGGTAAGTTGTTCCACATAATTTTTTTTTTGGGTTTGAAAATACTGAAAAGAGGTTATAAGTTCTAAAAACATTTTTGTAAAATTATCTCAAATGCCGCCTTAATCTTATCCACAACCTACCAAAGAACCATTAAATCCTATCATATTTGCCTTATTTACCTTTTGATAACTAAGTCATACTTTTGATAATTTATTCCTGAGAAGTCCTAAACTCTGTCGATGATATATTTTGTTTCAATTTTATCCTTTCCATGAATATGCTAATTACATTTTTACCAATTACTTTTGGCTAGTAATGTCCCAAAGTAAATTATTTTTTTTTTTCTAATTAGTGCATAACATCCAAAACACATAAACAATAAAGACTTATAGAATTGAAACAGTAACCAACTCTTATCTTTGCTTATAACTTTTTAAGAAAGTGAATTTTAACTCACCTGATTATTAGATCTCAATCATAAAGGCATAAATTATCTTTATAAACAATATAGAAACTAATCTATAAATACACTCATTGGGACATGTTCACCAAATTTTACATTATTTCCTTCTTCTATCACATTTTAAATTAATTAATTTAGGAAAAAATAATTTTGTAAAGCATACCAAAAAAAAAAAAAATTCAAGCATTGGAAGCAACAACATTGTATTTAAAAGATAAAATAAAAAAAATGGTTATGTGTTCTGCGACTTTTATCCAATATTGGATTCGTTCACATATGACTTTTACATATCAATAGGGTGCATGCTTTGATAAGTAAATATAAGACTTCATTGGATTTCAATTTAAGAAACAAAAATATATATTCGAATAAATAAAATCGGATATAGAATTATAAACAAAAATATAATTGCACATTCATGAGAAGGATAAAATTGGAACAAAACATACCATTAATGCAGTTTAGGACTTCTTGAAAATAAATAATCAAAAGTAGGACTTAATTGTATAAAAATAAATATGATAAGATTTAATGATTTTTTTTTGCAAAAAATAGGACTTATTGGTGTTTTTCTTTTTGTATTTAATTTTGGTTATTTTGTGTTTATGCAAATTTGCATGTCCTAAGAGTGACTCTGAGATAGAACTATGACTTTTTTAACATACAAGCACTTCCAAGTCAGTTATTAGAGGCAACAGGGATGTCATGCTTTAATGTGAAGGATAGATTATCAAATTGAATCCCAGAACTAATGCTTGGAAAAAAAGGTAATATTGTTGCTGTTTTCAAGCTATTACCATTACGGTGTAGACTTTTCAATGACCTAAATTAATGTAAACTATCTCCAATTTAACACCAAGATTTTGAATGATATGGCACCAAAAGCTTATGAAATGAATGGGAAAATACTGTTGTGGAAAACTGGTTGAATTCCATTTTCGAATGTAATGCTTTCCATGCTGCTTGTGGAAGAAACTTTGCTCCATTGGTTGTGTATCAGAGATGAAATCTTCATTTTGGTGTGTATGTACATATTGTCAAGGCAACATCACTTTCGAACCCCAGGATAACATGACTGAAACAGGGCATGTTCAGACTCTAAGACTTAGAGAGTTGATATCGCAACACATCTTGATCTAAACACCAGACTTCAATTCAAACATCTAATTTCTGATTGGCTCGTGCATTGAGCTGCCTTAGTTTAAAGTTGAATAGATTGGGTCTGTTGCTTACGTCATTTAACAAGCGAATGTCCAAAAATTTAGTCAATTGGAGGAAAATCTGGCTTCATAATGAAACATATTTTAGGACCCCATGCCCTATAATTTCGACCTAATCACTACTATTGGTGGCTTATATTTTTGTTTATTGTGTTGGGAAGAGACACAGCTTAGGAGTTCAATACAGATACCATCATCAAAAGGGCCAAACCACTATTTGTTACTGTATTTTTTGCCCTGTAAGTCTTCATCACTCTAATTGCTCCACTACATTGGTGTTTTGTTGTTAGATTTCTTATTGCATTCTTGTCTGCAAAGAGATAATAATGGGAGGGGATAGAGGAAAATTCTTGGTGATTGAATTTCTCTAACATGTCTGGATCTTTATCTGTCTCATTCAATTTCTCGTTGCAGTTTTGTCTGCAAGGAGATGATTCTGGGAGGGCATAGAGGAAAACGCTTGGTGATGTGATTTATCTAACATGATGTTTGGATATATATGTCACTACTAGATATTTCTAACAGCAGGTGAATTGCAGCAAACATTGGAAGCGTTTGTCGCGATAGCAGCAGTGAGCCAGTTTCTGTATCTGGTGCTTTTGCATTCTGGCATGTTCAACAGCAGATATGGACCAGCCTACCGCAGCTATGACTATGAGGCTCCAGGCGACACTGGTATGGCACATGAACCCGGGAGGTCTGGCACTGCAGCTGAATATGAAGCTATAACAAATGAACCTGCGAGGTCTGGCATTGCATCTAAATATGAAGCCACTGGTATAACACATGAACCTGATGAGAGGTTTGACACTAAATATGAAGCCACAGGTATAACACATGAACCTGAGAGTTCTGGCACTGCAGCTGTAGTCTACAAGTAGATATACAACTCTCATGCCCAAACTTTGTGTAAAGTGTTGGGAGAATTTGCAATGATCTACCATATTTAACCTGGGATAGCTGCACTAGAAGTATATCAAAGCTTGTGTATATGGGTACATAAAATATGTTAGCATAGGAGATTGGAGATAATAGAATAAAAGAAAATCGGGTTTGGCACATTGGGATTACAATGCTGGACCAAATGTCAATAGGCTAAGGCTACATCTTGTGTATTATTTTCTAGTAGTCGTCTATGTAAAACTCATCTCTATTCATTGAGCGAGAAATAGATATTATGTTACCGTGCTTATTACTATCTATGCTTATAGGACTCTGGATATGCTGAATATTTTTTTATTCCTGTCGTATAGAGGTACAGGGACAAGAATTCAACTTGTGCAAAGCAATCGCTATCAAGCTGTTGTACAGAAGGTTATACATATGAAGAGATTTATCCACATGGAAAAATTAAGTAAGTTCAAGGTTGATTCATATACTTGATGGGCCGCTGGACTTATACTCAATTGATTTTTGAATTAGATGTTCTAACTTGGTATCAAAATTAAGTATTGGGTGGCAAGTAAAAGTCTCCTAGTGAAATTTTCTGGTTATATTTGAAGGGTCATTTTAATCATAGCCAATTATTATTATTATTATTATTTTTGAGAATCAACGGTAAAATTTAATTTTTGAGGAATATCAGAAAAAAGGAGAGATATAATAAAGTCTATTATCTGTTTTAACCATACAATGTTTTTATTTAATGGTAAAACAAAACAAACTAATTCGTTAGCTACTTTATTTCCTTTGTGGTGAACCTCGGACACTTCAAAATAACGAAAGTAACTTGCTATGCTTTTAATATCTTGCAAGTTGGCGCCAAGAGGATCAAGATTCACCACACAACACCTAATAGATCGCATAATGTTTGTGGAATCCCCTTCCAATATGACTTCTAACAACTCTAGCTGCTTTGCGAATTGGATTGCTATCCTTGCTGCACTCATTTCTGCTCGACGAACTTCACAACTCATAACCATCCTTTTAGACAAAGCCCGTACAAAGTAACCTGGCCATCTCTATAAATACCCCCATCCTAAGACATTTAGGTCTCTGAACATAGCGGCATCGAAATTCATCTTGAAGGTACTTGTCCTCGGAGAACACCAACCAACCATTATTGGGATTTGGCATTCGAGCAAGACTGGGTTGAGTTACTACCTCCATATACTGCCTGTGATATTCCACTGCCTTCGTCTACGCTTCAACAGGATCTTGAACCATGTTTTAAAAAATACAAGTATTTCTATTTCTCCACACAAACCAGCATTGAAGAAGGAACAATGAGAAATCATCGGGTATAAGGGTCTGATGGACATCAAGCAACCACTGTCTAGACTCACAAGCTGAAAACTGAACGACTGTCTTTAACGAATTAATTTTGCATTGGATGTCTTAAAAATACATAACTGTTATGTAGAAGGGCACATCATCCCTCATGTTGCTCTAATTTAAAAGGATAAAGTTGTGTTACACAATTTTTTTTAACAAGTCTTGCATTCCAAGTGATGTGTCAAAATCCTATGTATTAAATATTTGATAGAGTTAGTGCATCTCACTAATCTAACCATCTGCACTGATTTAAAATATAAATTTGGGCAACAATTTACTCAACATAGAATTGCTCGATTTAAAATGGCAGACGCCCTCTAAGGGATGCTTTACCATGTGTCCATGACATTTTTATTCGCATAGTGCACCATTGTAAAAATTAATTGGTTTGTAAAAATTAATTGGTTTAAAAAGTGGAATAAATGGTCAAAAGCGTAGGTAAGAAGTGGTATTCAATGCATACGGTTTCTGTTGGTAGTATTTATAAATGGTCAAAAGCTAGATAAGAGGCGATATTCAATCCACAAAAGTTTCTGTTAGTAGTGTTTGTATTGACTAAGGTAGGGTGTTCAAATTTTTAATTATCAGTAATATTCGATTTTATTCTACTTTACTTGATCTCACTTGTCTATCCAAAAAAATCAAGTAAACTAACGAAAGATCTTTTTTAATTCAGTAAAAAATTGGGTATGAATGAGGACATTTTTTTCTGTATTCCTACCTTACTTTACTTGCATATAAATATATATATATATATATATAT
>CM042185.1:37500231-37513381 GCA_023539305.1 Ilex asprella
GGTGGTATAAGTAACCAAAAAGGTAGTAAGGCATTTGGACACAAAACAGAAATGATATCAATCATGTTCATGCCCCAGTATTTTCTGTAGAATTTTTGTGTTTACCATCTCTTACGAATACCAAAAGAAACAAGTCTTCTACATGTAACATACAATACAGCTTTAGGACCGTAAGAAATAACTTTGGATCTTTATTATTATAATTGCTGATGACTTCAAATGTTATGACCGTCTTTCTGTGTAAGCCACCATTCCAAATAAAACATTTCTGCCTTCAGTTTGTTCAACAAGGGATAAAAAAACGCTTGCTAATGCAATTTAAGGTATTCAGGTAGTTAACACAGCATAGTAATGTGGCACCTGAACAATGTCCTCCCCAACTAAAAGTTGAACTCTCTGGGGCAACATTTTGCTGCTCTTGTCATCTCCAAATCCAAGCCTCCCATGTTCCCCTCTACCCCAACCATATACCTGTAATTAAGACAACCTAAATAAATATCATAAGATTCACAGATAACTAACTACATTGAGCATTTCAAATCCCAGCCACGCATAGAACACCACATTTAGAGTTTTGTGAAGCATATTCAACCAGAAGCAAATAAGCATTGCATTGAACACAAAAGGAACCCAGTCATACAGGATTAGTGAAAATCCTTTAACTAGATGGGCTCCAACTTCATGTAGCAACAGACAAAGAAACTTCCTCCCATTCTGTGATCCTATACAATGGACATTTCCAGCTAGTGTGCTTCCCACTTTATTAGATTAAAACACAAAAATTTCTCTTAATTAACACATTATGGGGGTTTCTTCACTTTTTTAGGGAAGAGAAGCATGTTGCATTACACAGTTGACAACTGGTGAGCAAAAATAATAAAAAACGTGAAATCTTATGAGAATTTGGAGTTGGAAAAGACCATTAAGGTGAACACACTCTCCCCATCTTATTAACAATCTCAAGTGATGAAGAGCATCAAAGAAAATCCAAATCACATAACTCTGCATGAAATATCATTTTACCTGAGCACACACCAATGCCTTATTGGACACCGGAAGTTAATGGAATATCATAGAAATACCAAACGACAAGTACAGATGGGAGATGAATAATGCAAGGATGAGAAGTATTTTTTTATACAAAACAACTGGAGGTACATTCACAGAAATGGCATAATCAATTCATCAAGTCAAAAAACAGTTATTGATTCTGGTTATTGATACTGAGTTGATGAAAAAATTGTAATGAATAAAGCTAATAACATGAGAAAACTTAGAAAGGTTGTATTTCTAAAGCTAACCACACTTTGAGCCATGCACTGTTTCTGTCACTCCTTTACACATATATGACTGTACGGGAAGACCTTTACCCTTTTTGATTTAATTATCAAAATTTTCTAGGGCCGCCGTTAAATGTGAACAACACCCACCACCTCCAGTAGCTCTCCAAGGTGAGGTAATGTCGCATCCTCCGTTCAGAACATTGTAACATAATTCCACAGCAAATCTCTCAGTCTTTTGTTGCCCCCAACATCATTGTACTTGCCCCTCTAGAAGTACGATTCTTAGACTTCAAGTCCGGCAACTCTACCACTGCCTCTAGTTTTCAATACCGAACGAGAACAAAGAATCTGAAATTCCACCATCTCACTCTACAAAATCATATGATAGTTGACAATCATAGCACCTTATGAACCTCGATGCAAAACGACCATAAGACGAGTGATTTTGAAGTGATATCACCACACCACATATCATGCCAAAAATTCAAATGCTCATCACTTACACAACAAGAACATTTTTTATGAAGTATTCCTGCCTTTCTGAAGGCCTCTCCATAAACCAACATGTGGTCTTCTCACCTCCCTGAAAGTCCAATTGTCCTAAAAGCTGTAGTCCTTTTTGCCTACTCTTCTTCATATATTTCCTTTCACACACTCACCATTTTCCTCAGACGATAAAAATAAATAAATTATCAAGGTTTTCCCCCATCAGTCACAAAAAAAATTTACAATCTGATTTGGTTTGTGAATTATAATCGAGAATTCCTTAAAAGAAAATTAAATGTTTGTATGCCTAAACTTAAACTCAAATCCACAATGAGAATACACGAACAAGGTATGGTTCTAATTATTGCAAAATTAATACAAAGATAGACCCACTCTGAGAAATTCAGAAGGAGATACTTAGAACCTGCAACATGAATCAACTAGATTCCTAGATAACTTTACAATTAAAATCTGACTCACACAGACCCAATGAGGGAAGCTTAACAGGAGATTATCGAGGCCTTGACCATAATTGATTATGTGATAGCACTATAGCATCCGTCTTGTTCAAAAGCACTGTACATGGCAGAAAGATGGACAACTATAAATTTCACCCAACATAGCAATGTCTGTCCCAACTTTGCCATGGAACTAATTTGTGCTTCTCATCTTAGAGGATATTGGCTCATAAAAGATGAAATGACCCAAAACAACAGCTTAATCAGGCAAACAACTAACGACACAAGCAAGTCAGAGTTTCTCATTCCCCACTTCAAAGAATTAAAGAAAAGACTACATAGACTAAACCCTAATGTCCTTTAAGTGTGTGGATGAAGCCGCCACAAAACACAGCTGTTACCTGGAAAAGAAAGGCTGAAAAGTAGCTGATTATACAGGATAGTAGGACACTGACTCTCCATTAAATATAAGATGTGATATTGGTATTTACAGCACTATTCAGCTTCCTTACACAAATAACATTTCTCCAGAGGGTCTTTTTAGAGTGCTATTCACTAAATAACTTACATATGTTCCGTGCAAGTATCGATGACAACAACACAATAGAAATACCCTTACAGCAACTCTTGAACAAATTCAAAGAGGTTATACCTCTCCTTCATCCGTCAATGCAGTAGAATGCCAACCTCCAGCAGCAATGTCAATCTGGATGACAATGAAGATAGAATGTATTCTCAAATTTGTTAAGAACAAAGATAAACTTATGGATCTAAAACTACATAAAGCTAAGGAAAATTTAACTCAACAATGATGTAGATAGAAATTCTATTTTTCCCCCAAGCCATAAAACATTATTTCATAAGTAAAAAATGACTTGAAATATTGTTGGTCTAAACTCACACAAACAGTTTTCTCAAACCTTATAGTGCCTCTTTCTCATCTATTGTGCTTATTCAATAGATGTGGTATAAAATCCTACATAAGCAACATAGTAGAGCAACTTTCACTCCCCTCCAAAACATAAAGTTATGAGACCCCTAGTATCGGTCTAACAAGCCTGGTAGATCTTGCTCACACTAATATTAAGAGGACATCTAACGCAGCATCAGGCTGCTCTACAATTAGGTTTCCCACTTGCATATTTGATAAATTTCTGATTTTCTCCCTGACTTTTAAAATCAAATCGTACAAATCATTCAAGTGGTGATTTGGCATTGTGAGCAGAAGTCTTAAGGGCACAAGGCTTGCAGTTGAGAGAAAGAAGAACACAAACTCTGAACCCTCTTAGATATCAAGTGTCCACATATATAGGGTCAAACGGGATATGGAGTTCGAAGGAGAGGGGGTCTTTTTTAGGGCTCGAGAGATGCAATAAATAGGGCGCCCACAAGTTTAGACATCACTTCTTTATCTTAAGTTATCTGGTTTTCTTCTGCTGTATAACCCTTACATTGACATGTCTTTCTACTCGAATGAAACTAAAATTTCTAACAAAAAATAATCAGAAAGTTCCGATTATGTGAATGATAACAAAATATAGTTTACTGAATCTGTTAAGAAAATAATAAAAATATGCAAGAGAAAGCAGAAGTCCGCAACATACTACCCAACAAAGCAATATTTCAACAATGACACCACAATCATATGGAAAGAACAAAACCAAAATGTAAGAAGTTGGCAAAATTTAAATGAGTTTGAAAATATAGCACCAGCTCAGAGACTACAAACCAAAGTACAATCTGACAGTCCTTGGACAGGAATAGGTTGCGATCTTGGCTGGGTATCGCCTGTCCCAAGTTGTCCATATTCATTATTACCCCATGCCATTAAAATACCATCCTCTAGGAGAGCCAAATTATGAAAAGCTCCAACTGCAATTGTCCTCACTTTCTCAAGACCTTGTACGTGAACAGGAGTGGAAATTTGCTTTCTATGCAAAATTAAATAAATAATTTAAAACCTAATAAACAAAGCTAATACAGCACACTATCTGAAATTATAAAGAACAAACCAGAAGATTGTCCACAGTGTACTGAAGAAGCATGACGTGTTTCAAATAAAAAAATAAATAACTAGGTGAAATACATGTCTCCAGGAGGCCATGGTTGACCCCATGTCCAAACATGCCCTTTGTGTGTAAGCACCACCGAGTGTGTACCTCCAGCAGCTACCTATAATATGAGGGATTAAAAGAATTGTCAATTCTAATTTAGAGCTAGGCAAGTCACTTAACATTGACAGGCATACATCCACAGTTCAAGGAGATGGGAGAGATGTCTTAAATATCCCGCTCACAACCAGGTATTGTGAATTGTTAGTAAAGGAAGTTTAAGCCATAAAAATTTGCTTCAAACAAAAGGAAGGAAAATCCCTAATATGAACAAGCATATATCATTCATGTTTCATTGTTATATCATTTGATAAAAATGTGTGTAATGAACCATATCCTTAAGCAATTCTCCAAGCAATTCTATTCTTATGCAACATAAAGAAACAAAAAACTTTTTGCATACTCATTTTCAATGACTAAACATTACTTAGCATAGTTCATCTATGTGTTTGCCTATAGACAAAAGGCGAGGGAACAAAACCCAATCTGATCCAATTTCACCAAAGGCTATGCACCAATATGATAAGTAATCACCTGGCGAACAGAAAGCTTTGGTGTGCATCGCTGCGGAATCACAATATCCCTCCTCAAAGGCCTATTGGTGTCATCTTTCCGCTCTGGCTCTTCACTGCACTGCCCATACTCATTTCCACCTAAACAACGAAATTTCATGTCCTCACAAAAATGGCCAACGATGTTGGTGTCCTATCATTCTGCTATGTTTTAAACATAATGTCCGAAAAGAAAGAAAATAAAAATGCAAAATCCTAGATAGCATTTGGCGAAGAACAAATTGGGGAGTAAAAATTACTAGAAAAAGTATGGAGAAGTGTAAAAAGATTGATAAAGATTATACCCCAAGCATAAGCTCGGCCTTGATCATCGACAGCCAAACAATGCCACCCACCAATAGCAGCCTGAAATCAAGAACCCAACTGACCCGCCAATAATTTTTCACCATAACATTACCAATTGTCCGATACAGGACTTCAACCGCACATATGAGATTACCTGAACAATTTTGACATTAGCAAGAGATTTAACTTGACTAGGAACGTTCTCAGTCTTGGTCTCAGATGGATGGCCCAGAGTTCCTCTTTGATTCCAACCCCACGTAAACAACTGGGATACATATTCGAATGCAATAAACTCCAACAGTGAACAAATTAATGTTCATTTCACTCATAGCAATTAACTATAATCGAAGAACAGTTGAAGAAACTACACTCTTAATAATAGAAATACCTTGCCGTCTTCGCAAATGGCGAGAGAGTTTCGACTACCCGCAACTACAGAGCAGACCTTTTGGGACTCGAGAGCTTTGATAGCGCAAACCCATTCTTTCTCTTCATTGTTTCCAATTCCTAGCTGGCCATCTTCTCCTGAACCCCTGCGATGAAAAGCAAAAGTATAGCAGAGTAAAAAACAGTAAGTGTGTGTGTGTGTGTGTGTGTGATAGAGAGAGAGAGAGAGAGAGGACCATGCGATAACGGTGGTTTCGGAAGCCATGGGGAAGATGTTAGAGAAAGACAGCGTGACGTAGAATGAACGAGAAGATGCTATTGTTTGTAAAGTGTCACTCTCTCTCTCGCTCTCTGCTTGCGGCTAAACTGTACTATTTTGTGGTTATCGTCTCGACATTGGCCTGTCTAGTGTGGACAGTGCGAATCCGATTCGGAATTCCAATGGCATCAGCCATGTCCAAACTCCGAAGGATAATTTTTTTTTTAGTTAAGAAAAGGGACTATATTCAACCCTTGTTTGAATATAGTCCTAATATAATTACCACATGGTATGGTAATAACTAGTTTTCAATGATAAGACACTAAGGGTGCGTTTGGCAAATTAAGGATGGATTGGACTGGTTTGGATTTAAATCCTAAACCAATCCAGTGAAATCCCAATAAGCCGGATATGTGGGGGGATAAAAGGAATTTGTGTTATCCAATCCCTGCTTTGGATAGTGCATTATGAAGGGGTTGGGATATGGACAAACTACAATTTTTTATTAAATATCTAATACCTTTGACATTGATTGACCATTTTATCCTTGAATCCTATCCAATCCTATCTCATATTTGGCTTGACAATTGTAGGTTACCACTTTTGAAATAATTATTTTTTTAGTTTTTGATCTTTGTTGGTTACCAATTTAATGATGTGAAAAATATAAGAATGCTTATGTATTCACCAAATACATGTTATTACACGTTGATTTTATAATACAAATTTATAAGTCGCTCCCAAATTTATTTCATCCGTCAAAGATTTAAAAAAAAAGGACAAATAGTGTCAGAAAATACGAAAAACTACGGCACAACCCAAATTAACATGAGCTATAGTAGAAATTAACTTTTATTTATTTTTAAAAATTAAAGACAATAAAATTAATTCTAAGCACCAGGAAACATGCGAGAAGCCATTATGGGAAAAATTATATACAAACCTCATTCAAAACATATAAAAAAGAACAAAACATGTGTTAATAAGAAAAAATATATACAACATTCGCATACAGTCAAGCAGTGTGATCTTTTATCATAAAAAATTGAGCACTTTTTTAAGTCTACCAAGTGACAGAAATTATTTTTTAAATGTTTTCATCAATGTAACAAGACTCTCCATGTATCTCTCAATCTCCACATATCCTGTATGACCATGACATGCAAAAAAATAAAAAAGTACAAAAATACAAAAAGGAAGGAAAAAGATAGGACACAATGACAAGCAAAGTCCAAGTGGATTCATGATAGGCAAGACAATAGTAGCAAAGAACACATTACTGATCACCAGCAACAATTGAACAACATAAACTTAATCTTGCGGCTTCTCCCAGTTGAGGGGGTTAACTACCTCCCATGTAAAGTCAGGGTCATCCCTTCCAAAATGACCATAGTAAAAAGAGTCATCCAAATAACCATTGCCTTAAACCAAAACATTACAAATATTAAAGACATCACGGTTTATATTTCGGACAGTATTCGTCCATGTTACTGACTGCCTTTACATATCCGTACAAAATAAAGGCAACATGTCTTAAATTGTTTGGCGAAGACGTATCCCCACATACGCTCGTACATCATACACTACCACAAGTTGTACATAGTAATTACCAAAATGACTTGTGGCATGTAACAAAATATTTATACACACATCAGCACATACATATAAACATTTTAAATGGGAAACATGCCCATAAAGATCGTCTATGCATTCAATCATCGATGACTATAACATCGACGTGCCTTGGAGAATTCACTGACGGTGATGAACCAACACTATCCAATTGATGATTGCTTGAAGAAGCGTCATCTCGTTTGAAAATAACACCAAAATATTGGAAGTTTGGGCATGGGTCAAGGCAATATTTTCCAGCGAAATCATCGTTCTACAAGTGTAAATTTAAAGAAATGATTACTTTAATGTATAACTAACATGGTAGACTGCTACAAAATTTGTTAAAATCCAGAATTACTTACTTCCAAGAACTTATTTGCACCAATTATGTCTGGGTTGTGCACCACACATTTCTTAAATGGGTCCCATTCAAACAACGCAGTGTCAACCATCTTAGAAATTGTAACGTATTGTCGCTCCCAATAGAATATAATCCTAATAAGCTCAGTAAAGGACAAACTGAATTTTGACATTCTGCGTTTTAAGACGGCCAACATACCGTCAACCATTTTTGTGTTGTACTTTCCAAAAGGCGGAAGCTTCCCTTTATTTTTGTAATCGATAAGTGTGTCAATCAATACATCTGTTTCATCATCACTAATTTTTGGTATCTTCATTACACACTACAATAATAACAATCATTAATTAGAACAATATGAGTTTCATTTATGAATTTCATGGAATATTAATGAAAATTTGTATCAACTTTGAGATTAGTCTCAATCAAACAACAGACAATAATATGTAAATTGGCAAATAATATCATTTGAAGTTACATTAGAAGTATACATAGGTGGCACATTTGACATTTGTATCACATAGAGCTCGATCTCATTTGGTACATCTCGTACAGGTTCTCCTACATGCCTCACATTGTACATGCCAAAAGCAATTACCACGTCATTGTACGAATCATATTATTTGTACAGTGTGCATCATACAATTTTTGTGTTGTACTTTACAATGTTTTTTCTTGTTCATATGTAATTGCACAAAAAATACCATGTATGTTACTACTACTTTTAACCAGTACTAAAAAAAATTACCATGTATATAAATTGCCCGTTGTAATGCATATGGTGCATGAGATAATACCTTCAAATGAACAATACATCTGTTTGATAGTACATAAAAATTGTCCATGCTTCAAAGTTCTTAATACAAGTACTGTCACATCATACACAAAATACTAAGTTCACCCAGAACTTTGGGGCCTTAGTGCAAAACATGATATGTCATGAACGTACCACATGACATGTACTTCGTTCATATGTAGGTACGACGTACATACAAGTGCTTATATTTACATAACAACATTTATAATAATACCCAATGTTCACATTGACCAACAACCCAACATTGGTAATGATCAATGTTGGGTTGTGTTCCACAATAAACCACCAACCCATGCCGGTCGCTCATAATCGGGTAAGCTAAAGAAAATGTCCACATTTACGGGGTCCGAACATATCACTTTTAGTGCAGCATGACGATCACCCATGGAAATTCCATTTATCTTCTCAAGCTCGGCATTTACTTTTCTACGAGCATCAGCGACATCATGCATATAGCCAACTCGGTGTGCAATCAAATCCAACTGCTTACGACTCTCATTGACATATTCACCAAACACACGTGAGATGTCACCCAAACTCTTTGCTATTGATTCAGAAGCATTACCACTGACCTTCACTTTCCTCTTCTTACTATTGGATGGTGTTCCAACACTTGGCTCATTAGCTACCGTTTGGTCACAAACAGGTGTTGCACTATGTGAAGCAGGAATGTCACGACCTACCTGTTCTTCCCCAACCATGTTATCTGCCTCATGCATTGAGGCCTCAACCTCAGCATCTCCTACCATCTCTTCCAAATCCACTGCAAATTCACCTGTAGCCCGATCCTTCCCGAAGATGATCCCCCAATCATTGAAATAAGGCCATGCCTTCTTGCGCATGCCCTTTGCATTTCTATCCTTCTACAAAAAAAAAACGTATGTAATCGAAGTTAAAGACATATACAGTTATGTGTGCCATAACTAGAAAAACAAGTATATTATATATATGTCTACAGTGTACCTTCATATAATCTTGCCATATATCGTCACCATCCACCAATATCCTATTCTCTGTACTATTGAATCCAAACCCCGAAGTAGCCATCATTGTGAAGAGTGAGTTATAATTTTTCTTCCACATCTTCAGCTTAGATTCAATATGAGGCGATGCGCGCAACTCACACCCTGGAATTGCAGCTTTCAAACTACTCTCTAGTTGTTGGAGATATCCTGGCCTAAAAGTGCCATTCTGACATTTCCACCCATCCACACATAAATCCTTAAGTGCTACAATAAGTTGATTTTCCTCTGCAGTTGTCCACGTTCTGCGTGCACCCCTCTCACTTTGGGTACTTGCACGTGTCTCAGACATTTGCTATAATAATTTTGAATATTAAAAATAAATAATTGCTACTATAGTACTAATTCTTTTAGGCCACATAGATGGTAACAAACTAAAGTAGAAATAAAAGATGGATACATTAATTTATAAAGGCCAACATACGTGGTACACATAATACATGTACATAAAACATAACAATGTGCATTAACAAGATAGGACAAACTGAAACATTGTATAGTACAAGTTTAAAGACCACATGTATCCTCAAGCTATTGATTGCCCCCGAGTACTTATCCACTCATTGTACATATCCAATGCCATTTGATTGCGAAACAAAGACCATTCGGTAGATGTCTCAACACTGTCTATGACATCATTTGCCGCTTCAATATCAACAGGCATCTCTTCAGGCAACTCCTCCTCATAGGGGTCAACACTCATTTCATTCCTAATTAAGTTATGCAACAAACAACATGCAGCTATTATGCGATTATGAGTGCGCACAGGGTAGTAGCAAGGTGCCCTAAGAATTGCCCATCGATTCTTTAGCAGTGCAAAACATCGTTCAATGCATGTCCTTGCTGCAGAGTGTCTGAGGTTAAACAATTCTTCAGCATTTCGAGGTGCGGCTGCACCAGCCCCAAACTCTTGAATATGATAACGTTGACCCCTGAATAGTGCTAAAAAACCCTCCCCATTTGTATAACCGGCATCAACTAGATAGTACGTTCCTGTGGTGTATAAGAAGTTTTACATTACAACTACCCAACAACCAATTATAACCTATATACTGAAGTGTAAAAATCTTCTTAAAATTAACGTTAAATATGACTTACCCCGTGCAACCTTCAAGCCATTAGGCCTAGTAACAGCATCACGCAAAATCCTAGAATCGGCGGCCGACCCTTCCCATCCAGGTAGCACATAAATGAATTTCATGTCTGGAGAACAAACACCTAATACATTTGTCGCTATTCCACCTCTACGTGTTCTATATCTAGCTTGATAGACTAGAGGGACTCGGGCAGGAACATAAGTCCCATCTAATGCACCCACACAATTCTACATTGAGAAACAATAAAAAAATTATCCCAGTACCATGTGCAATATATCTTTAGTAACGAAAAATAAAAAATATAGAAAATATACAATATTGAGTATTTTATCATACAACACTTACCTTAAACCACTTCCACTTAGAGTCATTATTGTTGTCTAAAACTGGTTCTGGTGACTTTAGCAAAATTCGACGTAGCCTCAACATTGCAGTTAGAACCTTGTTGAAATGACGACTAACGGTTTCTCCCGATCGAAGGAAATTGAACTTAACTGGACGATTTTTGTCATCATGGGCTAAAATACTAAGAAACATGGCTACCATCTCCTCAATACTAACATTCCTAGTTGATGTTAGTCCACCAACATCACGAACCATATTACATAATACAACAAATGTACGTCTGTCCATCCTCATTTGGCTAATACAAGTTGTGTCACTCTCGCCAATGAGACGGTGTAAGTGTTCATTTTGTAATCGACTCCTATGTAAAGGTCGTGGGACTTCACCTTTCATAGAATTATTTTCCATTTCCCATATCATCACCATTAGCGACACCATAAGATTTAATAAAATTACCATCTCTCGAATATTATTATTCAAAATGGTGAGTAAAATACATAGTTCATCGCTAGGGCTGTCCATGTTTACCTAATTCGTAAAAAAAAAAATACAAAATAGTTATTACCGATCCAATGTGAACGAAAATGTTTTAATTCAAGTATCAATACACACCATGTTGTATAAATAAAAATGGGATCTTAACATTACATTCCATATCAATGCAAATAACCATCTCATGTTAAAGGAAAGGGGGTTTGGTAAATAATATCACATTCGTCCATCACATAAATCAAATACCTTCTACCAAACAAATACATTGTAAACCATTATGAAAATTGGCATAGTGACACCATGGTTGACGGGAATATAGGAAAGTACCTCAGTGAGGGAGTGGTGTAAAAAAAAATATGCAAATTGGCATACTCACACCATAGTTGACAGGAATATAGGAAAATGCCTCAATGATGGATTGGACGTCGATTCGGCAATTAGAAAAACCTAAAAAAGTAAAAAAATACTTGTGATTAGACCCTTGCAATAATAACAGTAACACATCACCAAAAAGTAAACAAGAGTGGTATATGTATATTTTAAGTTATTGAAGAAGGAGGTGAAGTAATTGGTATGTTGAATGTTTTGTGTGGGTGAGGAAGGAGGATTTTGGTTATTTTTTATGAAAGGCGTATGTTGGCGTTGCTTTATTTAAGACATTTGACCCTTTATTTTTTATTCTTGTATTTAAAGCTCAACAATTAAATCATTATATTATATTCAATCTGTAACACAAAACAATAGCAGTGCCCTTTGCAAAGAAACATGTTAACAAGTAAATTTACATGTACACATAGTTTTAAGATATATGTAAGTTTTAAGATGTATGTAATTTTTAGTCCAAATACTAGTGAAAAATGGCTATTGTTGTTTGAGTTATACATCCATCTAAAAATCAAACTGAGTAAGTGAATTTTTTTTTATCGAGTTCAAGAATTTCTCTTCTTTTAAAAACTCTCCCTCTACGAAAGAAGGTCCACACACATCAAAACTGAAATTGCGTCCATCCTAACAAAATTGTTATTTTAAATAATTATTCTGATCAAACAAACCTAAAATTTATGCAGCATTACGTTCATTTTTTGGAAATTCAATGTGTTAAAAATATAAATACTTAACTTACACCCCCAATTATAGCTTAAGCTTTTGATGAGTGCTGAAATGTAAATACTTGAACTGAATCACACCCAACGAAATAGTTTTAATTTTTTGGAGTTGATGGTTGTTTAATAAAATCGTCACTTTACTATGTAATTCTTTTATTCTATTTTTTTAAGGAGTATTTTATTTATTAACAAAAAAGAGAATTACCAGAAGCAATAAAGGGCACAATAAAGGATACAACTGCCTTAACAAAAACCAATAACTCCAAGGCACAAAAGCCCTATAAAAACTCAACAAACCTATCAACAATCAACAAGACCAAAAACATTCAAACATCATTCAGCCCAACAACTTCATCACAATCATCCACACCCTCTCCCAATATTTCAAACAGACCAACACTGTCTTCACAGAAAAAAAAAACTCCAATATGCATAAGTACTTGACGAAAAGGAAGTCT
>CM042185.1:37513481-37525079 GCA_023539305.1 Ilex asprella
CCATGTGATATCCCATTTTGTAAATGATATTCTATCCGGTCAAAAACTTGTATTTTTGCTTATTGTTAGAAGTTGTGTGTGGGATACAAAAATAAATTTTGGTGTTGTACTTATTTTTAATATAAAAAAATAATAAACTTATTTTTAATATAAAAAATAATAAAAATAATTATCACAAAAATGATAAAAATACACAAAAGTAAATAATTTATTACCTCAATAATGATAAAAAATACTCACAAATGCAATAAATCAATTTTTTATAATAAAATTTTGTGGTAAAATAATAAATTTTTTATAGTAAAAAAAGTTATACTAGTATTGATAAAAATGCTCACAATAGTGATAAAAATATCCATAAATGTAATAAATTATCCACAAAAATAATAAATTAATTAGTTATAAAATGACGTATAAATTTATAAAAATAGTTATTAAAATAATAATTTTTGAAGATATAATAGTAATTTTTGTTGTTGTTGATACTATTGACAAATTCCTATTGTCATCTCATTTTCTACTTAGAAACATTATGTTGTAAAATTGAATTACCAATTTCGACTTCATATTGAAAGCGTATTTATCAAACCCGATTTTAATGTTGATTTGTTAAACCCACTTTCATTAGAAAACGGACTTACTGAAAACACTTTCTAATTAAAAGTATTTCCGCTGAGGATTTTTGTAATCATTATAGATTTTTGTAATGAAAGCGAATTTAGTAATAACGCTTTCCATAGAAAGCGGATTTGCCATATCCGCTTATTAATAAAAGCGTAACATTACCATTTTATAGAAAGCGGATTTGGTAAGTCCGATTTTAATTGAAAGTGTAATTGGTATGACCACTTTTTTAGAGAAATTCGTACTTCCTAATTCTATTTTTAAATGAATTCGGGTTTGGTACTTCCGCTTTTAAAACAATCGCATTTTGGTAAATAAGTTTAAAATAGTGGTAGATTGGTATTTAAGTTTAACTTTTGGGGTACTTTGGTAATAGACTCCCTAAAATGATGTATCTGAGTGAGGCCTTTAATAATTTTTTAAGGGAGTTTTTTTTTACTTTTTAAATTAAAAAAATATTAATTAAATAATTAATTATTTCTTGTAATTCAATCAATTTGAGACAATTTTATCAATTTTAATCTTTGAAAATATTTTTTTGTGAAAGTAATTGTTAAAGGTAATGTAAGTAATATATTGTAAGCAAAACCCTAATTTTATATATATATAAAAATCTAACTTTAATATCTCATTGGACATAAAATATTAAACACTAATGCTATTGAAATATAATTGAGAGCATAGTTTGTGGACATAATGAATTGTCACCAATGAAATGATAGTGAAATATATTTAATGATGAGTTCCATTGTAGCATTAAATGAATTTATTATTATTTAATTGGTGACATTATGTCCCCAAATTATATCTCATTAGTATTGCTCAATATTAAATTTCAAGAATATTCAGTATATCGACACTTGGCGTCCCAAGTGTATTAAGAAAGTGTTACATGGTTGAATCTAGAGAAAGGTGAAAAATGATCAGTCACAAAGGAATAACTAACTGGAGGTTACTAATTAGTAACTGCTAATGGAAGCAAAACTGTCATAGACAATAGTTATAAAAGAGCATATAGTGGAGAAAGTGAAGGATACACTCAAAACCCCCCACAAGACCCATGATTTAGGCATTTTTAGGAGTAGTTTTAGATTAGTTTTTAAGGGGCAATGATACTCTTTGTCTTGTGAAGCCTTTGCTTTCTTGAGATCTAGTGTTCCAGTCTCCCCTCTTCCCTCTCCTTTCTCCCCTCTCCCTAAAAAAAAAAAAAAAGAAAGAAAGACGAAGAAGTTATTGTTGCAATCAAGGTTATTTATTTGGTATTTTTGCAACCAAAGTCCATTCAATTGAATTAATAAAAGAATCATCTTTTATTAGTTCCATGTCTAATAAAATCTTGAAATAAGGCATTTAAACCACTTACAAATAGTCGTTTGAAAACTATCTATCGATTGAGATATATCTATTGATTCCAGCAGATTTTGGAGCAACAATCTTTTGGCGCGTCCGGCGGGACAGCATTACTAACTTAGATCAAGAAAATGATTTGAACAAGGAAACAAAATGAAATTATATTTGGCACTAACGGTACTGTGGAAATGACGCCAAATAGTGGCAATCGTAAAATAAGTTCAAGCACCAACCTTATGGTGTTTGCAGATCCAGAAAACGGTCAATCCAATGGCAAGGATAGTTTGCAAATGCAAGAATTTGTGCAAAACCTAAGCAGGTACTACATAATTCTAATTCTAGCATTAGACAAGACTTTGTTAATATCATGCATGAATTAATGAATGTCTAGACATCAATGTCAAGACCAATTAATAAAAAATCTACTACCATCATTAAAAATCAAATGGTAGAAGAATGAAACACTGGTCCTATGGTGCTTCCTATAGAAAATTAGATATCACCACCAATGGTAACCAATGATAGACCAGGCCCACCACACCAAAGTCATTTCAATATGGTGTTCGATGAGGAACCTGCTAAAATGTTCCCTAATTTCTTCCCAAGAAGAAATCCTATGGATAGAAATGGGCCAATGATGGCCCCTGAATTTTCTAGAAGAGGTCATTAAAGGCATGCTATTCCTTTACTAGAACCCATAGAAGAATTCAACCCAAGGGCAAGGAGAAACCTTTTGACCAATTTAAAAACTTAGAAGGGATTTTAATAAATATCAACAAGCGGAAATGATTCAAGATTTGTATGGCCCTGACCTTAGAAAAATTGAAAGACCTGTGTTTAGGAAACCATATCCACCATAGATTGAATGTGAGAAATTCCCAAGGGGATATAAAATTCTGGAATTTTCACCTTTATTCTGGTAAAAAAACAATTAATCAGCTATTGAGCACATAGATAGATTCACTTTCCAATGTGGGGAGTTGAAAAAAATGGCAATTTGAAAATGAAACTGTTCTCACAATTTGTAACAAAAATAAACTTTGTTTAGTTCATTAATTTGCTTGCCAATTCAATTCAAACTTGGTAAGAATTGGAAAAGAAATTTATCCTCAATTCTTCTGGAATGAACCAGAGATTTCAATAATAGATCTGTCAATATTAAGGCATAAATCAAATGAATCTATAAAAAAATATATAGACATATTAAAAAAGATATAAACAAATGTCATGTTTACTTGCCTGAAGTTGAATTAGTTAAACTGACTTAGAATGGTTTAGACTTTGAATTAAGAAAGAAATTCGCAGGAATAGAGTTCAACGTTCTCTTTGAACTCTTAGCCAGGGCTACCAGATATGAGATGTTGCTTAGAGAAGAGCAACAGAGGATAAATAGTTCATTGAGAACTTATTTATGAGACTTTCGATGGAGAAATCAAAATAGATGTGGCACAAATCATAGAAAAATCACCAATTATGTGCGACACCTTGAAAAAGATAGAAGATCCTGTGAACTAGTCATTCTTTCAAGAATGATGCACCCTCAATCTTTTGACGGTAGTCCTTTGATCTATCGATGGCTGATGTTTTGTTTGATGAGTTAATCAACCAGAAATTCATTGTCCCGTCTCAAAGACATAAGTTCCCACCAGAAGAGTATAGAAAGGGAAAACAATATTGTAAATGGCATAATACATTTATGCATTCGACTAAAAACTACATTACTTTTAATAATCATGTGTAGGATTTAATCCAAAAATAAATTCTTAAGTATACTTCAAAAGAAGAAGAAGGAGCAGACATAGGTGTGGAAAAAGATCCTTTCCCTAAAGAGGTCAATATTAATATGGTTCTTGCTAATTTGCAAGAAGATAAGAAAGTTGTAAGTTTGGTAGTTGGCAAAGAAAGACTTGTTCCTAAGATGAGAAAACCAGTCCACAACAGGCTTGGTCTCAGGGATGATGAGCCACTGATTATGTGTTTCACGTGCCAAAGAAATGGTCAAGCTAAATGATATACCACTAGATGATGATGTAAGAGAATTTATAGACAATGGTCTCCAATTCAACACCAGAGGAGAATGAGATGTACAAATCTGTAATGGTTTTGAGAAATATTTGATGGTGTAGACCTAGACATTTTCAAATTTTAGGAAAGGTACTAACATGGGCATAGTACTTATTATATTCCTAAAACTCAAAGCACCCTAAGAAACACTAGTTACCAAGGCCAAGTCGAGAAGGAAAGGCTACAAAGGATGGACCATTCTGCTGGATTGTTTGGCAAAAGATAAGGAGACAAGAACAACAAGAAAGCTAAAACCCAGAAAGAAAAGGAAGGCATGAGATCATAACAAATGCTGGATCCAGAACAATAAATCCTCCTTGAGTCCATGATGAAAAATGCCACCATGTTCAACATCCAAAATTCCCTTATAGGGCATAGTACCAAGCGATCAATAATACTTAGAAAAGGAAAGAGCAAAAGAAGTTTGTCAATTGGATGAGTAGACGAGATCCTTCTCCTCTTGAGGTCTATTCAAGGCTAGGTCCATCAATGGGGAGGAAAAATACCACATGGATTATGGAACAACAAAAACATATCAAAGAAGTTCAGACAAAGCAGGATATCATTTATCAAAAGATTGTTGAGTTCAAACAAATTTTGGATCTATTTGAAGGAGAACCAGAAAAGATACCAGAAAATCCATTAGCAAAAGGGAAAGAAAAGGTGGAAGAAGACAAAGACATGTTTTCAGATGAGGATTTTATGAACTTTAAAGACATAAAGCTTATCCTCAGGGATGATGCCACATACAATATGATTTTGGCTTTGTTTGAAGCATTTAAGGCTAAGCCATGACAACCAAACCACCTAGTGGGAGATGTGGAAGACATAATTGAGCCAGTGGCAGTCTTCACAGAAACTATAAATAAAACTAGACATGATGAAAGATCTATAAGTGTAGAGTAAGGAGACTAGGGGGTAGATTGAGTGGTATTATACTCCCCCAGAAAAGAATTGGTTAAACATCTGAGACCATTGTGCATATAGACCCACATTGATGGTCAACCAGTCAGTAAAGTTTTGGTTGACAATGGGGTAGTAGTCAACATCCTACCTTCAATGATGTTAAAAATTCTAAACAAAAAAGATAAAGACCTACTTCATACTAACATCACAATAAGTAACTTTACTGGAGGATTGTCCTCTACAAGGGGGATATTGCCTATACAAATTCAAGTAGACAGTAGAAAGACCACAACAACATTTTTACAGTGGATTCATCATTCAATTTCAAAGCTCTTCTAGGGAGAGATGGGATGCACACCAATGATTGTGTAGCATCATCCGTACATCAAGCACTGATAGACAGAGAAGATGAAGGAATAAAAGGGATATACGTTCATTGGGATAATACCAACCCATTTTCTACATATGCACACAATGTGGAAGCATAATTATATCACAAGGACTTAACTTCGATTGGCCAAAACAACTATAAAGGAAAATTCAATAAGTATCTTGAAGAAAGTCTACATCAGATCTGCCATGACTTAGCTAGGTCTAATTTTTTGTAGCCAAGGCTGGAAAGTAAAAAGTCCAAAGAAATCAACGAATAGAACATGGAAGAGATTCTAGAATGGTGAGATGGCTTCCAAGTATTTATTACCAGTATGTATTAAATTTGAAGCGTTAAAATGAGGGTTTTTTCGGGAATCACTATAAAAGCTTCTCTTTTTCACTAGGAACCGATAGAAACTTCTTTCCTAAGCATTGTGCTCCAAGTAATCTTTGATATTGTCTTGATCATTGTGATAATGGCCTCAAGAAAGGTCTTTGCTCTCTCTATCTCTTTCTCAATCAATTCTCTATTGAGCTCATGAGTTTTCTCTCCTCGCTTGGGTTCTCTTAGTGGCCATAGTCTCTTTGGTCATTACAAAGATGGCCAAGACACAATTAGGGATAAAAACCTCGATTTGTATCCTAGGTGCCTCTTCATCCAAGCGTGCATCTAAGAAGGAGAAGGAGAAGGAGAAGGGGAAGCAGAAGAGGACTGAGTCAGAATTTGAGGGAGGACGAACACGATGTCTTTTCCACACTTCAGAAGGAATGGCCTAAGGACCCTAAGAAGAGAAGTGAGCGTGCCTTGAAGGTTTTGACTTGGCTCATGGTTGCTAAGACATTGGAGCCAAAGAAAGAGGATTCTATGTCGGAGGCCACCTAGTCTTGTGATGAAAAACCTGAGTTTGCAGGCACTAGTTTTCATTATCCGATTATCCTCTCAAATTCCGATGATGAAGCTGCAACTTGATTGTAGTTGTCTAGATTAGGAGTTTTAGATTGAGTCTAGTAGTTTTTGTCTAAGTCTAGTAGAAAAATATTTAGGAGTATAGGCTTAATTTTGAGTCTTTTGAGTCAACTTGTTCTTAAAAAGACTATGACTAGTATGAATGATAATTAATCGTGTCAAATATTTAAATACTAACCAGACAACCCATGAATTAATTGAGTCAAGTATTGTGTCATTTTCGAGTTAACCCATATAAACCATGAATTAAAAATATTTTTTGATTGTGTTAAAAAAATTTAGATTTTATCACACATCTATATAATAAGAGACAACAGGATTTGAATTCCCAATTTATAAAATTGTTTGAACATTCTAGATTGTTTCAAAATTATTGATCCAACAAATAATATTGACCCTTAAAATATTTTATTTTGGAGTACTTCCATCATGCCATCTGATCCTATATTTCTTATCACCTAAAATCTCTTCCACTATTTTTTCATTATCTTCTTAATATATCATATCCCCTATTTTGAAATCAAAATCCTTAAAACCCTATCAGCAAAACCCTCACTTTATTATTTCGTATCGCCAGCTGGCGCAGTCATTGGTTTGACTCCCCCCTCCTGCTCTCTCCATCCCATAACACCTAGCGAAATCTCTCTCTTGCTGCCCCTTGCCTTTAATTTCTTTTTTTCCTTCACTCCTCACTCACGAGCCACCCATCTCAAAGTTTTATAGTTGATAAATCCCATAACACCTAGCGAAATCTCTCTCTCACTGCCCCTTGCCTTTTTTTCCTTTTTTTCTTTCACTCCTCACTCACGGGCCACCCATCTCAAAGTTTTGTAGTTGATAAAGTTAAAAGGTATGCTTTTCTTTTGTCTTACATGGAATAGTTTTGTTTTGATCCTTTGTACACATGCTTGATGTTGGACCAACAAAACATGTCGTTCTTGGGTGAAATTTCATTTAATTAATTAATGGGTTTGACTGCCAATTGAATTCAGTATGTGTAGTGTATTTTAATCTATTTTATTCCATGCATGGGAATTCAAACTTTCAAGAATCAACAAGAACACCAAAAAGTCACGACTTTGCTCAAATTGGTCATCAAATTCAACTTTTATCGTCAAATCTTGTAGATTAATTACGATCTTAGGAATTGTGCTTTGTTTTTTCATGCAACATCTCCTAAACATTAAAAGAATTTTTGTTTTAAGTCCTGAACACAAGTTTTTTGTCAGGACATTGAATTCACACATGCTCATATGATTATGTGGATCTATGCTACTTAATTTGTTGTTCTTTAAAACATGTTAGTTGTGGGCTAGTGACTCTATTGGTGGTTGGACCGAAATTGAATTTTCTAGACTATTATTTTCACAGAGTTTGACACTAGTCCATTTAGCATACTGGGCAGGGGCGAATCTAGCATCGGGGGCAGTGGAGGCAGCTGCCCTTGCTAAAATTTTGAAAAATTTTGGGGTTTAATTGAAATTTTAAAATAATTTAAGACTTTGCCCCACTAAAAAAATTGGCAAACAATTAGGGATAGTTTTAATTTTCGTTGAAGATGATAATTAGTCATCATTCACTACATATTTGTGATTCGGGATGTGGCGGATTTTAATGATTATTGCTCACGATAAATTTTATATGAAAGAATTATATATTTTTTAAAATTTGTATGGTTACTATGAATTTCATTTGAAATTAATTTTTAATATTTACATTTTAAAATTTGCTTGTGATATATTAAAATTGTTTTAATTGATTACTTGAAAATTAAGTTTATCTATTCTGTGATGAAATGATTTTTTTTCAAATTGTTTGGAATATTTATTTTCTAACTAATTGGATTCATATGTTCAAAATTAGCTATATAGATTACAATTTGGATTAAATTATTTCAATTAATCGTACTTAAACAATTTTCTTTTATATAAAAATATCATGTAAAAGATTTTACTTGGAATAGCATTGAGTGAAGGAGGTTGGATATATATTATGACTCAACAAATTGGCCTTGACAGTGAATATTTTCATCTAATATAAAGATAATTCATTTTTTGTTAGTAAATTAATTCATTTTGTTGTTATTTTATTGTTTGATACTATGCTATACAGCTTTGAGTATGGATAGAAGTTAGATCCAGCTAAATCGTAGATTTTCTGATGCTTACAAAAATAGAGTTAAATTGTTTACCGGGTATGCACGTGATCATATGGGTTAGACTAATAATATTCGCTGCCTATGTCGCAAATACATGAACGTGTATTTTAGAGGTGTAAAAGAGATTGAAGATCATCTATTCAAAAATGGGATATTACAAAGTTACGCTTGGTGGGTACATTATGGGGAAGCTTTTGATTATAACATGTATGTGGGTGTTGATGATGATGATAACAATGATGACGATGGTGCTGATGATGACAGAACTATAGAAGAGGAAAAAGATAATGATGAAATACAAGAAATTCTAGAAGATGTACACAGGAGAACTTTTATGGATACTTGTTCAGGTCATACATTTGACAACCATGGCGTTGATAATGTAACAGAAAGGGAAGCTGAAAATTTTGATATATTATTTAAGGAATCACAATTGGAAATTTATCCAGGCTGCAAGAGGTTTTTAAGATTGTCTTTTTCTGTGAAGTTTCTTTATCTCAAGGCAATCAATCATTGGAGTAACAAATCACTAAGCACGATGCTTTAGTTATTGAAAGAGTTTTTGTCAGATGGTGAGACACTTCCAAAGTCAACTTATGAGGCTAAAACAATTTTATGAGACTTGGGACTTGGATATTTTCCAATTCGTGCATGTTAATATGATTGTGCACTATTTTGGAAGGAGCATAAAGATAGAAAAGATTGTCCCGTATGTGGTGCATCTAGATAGAAAGTTGATGATGGCAAGGGAAAACGAATTCCGTACAAGGTTTTGTGACATAAAGAGAAACGTGTTAATGATGAGGATGAATTAAGGCACTCTGTTGACTCCAAAGCCTGGAAGAAATTTGACAAGGAGCATGAGTGGTTTTCACAAGATCCTCACAATGTAAGGCTTGGATTAACAACTGATGATTTAATCTGTTCGGTAACATGAGTAACTCATACAACATGTGGCTAGCAGTTCTTATGTTGTATAACTTGCCTCATTGGAAATGTATGAAAGAACAATATTTCATGATGTCTTTGCTTATTCCTGAACCTCAAGCACATGGTAAGGGCATCGATGTATAAATGCGACCGTTAATAGATGAGCTAAAAGAGTTATGGCAAGATGGGGTACAAACTTACAATGCTTAAACTGAAAAAAGTTTCCAAATGCATGCAATAGTCTTATGAACAATTAATGACTTTACCGCATATGGTAACTTATCTGGATGGAGCACTGTAACACCCTCATCCACTTCGTAATATTTCAAGAGTGCTAATAACCTTCACAATCACCAAATGATATAGTCTCCAAATGAATAAACTCTGATACTAATTTTATATATATTTCAAAAAGATACTTCCAGACTATTATAATTTACACGTCTCAGATATAAAACTATTTCAACTCAATCCGTATAACATAACACATTTTCAAATCCTCACTAAGGAAAACAAAGAAAACATCGACAGTTCAAACATATGCAGACTTCCTCGCCACCAACTATTCTGAAAAAAGGGAAATAATGTAGGATGAACATCAATAGATCAGTAGAGTAACTCAATTTTCAAGTAAACAAGTTTGAAAATAGTTTAGTTTTGCATGATTGGGCAAGAATCTAAATGAGCATTTGATAGATATATGTCAGCAAAAACATCATTTCATGTGAAACTGTAACAGTTAAATAAAACTGTAAATGAGAGTTTAGAAATTCTAGTACACTGCTACACTGGCGAACAATTCATCCTAATAGACTACTACGGTTCCATACGAACATACGATCCAATAATTTATGGGACTTTCACCCCAATGAAGATATACTCCAAAGTCAATACGATCCAATTCAGTACCCAAGTCTGAAGTCCAACAGGATCATCCAGGCATTTACAAACTCAATGAGTACCCTCTACGACCTCAAACTAGAATGTAAACTCTTTTGCCACTCGATCCCTATGCACTTATATTTTCATTAAAAAGGATCCCGGAGTTTCATTCAATATGAACAATATGAGTAATACGATCATTTCTAAAACATTAGTGCAAATCACACTCTGAAACCTTGCATTTGGGTCCGGATTCACGTCAATATTCAAAACACTCAATCAAATATTTCAAAAAATTCTAAATCATCATAAATAACATATGGAATAATTTAGAAACAAGTTTGACAAGCATCGCCTGTTCTAGAATTGAGAAACCCTATTCGCTTGGTATTTTGATCTGAAATAACAAAAAATTAAACAGTGTTATTTCTTGATAAAACTTATAAAATTAACAGTGTTATACCTAAAAATGAATATAAAATTTATTTTCTCAAAATCACGCAAAATTGGGTTAAATTGACCCCGAAGGGTAAAATTATCATTTTACTCCTCATTTTGATCCGGCCGTCGGATCGACTTGAAATTTTACCAAGACCTTCGCATGGATGTTATGAAAATTTTGGAATAAACCAGAAGTAGATCAGCGATCGGACGAGGAAAAAATTGTCATCAAAGTCCACTGGTATCCCCCACCCCACTTCACCTTTAACCTTAGTTTATTTGACTTTTGCCCTAAGTGCAGAAGTTTCTGCTCAATTACCCTATTTTTGCCACCTGGTTCTCCTACAATAGTACACCATATCCTTTGATTTTAACATTCACATACTTAGATAACCTAGTATCAATCCCTTTTAGACCCAACATTTGAATTGAATTCTAACACCATCAAATCATTGGTCAAAGTTAGCCAAAAATTATTTTTTAAACAAATGGGCAGACCTATAACTGCCTGTTTCACCTCCAAAATGACCTCAAACTCCAATTTTGATGCCAAAAATGGATTCCTTGACCCCAAATTAGCTAGTCCCAAGCCACATTTCGAAGCTTAAACAAGTTTTTTTTTTTTTTTTAATCAAAAATCATATTTTCACCTCTTCAAACCTTCACACCACCACACACCACGGCAAACCACCACACCACCACTAAAAAACTCCTCAAGACTCCCCAATCTCAACCATACCAAACAATTAACTCAAATCATGCTCAAATCTCAAATTCGTTTCAAAATTCAAAAACTCATTAAACTTTAAAACACGAATTCATGCATTATTCCAAACCAAATCAAAATCTAAATACATAATTGAGTTTCTAAGGCCCTGTTTGGTAACATTTCTGTTTTTTATTT
>CM042185.1:37535589-37560871 GCA_023539305.1 Ilex asprella
GGAACCTCTCACTAATCACTACATTGTTTCCCAAACATCCTTACCGGGAACTTCTTGGAAATAGGTGAGCATCCTTACATGGAACATCTCACTCATGTGCATCACAAACAACCCAACCAAGCATACAATTCCAACATTTATCCAAAATCCCAACCAAGCATACAATTCCAGCATTTATCTCAATTTACAAGCATCTATCCAAAATTCCCAAAATATATCATGCAACAATTTCACGACCAACTAAGAAAAGTACATGAGATCACAATAGCATCATTTTATGGTTCAATATGAAACACTAAGGCTTTGAAATCAAGAATTAAGAAAAATTTAGAGAAAAGTTCATCTCTCTTGAAATCTAGGGTTTTTAGCCAAGAACAAGAATTAAATGGTTAACCCACCGTAAATATTGTTTAAAGTATGTTAATATTCGTAAGGATATCAAGAATCAATGATCTATAGCATACATATAAGATTTAGAGTGTAAAGAATACATATAAGTAACCCTAGCCTCAATGTAAGAGAATGGAAGAAAATCCCTACCTCGTGTTCTTGAAATCTAGGGCTTGAATCTTGAGTCACCCTTAACTCTTGTGTTTTTTTCCTTTGATCTTGAGTTTCTCTCTTCCTTTCTTTCTCTCTAAGTGTTTCTAGGGTTATAAATGCTGAAATGAGGTCCATGGAGGTGTGTTTATGTATTTATAGTGGGAGAAATAATCTTCTGTTCACAATTCTGGAAAACAAAATCCGTAAGTAACGTTCGAACGGAACTGTCGTTCGAACGTCCATAGTACAATTCATTGCCTTTCATTCAAACGTCGTTCGAACATCACTTGCCTTTCGAACGGTTATTGCTCCCATTACTTTTACATCTTTAGCAGAGCTCTGCAGAACCCAAAGTATTGGGACTCACTTCCGTTTGAACGTCCATCCTAGTTTTTGCTGAAACTTTTAGTAAAGTTTTGGCCTACCTAGAAGTCGAATTGGAAAATTTTTATTAAAAACTATTTTGTAGCTCTGGAAGTCTACTATCTACTGTCCAAATTTCAGATCAAAATGATGTCAAAATAAAAAGTTATGATAAAAACACTATGACAGTATCCAAGATTTCTTTTTACCCAAACTCTCTCTAAATTGTGTTTTAACAACGGAATGCCCCCAACTTCTACAACATACCTTATTACCTCAAATCACATTTTTACAACAATCATTTACTATATATCTATATACAAATATAACAAAAAAAATACGGGATGTTACAGGATGAGGGGGAGGGACCGTCTTCCAAAAGTTGCAAGTTGTGCGAGTCTCCTTCATCCTCTGATTGCTCTCTTAGCGCAGTTTTTCTTTCTTCTGCTGGAGCCAAGCTTCTCAAGGCACTTTCGAAGGCCGAGAAGGAGAGGGAAGAGTTGAGGGAGGAGAATGGCCATTTGAAGGAGAAGGTGGTTGAGTTGAAGAAACACTTGGGGGAGAACTAGTAGTTCTACCTAGAAACTTCAGAGGTCTTCTTTTTGCAATTTCTTTTCAACAGTTGATGTTGCCTTTTGATGTTATCCAAACAATTTTTTTTTTGCTTATCTGCCATATTTTAGACATTTCAAGGCATACTTTTTGTTCGTCCTGAGCCATTTCTTTGAATTTCATGGTCTGGATAGCTAATCTTGATTCCCAAGGCCTGGTGGGCTCTTCTCACCTTTTAGGGCTCCGCGGGATATGCATAATTTACATTCTCTTTATGAATTGAATGGTCATCCTGAATCGCTAAGCTCTTTCCACGAACTATATTGTTCATGGTTAGCTGCAGAGCTTTCCTCTAGTTTTTATGAACCGAATAGTTCATTATGAGCTATAGAGCTCTACTCCGAGTTATGAATTGAGTAGTCCATTATGAGCTACAGAGCTTTTCCTTATTTTTATGAATAGTCCATCGTGAGCTAACGAGCTCTTCTTAGTCTTTTATAAACTAGAGAGTTTTTTGAGAGCCATGGGCTCTTATATATCTATAAACTGTAAAGTTTATCGTGAGCTATGAAGCTCTTTTCTAATTTATAAACTGAAGAGTTTACCTTGAGCTATGGAGTTCTTCTCTGATTTATAAACTGAAGAGTTTATCGTGAGCTATGAAGCTCTTCTCTGATTTATAAACTGAAGCGTTTATCGTGAGCTATTGGACTCTTCTCTGATTTATAAACTAAAGAGTTTATCGTGAGCTATGGAGTTTTTTTCTGATTTATAAACTGAAGCGTTTATCGTGAGCTACTGGGATCTTCTTGACAGTTTGTTTAGGGTTAAATCAAAAACTAATCATTCTATTGATAAAATTTTTTATTACAAAAGAGGGTTATTGGAAGAACCTTTTAAGGTGCTTTGCGTTTCAAGAGTATGGTAGGATTTTTCCTTCCTTCGTTTGTAACTCGTAATTCCCAGGTCTGACCACTCTTGATATAATATAGGGTCCTTCCCACTTAGGTCCTAACTTTCCATGAGTTGGGTCCTTCCTTGCAAGCAGAAGTTTCTTGAGCACTAGGTCCCCAGCCTTAAAGCTTATGTGTCTAACTCTTCTGTTGTAATATCTTGTTGTTTTTCTCTGGAAAACCCAGATGCGGCGCAAAGCCTTGTCCTTTTTTTCGTCCAGGAGATCTAGATTCACCAGAAGTGATTCGTCATTGCGTTCCGCGTTAGCAAACTCAGTTCTGGGTGACAAGAGCCCTACCTCGACTGGTGTTATAGCTTCAGTACTGAAGGCCAGAGCAAACGGGGTTTCTTGGGTTGTAGATCTAGCTGTGGTCCTGTAAGCCCACAGGACCTCAGGAAGGTATTCCACCCATTTGCCCATCAAGTCTTCCAGCTAGGTTTTCAGATCTATTTTTATGGTCCTGATGGTGACTTTCGCTTGTCCATTGGACTGAGGATGAGCCGGTGCTAAGAAATAGTTCTTTATGTTGAGCTCGACACACAAGTTTTTAAACTTCGGGTTGTCAAACTGTTTTCCACTGTCGGACACAATAGCTCTTGGAACTCCAAACCTACAAATTATTGACTTCCAAACAAAGTTTTGTATCTTCTGCTCAATGATCGTTGCCAATGGCTCGACCTCTGCCCACTTGGTGAAGTAATCCACCCCAACTATGACAAACTTGCACTGTCCCACACCTCGTGGGGAGGGGCCCAAGTATATCCAAATTCCATTGCTGGAATAGCCAAGAGCTCACCACCGAGGTCAACAACTCAGGTGGTTTGTGAGAGATATTGGCGTGTTCTTGGCAGATCTTGTATTTTCTAACCAAGTCTGTGGCATCCTTGAGCATAGTGGACCAATAGTATCCCTACCTTAGTGCCTTTCCTGTCAAGGTCAGAGCTCCGATGTGATTACCGTAGATTCCCTCATAAACCTCTCTGAGTATATAGTTAGCATCTTCATCTCCCACGCATTTAAGAAGAGATGCTGAAAAACCACGTTTGTACAATTTTTCCTGCAAAATAGAAAACCTAGCTGACCTGGTTCTTAGTTTAACGGCTTCCTTGGAATCTTCTGGCAAGACTCTGTTTTGTAGGTATCCCATGATGGGATCCATCCAGCTTGGCAGACATAGGACTAGGAATACTTCTCCTCCCTCGGTTGTCCTTGGCTTGTACCTTATATCGAATTTGCTGAACTCAATAGCCCACTTAACAAGTCTCCCTGAAGACTCCGGCTTGTGCAACACCTGTTTCATTGGCTGTTCTATTGGGACTTCTATAGTACGAGCTTAGAAGTACGATATGAGTCTCTTGGCTGTCGTCACCAAAGCTAAAACAAGCTTCTCCATTTTTGGATATCTCTCCTCTGCCCCTCTCAGAGCTGTACTGCAATAGTAGACTGGTTGCTGAGTTCTGTCTCGTTCCCTAACCAGTGCCGCGCTAGTTGAGAAATCTGAGACTTCTAGGTAAAGGGTAAACACCTCCCCCTCCAAGGGGCTCACCAGTATGGGATGGGAGCTTAGGTACGCCTTCAAAGCCATAAATGCTTCTTCACACTTAGCATCTCACTGGAATGCTTTCTTCAAAACTCGGAAGAAAGACTGACACTTATCACTTGATCTAGATACAAAGTGACTCAAGACAACTATTCTTCCAGTTAAACGCTGAATTTCCCTCGTATTTGAGGGGAGTTGCATATCTAGTATTGTTCTTACCTTTTTTGGATTAGCCTTTATTCCTCTACTATTAACTATGAAGCCCAAAAATTTTCTAGCAGAAACTCCAAAGGCACACTTGGCGGAGTTAAGCTTTATCCCGTATTCTTTCAGAACTTGGAATGATTCAGTTAGGTGTTCTATGTGGAGCTCTGCTTTGAGCGACTTGACCAACATGTCGTCAATGTAAACTTCCATGGATGTCGCAATCTGCCTTTGGAACATTCCGTTCACCAACCGCTGGTAAGTGGCTCCCGCATTTTTCAACCTAAATGGCATGACCTAGTGGCAGTACGTCCCTTGTTCAGTCACAAAAGAGGTCTTCTCTTGGTCATTTGAGTCCATCTTGATCTGATTGTAGCCTAAGAAGGCATCTATGAAGCTGAGTATCTTATGTCCGGCTGTGACGTCTACTATGAGGTCGATCCGAGGTAGGGGAAAGCTATCCTTGGGGCATGCTCGATTGAGGTCAGTGAAGTTAATACAAAGCCGCCATTTGCCATTGGTCTTCTTGACGAGGACCACATTGGCTAACCAGATAGGATAGTCTACCTCCCAAATGGCCTTTGCACGAAGGAGTTTGCTGACCTCCTCATTGATAGCCTTTTGTCTTTCGGGGGCGAAGCTCCTCCTCTTTTGCTTGATCGGCTTACAAGTTGGATTTACATTGAGTTATGTGTGATGACTGCGGGATCAATGTCTGTCATGTCTTCTCGCCTCCATGCGAAGACCTCCATGTTTTGTCTGAGGAACTGGATGATGAGATCTTTGATTTCACAACTTAGCTTGGATCCCACGTAAACGAGGTGCTCAGGCTCTTCGTCGAGCTGCACGGGTTCCAGTTCCTCTGAGGGCGCTGGTCTGGTATCCAACTCGTCCCTCACATCAAGCTCATCTAATTGGATGTTCTCCACATTTTTCTTCTTTACAGACGCCATATAGTACTCTCGTGCTACACGCTGATCTCCACGGACCACTCCAATCCCATTCTCAGTTGAGAACTTCACTACAAGGTGATAAGCAGAAGGGATGGGCCTTATAGAATTGAGTGAGGGTCTGCCTTGTAGCATGTTATAGGCAAAGGGTGCATCAACTATAAGGAACTTGACAGTTGTTGTGGCTTGGCAGGGTAGGTCACCTAAGGTGAATACGAGTTGGATCGCTCTAAGGGATAATACTTTTTCTCCTGTAAACCTGAGCAAATGAGCACTCACTAGCTCCAATTTCTCCTTTGCTATGTCCATCTTATCGAATGCCGGTGCGAAAATGATGTCTGTTGAACTTCCGTTATCAATCAGAACTCGATGGACAATTCTATTTGCCACTACGGCCCGTAACACTAAAGGATCGTCATGGGGATACTGGCAACCTTCTAAATCAGAATCCAAAAAAGTGATGGCCGTGTCGAGGCGTGGGACCTTGGATACAGTGCTAACCTCCAAGACTTCTCCGACTCTTATTCTTCTAAGGTGTGATTTCTTTCCAGTGTTGGATTCTCTTCCTCCCGTAAACCCTCATGATATGACCCTGATCTCCCCCAAAGGATGCTGATGTTGTGCTGGGGCCTGCTACTGAGGTGGTGGAGGCGGAAGAGCTCAGTTTTGGTTGTCACGGGCTACAAAGCGACGTAGCTACCCTCGCTAGATTAAGAACTCAATCTCCTTTTTCAACTGAATGCAATCATTGGTGTGATGACCATGATCTCTGTGGTAATCACAGTATTTTATAGGGTCTCTCTTTGTCGGATCCGCCTTCATTCGAGAGGGCCACCTTAAGAACTTCTCGTGTTGTACCTCATAAATGATCTGTGATATTGCTACAGTGAGGGGAGGGAGCTCCCGAGGTGCGAACCTCGGTTGTAACCCTGGATGCAGAGGTCCTAGGCAATCTCTAACATCTCCCCTTCTCTTGGGAGAGGGGTCTCTGTCTTTCCTCGGAGATTTGTCCCTTCTTCTTTCCATCTCCCTCTTGGGACTTTGATCCCTCTTCCTTTCTTCTTTTCCTTTATCTTTCTGGGTGGTGGGGCTCCCTATCTTGGAGAAAAGGGATTTCTCGCCATTTATATACTTCTCTGCTTTGGCAAGCACCTCTTCCATGCTTGCTTGAGGGTTCTTCGAGATAAAAAACATCAAATCTTTGGATTGCATCCCCAAGCCGGCTATGAAAGCAGTGATGGCAAAATTTTCATCTGGGACATCCACCTTCAATGACTCCGAGTTAAACCTTTGAACATAAGACCTCAGGTTCTCTTCGGGTCCTTGTTTTACACTCAGCAGATGGTAGCTTGACTTCCTGTACATGCGAGCCCCTATAAAATGGGACACAAAGGCCACTGAGATTTCTTTAAAGGATGAGATTGAGGCTGGTGGGAGTCTATTAAACCATGACAAAGCAAAATAACGTGATGGCAAAGGCTCTGCAGCGCACAGGGTCCTGATACCCATGTAACTCCATTTGATTCTTGTAGGTATTAAGATGGTCTACGGGGTCTCTGGTTCCGTCGACAGGATCTATTTGCGGCATTCAGAATTTTGGTGGGAGAGGAAAGTGTAGTACCCTGGTGGTAAATGGGGATTTAGTCTGCTGTACCAGGGCGTCCATTGTAACTGGTGCCTTGCCTTTTACAGCCTCCTTCATGTGGCTGAGCTCTCGCTGGATGTCCTTAAAGCGCTGTTCCCAATGCTGCTATCTCCTATCCGACTGGCAAGGAAAGAAATCACTCGTTCTGGCTCTGTACTTCTTCATTGCTGGCGCTCCTAGGAGGTACGCGGCGTGTCTGCCTTATGATCTGGCTATTTTCTCCTTTCTCGTTGGCCTCTCTAAGAGGGTCGAGGTACCGCGGCTCTTTATGTTGGGGATCTTCCTGGCCTTCTTGGGCTGGTGGTTGTTCTCATGGGCACCCTAAGAGCTTAATGAGCTCCTCGGTTTGTTGCAGCAAACGTTGATTTTCCATGCGTAAGGCCTCCAATTCGTTGTTTACTGGGGAATTCCCCATAGGCATATTGGCTTCCAAGATGTCTTCTACTTGCCTACCATTGGCAGTGTCTAGTTGATCCTGCACTCGTGGAGGAGGGTTTGCTTGACTTTTACTCATGTTGCGGGTTGAGACCATCAGTCACTGAAAGATCAGCTTATTTGTTACTGGAACAGTCGTTCTCACAGACGGTGCCAAACTGATGGTGCTATTTTGTCATGGATGAGCAAAACATATGAATGTAAACGAGTAAGAGTCTGAGCTACAAGGCTCGTGTGTATACGATGAATAGAATTTATAGGATTTCTGGGGAAAGGGATTCAACACAGAGGAAATACAGTGGTTCACTGGCTTGAGAGCTCGGCTAGTCCACTCTATAATGGAGGCTCTTCCTTCCTTTTTTTTTATTGATTGCCTTTCTTTTGTTTACAGGGCAATGAATATCGAAGAAGTTAAGGTTGTCCCCAGCTCTGTAGCCTCTAGGGTTGTCTCTCTAGAACTGAGCCCCTTTGCTAGGGTTTTTCCTCGTCCCTATATAGCCTCTTGCTTACCTCTAATTTGGGTATTTCCTACATTCATGGGATCTTTCCCTTTTCCCCTCCAATGGAGGATTTTTCCATCCATTTACGGGGCTAACTCCGTGGATTTTATCCCGGGGCTATGGCCCCGTATTCTTGGGACCTGCCTTGATTTTAGGAGGGGATCTTGGTTAGTTGAGAGTTCTAATTTTAGCTCAACTCTCATGGTTATCCAGCTGTTTCCTTACCAGTTTCGTTATAATTTATATGTGGGCCCCTAATTCTGATCCTCTGAGCTCCCTTTGTCTTGACTAACCTCCTGGGCTGACCTCATTTTCTGAGCTCTTATTTGTGGCTTTCTTGAGGTATCACCAGTTTTATTTCACATTAGTCAATTTGTTAAGTCATCTTTATAATGTACATAGTCAAATAGGTTGTCTCCTTATCAATTACTCATGATCGCCTTTGATCATAGCAATAACTTAGCTATCCTTTGTTTGGGGTGGACCTAGTCCTTGTTTTTTAAATTGCTAAACCTAAGTCTTATTCGGGCATTATTTTCTTCAAAGTGTATTCTACACACTTGCTCGTTCCGTACAAACTTCTCTGGGGCATAGCTAGTTGAGTCATTTGTTTAGAATGATTCCAATTCTAGTAAGCTAATATTGATACCTATTTGGTTGAACCACAACCATAGGAATTCTATCTTCACCAATTTGTCCCTTTTTATATTTGTCATGCTCTATATGTCATGTGTCTGTATTAAGTGGTGTAATTAGGCACATAAATATTTTGAACCCCTTCAAGTGCCCCCATGTGTGTTTGCAATGTGTCACTCATTGGTTGACATTCTCTATCGTAATGATGTCCTTGATTAAAGGTGTTGCATCATTTTCTATGAAAAGGCATGTCAAAACATCTCCTCATCATTAAAACAATCACTTGTTTTTCAAAAATTACGATGTTTTCACTTCTGACGCCATTTCTAACCCCTTTGTATTATATTTAAAAGGGGAACTCCTCTCATTTTTCCCTCATTGTCACATTTCTTGAGTCCTTCACTTCAAGCCTCCATAATTTGTTTGTTCCCCTTCTGATGATACCTCAAGTAAGCCATAAATATGAGCTCAGAAAATGAGGTCAGTCCAGGAGGTCAGCCAAGATAAGGGGAGCTCAGAGGACCAGAATTATGGCACCCACATGCTAAATTATAGCAAAACTGGTGAGGAAGTAGTTGGATAACCACGAGAATTGAGCCAAAACTAGAAACTCCCAACCAACCAAGATCCCCTCCTAAAATCAAGGCAGGTCCAGAGAATATAGGGTCATAATCCTGGGATAAAATTCACGGAGTTAGCCCCGTAAATAGGGGGAACTCCTCCATTGGAGGGGGGAGGGGGAAGGATCCCATGAACGTAGAAAATACCAGAATTAGAGATAAGTAGGAGGCTAGATAAGGAGGAGGAGACAACAACCCAAGGGAGAGACAACGACAAACCCTAGCAACCCTAGAAGCTACAGAGCCACAGACAACCTTAATCTCTTTGGCATTGCTCTGTAAAACAAAAAAGGAAATCAACAAAGAAAAGGGAGTTAGAGCCTCTATTGTAGAGTAGACTAGCCGAGCTCTCAAGCTGGTAAACCACTATATTTTCTCTGCATTGAATCCCTTTCCCCAGAAACTCCCTAAATTCTGTTCATCATACACACACGAGCCTCGTAGCTCAGACTCACATTTGTTTACATCCATATATTCTGCTCACCCACGTCAAAATAGCACCATCAGTTTGGCGCCGTCTGTGGGAACAATTGTTCTTATTACAAAAAAAGCTGATCTTTCAGTGACTGATGATTTCAACACGCAACATAAGCAGAAGTCAAGTAAATCCACCACGAGTATTGGATCAACATGACACCGCCAATGACAGACAACCCGAGAACGTCCAGGAGACTAATCCTCCCATGGGGCATCCCTCCACAAATAACGAGATAGAGCTCTCTATCTCGTCAATCAACGCTTGCTAAAGGGAAACGCAGACCTCATGAAGCTCTTACAATGCCCATAGGAGGCACAACTGGCCCAAGAAGGCCAGAATAATTCCCTTTCTAGAGATCTACAATGCCTCAATCCCCTCAGGGAGATCAATGAGGGAGGATAAAACAGCCATGCCATGAGACATGTTCCCATAGGAATGGCCACAATGAAGAGGTGCAAAGTCAGAACGATGGAGGCGAGAAGGATGAGTTCTCCCCTTACCAGCAAGAAAGAGAGAATGGTGCTGGAAATAACACTTTAAAGACATCCAGCAAGAGCTTGGCTATGTGAAAAAGGCTGTAATGATCAAGGCTCCAGTTACAATGAATGCCCTCTTTCAACAGATTGAATCCCTATTCACCATTGGAGTTCTACATTTTCCTCTCCCACCGAAGTTTAGGATGCCTCAAATAGAAGCATTTGATAGGACAAAAGACCCCGTGGACCATCTAAACGCTTACAAGAACCAGATGGAGCTACATGGCTATCAGGACCCCATGCGTTGCAAAGCCTTTGCCATCACACTAAAGGACACAACCTTGGCATGGTTTAACCGGCTCCCCCAGTCTCAATCTCCTCCTTCAAGGAGCTTTCCATATCTTTTGTGTCACACTTCGTAGGAGCTCGGATATACAGAAAGTCGAGCTACCACCTCTTGAATGTGAGGCAGGGACCCCAAGAGAACCTGAGGTCGTACGTCAAAAGGTTCAACTCAGAGTCATTAAAGGTAGATGTCCCAGACGAGAGGTTTGCCATCACTGCTTTTATAGCCAGTTTAGGAATACAATCTAAAGACATGATGTTTTCAATATTGAAGACTCAAGCAAGCATGGCTGAGGTGTTAGCTAAGGCAGAGAAGTATATAAACGGCGAGGAAGCACTCCTCTCCAAGGTGGGGAGCACATCCACGCAGAAGGACAAGGAAAAGGAAGAGAAAAAGAGGGACCAAAGTCCTAGAAGGGAAAGAGAATGAGATAGGTCTCCGAGAAGAGGTAGAGATCGTTTTCCAAAGAGAAGAGGGAATATTAGGGATCGCTTGGGCCCTTCCCAGCTAGAACTACATCCAAGGTACCCACCTCAGCAGCTCACGCCTCTAACTACCGCAGTGTCCCAAATCCTGTATGAGATACAAAATGAGAAGTTTTTGACATGGCCACCTCGAATGAAGGCAGATCCAGCAAAAAGAGACCCTACAAAATACTGTGACTACCACAAGGATCATGGTCATTACACCGATGACTATATTCAGTTGAAAAAGGAGATCAAGTTTTTAATCTAACGAGGGCAGCTACGTCGCTTCGTAGCCCATGACAACCAAAATTAAACTCTTCCGCCTCCGCTATCTCAGCAACAAGCCCCAGCACAGCATCAACATCCCTTGGGGGAAATGAGGGTTATATCAAGAGGGTTTGCGAGAGGAGGAGAATCCAGTACAGCAAAAAAAGCCCACCTTAAAAGAATAAGATTCGGAGAAGCCCTGGAGGTCAACACTGTATCCAAGGTTCTGCGCCTTGACACGACCTTCACCTTTTCGGATTCAAATTTAGAAGGGTGCCAGCATCTCCATGATGATCCTTTAGTGGTAAGGGCTGTGGTGGCAAACAGAACCGTCCATTGAGTTCTTATTGATAACAGGAGTTCAGCAGACATCATCTTCACACCTGCATTCAATAAGATGGACATAAGAAGGAAGAAATTGGAACCAGTGAGTGTTCACTTGCTAGAGTTCGCCAGAAAAAGGGTGTTACTCCTTAGAGCAATCCAGCTTGTACTCACCTTAGGTAACCCACCTTGCCAAGCCACAACGACCGTCAAGTTCCTAGTAGTTGATGCACCCTTTGCCTATAACATGCTGCTAGGCAGACCCTCACTCAATTCTATAAGGGCCATCCCTTCTGCTTATCATCTTGTAGTGAAGTTTCCAACTGAGAATAGGATTGGAGTGGTCTATGGAGACTAGCGTGTAGCACGAGAGTGCTATATGAGGTCGGTAAAAAAAAAAGAGGTGGAGAACATCCAATTAGATGAGCTTGACATGAGGGATGATCTGGATACCAGACCAACACCATTAGAGGAACTAGAGCCCGTGCAACTCGACGAAGAGCCGGAGCACCTCGTTTACATGGGATCTAAGCTAAATGGTGAAATTAAAGACCTCATTATTCAGTTCCTCAGGAGAAACGCGGAGGTCTTGGCCTGGAAGCAAGAAGACATGACAGATATTGATTCCACAATCATTGCACACAAGCTCAGCGTAAGTCCAACTTGCAAGCCAATCAAGCAGAAGAGGAGGAGCTTCGCCCCTGAAAGACAAAGGCTATCAATGAGGAGGTCAGCAAACTTCTCCAAGCAAAAGCCATCAGGGAGATAGACTATCCTATCTGGTTAGCCAATGTGGTCCTCATCAAGAAGACCAATGGCAAATGGCGGCTTTACATTGACTTCACTGATCTCAATCGAGCATGCCCCAAGGATAGCTTTCCCTTACCTCGGATCGATCTCATAGTAGATACCACAACTGGACATGAGCTACTCAGCTTCATGGACGCCTTCTCAGGTTACAATCAGATCAGGATGGACCCAAATGACCAGGAGAAGACCTCTTTTGTGACTGAACATGGGACTTACTGTTATCAGGTTATGCCTTTTGGGTTGAAAAAAGCGGGAGTCACTTACCAGCGGTTGGTGAACAGAATGTTCTAAAGGCAGATTGGGACGTCCATGGAAGTTTACATTAATGACATGTTATTCAAGTTGCTCAAAACGGAGCTCCACATAGGGCACCTAGTTGAATCATTCAAGATTGTGAAGGAATACAAGAGAAGCTTAACCCCACCAAGTATGCCTTCGGAGTCTCTGTAGGAAAGTTTTTGGGCTTCATAGTTAACAACAGAGGAATAGAGGCTTATCCAGAGAAGGTAAGAGTTGTACTAGATATGCAATCCCCCTCAAATACGAGGGAAATCTAGTGTTTGACTGGAAGAATAGCTGCCTTGAGTCGCTTTGTATCCAGATCAAGTGATAAGTGCCAGCCTTTCTTCCAAGTTTTGAAGAAAGCGTTCCAGTGGGATGCTAAGTGTGAAGAAGTTTTCGCAGTTTTGAAGGTGTACCTGAGCTCCCCTCCCGTACTGGTGAGCCCCTTGCAGGGGGAGGTGCTTACCTTTTACCTAGCCATCTTAGATTTTTCAACTAGCGCGACACTAGTTAGGGAACGAGACAAAGCTCAGCAACCAGTCTACTACTGCAGTAGAGCTCTGAGGGGGCAGAGGAGAGATATCCAAAAATAGAGAATCTTATTTTAGCTTTGGTAACGACATCCAGGAGAGTCAGACCATACTTCCAAGCTCATACTTTATATATCCCAACAGAACAGCCAATGAAGCAAGTGCTGCACAAACCGGAGTCTTTAGGGAGACTTGTTAAGTGTTCTATTGAGCTCAGCGAATTCGATATTAGATACAAGCCAAGGACAGCCATCAAGGGGCAGATTTTGACAGATTTTATTTCAGAATTCAGAATAGCTACGCCCAAGGAGGCCACGCAGCTAGTGCCTAACCTCCCTATTTGGAAACTTTCAGTAGACGGAGCTGCTAATGCTCAAGAGAGCGGTGCCGGTTTAATTTTGACCTCTTCAGATGGGATAGACGTTGAATATGCCCTTAGATTTGGGTTTAAGGCTTCAAAAAATGAGGTCGAGTATGAGGTTGTTATTACTGGGCTCAACCTTGCTCACTCTATGGAGGCAGAACAGTTGGAGGTCTGCAATGACTCTCAACTAGTGGTGAAGTAAATAGAGGAGTCCTATGAAGCGAGAGGCGAGAAGATGGTCCTATACCTCAGAAAAGTACAAGAATTAATCAAGAAGTTTGTGCAGGTTAAGATCAGACACGTCCCCAAGTCCGAAAATTCACGAGCAGATGCTTTGGCAAGGCTGGCAACCGTCTTGCAAGAAAACTTGGATAGGCTGATACCAGTGGAGTACTTAGCAGAGCCTACAGTCACAATAGAGAGGGGAGAAGTGTTCCCAATCTTAGCTTAGCTGAACTGGATGGATCCCATCATGGGATACCTACATGACGGAGCCCTGCCAGAAGATCCCAAGGAAGCCGCTAAACTAAGAGCCAAGTCGGCTAGGTTTTCTATTTTGTAGGGCAAATTGTACAAACGTGATTTTTCAGCACCTCACCTTAAATGCATGGGAGATGAAGATACTAACTATATACTTAGAGAAGTGCATGAGGGAATCTGCAGCAATCACATCGGAGCTCGCGCCTTGGCAGGAAAGACGCTGAGACAAGGGTACTATTGGTCCACCATGCTCAAGGATGCAATTGAATTGGTCAAGAAATGCAAGACTTGCCATGAGCATGCCAACATTTCCCATTGCCCACCCGAGCTATTGACCTTGGTGATAAGCCCATGGCCTTTCCAACAGTGGGGTTTGGATATACTAGGACCCTTTCCCACCGGTGTGGGACAATGCAATTTTACCATTATAGGGGTGGATTACTTCACCAAATGGGCAGAGATCGAAGCTTTGGCAACAATCACCGAGCAAAATGTGCAAAACTTTGTCTGAAAATTTATAGTTTATAGGTTTTGAGTTCCCAAAGCAATCGTATCCAACAATGGAAGACAGTTTGACAACCCAAAATTTAAGAGGTTTTGTGCTGAGCTCGGGATAAAGAATTATTTCTCAGCTCTAGCACTTCCTCAATCCAACGGGCAAGCAGAGGTTACCATCAGAATCATAAAGGCAACATTGAAGACCAAGCTAGAAAACCTGAAAGGAAAATGGGTGGGGTACATCTCGAAAGTGCTGTGGGCCTACAGGACCACCGCCAGATCTACAACTTAGGAAACCCCGTTTGCTTTGGCTTTTGGAACCGAAGCAATGGCACCAGTCGAGGTGGGGCTACTCTCACCTAGGATTGAGTTTACAGATGCATAGCACAATGATGAATCTCTCCTATTGAACCTTGATCTCCTGGATGAAAAGAGAGACAAAGCTCTGCATCGCATCCAAAGTTATCAAAGAAAAACCGCTAGGTATTACGACAGAAGAGTTAGACACAGAGGCTTTAAAGTTAGAGCCTTGGTGCTCCAAAGACTTCTACTTGCAAGGAAAGACCCCACTCATGGGAAGTTGGGCCCTAACTAGGAAGGCCCTTTCATTGTCTCAAGGGTGATTAGACTTGAAAATTATGAGCTACGAACAGAGGAAGGGTGAACCTTACCTCACTCTTGGAATGCAGAACACCTTAAATTTTTTTTTCAGTAAGTTTTCTTTGTAATGAAAGGATTTTCAATAGAACGGAGAGTTTTCGATTTATCCATATGTAACTGTTCAACATTCCTAGAGTAAAGAACTCGTAAGTTCGCAAAAAAAGTCAAGTAGCTCAGTAAGAACTCGTAAGTTCCCAAAAAGTGCCAAATAGCTCAGTAGGAACTCGTAAGTTCGCAAAAAGATCCAAGAAGCTCAGTAAGAACTCGTTAGTTTGTGAAAAGTGCCAAGTAGCTCAGTAAGAACTTGTAAGTTCCCAAAAAGAGCCAAGTAGCTCAGTAGGAACTCGTAAGTTCACAAAAAGAGCCAAGTAGCTTAGTAAGAACTCATTAGTTCGCGAAAAGAGTCAAGTAGCTCAGTAAGAACTCGTAAGTTCCCAAAAAGAGCCTAGTAGCTCAATAGAAACTCGTAAGTTCGCAAAAAGAGCCAAGTAGCTCAGTAAGAACTCGTTAGTTCACGAAAAGAGTCAAGTAGCTCTGTAAGCACTTGTAAGTTCACAAATCGAGTCAAGAAGCTCGGACAAAACTTAATAGTTCGTAAAAGGAGCTAAGTAGCAAGATCTCCTTGCAGCACCTAGCCCAGTAGAGGCATGTTGCTTAAACAAAGAAGACTAGGGGGCAGCCATCAGAAATTCACGAAGAAAGAATGTGTTCCTGAGTCACCAATTCCCAAGCCCTGCAGCTCCTAATAAGCTACTGGGCATGACAAAAAAAAATAGACACTAAGCCTTCGCTACTCTTTAAACTTGGTAATTTTGCTTCAAGGAGAGCTCAACACCCCTCAAAGCAAGTGGCAAGGGGAGTATATAAAGCAGAGCAAGGAAACACACAGTTTTAAATTCAAAGAAAGTATATATACTGACATCAACACTTCAACAAAAACTCAAGAGTTCGAAAGTCAAAGAATATTTCAAGAACATAAATTACAACTAAAAATCCTAAGTTTCTGGAAGAGGAGTAGATAGAAGTCCTGCAATTCAGCAGATGCAGCCTCAGTAGAAGGAACAGAGTCCGAAAGCTCAGAAGGCAAGGACCCAGAAGTTAGAGAAGTAGGATTCTCAGGGATGCTGAACCCAGGAACCTCCACTCTGTTTGTTGGCGGGTCTCGGGCAAAAGCCTCTTTCACGAGGTCAGCGGAGAAGGAAGCAGTTCGTGGAATAGTTGGAAGAACAGGCACATCCTGGTTTGATGCTTCAGTGGGTAGAGCTGAGGTGTCTTCCACGCCATCAGAGTCGGATTCCTCCAATTCCTTTTCAGCTGGGACAGGAAAATTGAAGTCCAGGTCCGGGAAGGTCTTGGAAGCTTTGCGCCGAAAAGAAAGCCACCTAAAGGCCCATTGGGTGGTGGCATTATCCTCTATCTCAGCAATCAAGCCGTTCTTCTCCTTGATCTCACCATGAAGGATCCCACTCGCCTCGCAGATGGTATCATACTCTTGCTTCATGAGCTCAAGAGAGCGGCAGACGTTGAAAGCATCTTGATTAGCCTTGGACCAGAGCTCAGTCTTGTGTTTCAGCTCATCCTCTAAAATCCTTAGCTTATCTCGAGCCTTCTTCTCTCTTTCTTCAGCCTTGTACTTAGCTGCTTGAGAGACCTTGAGGTCAGAGGCTTGCTTATCTGTCTTGTCTTGAAGACCTCGCACCTGAGCTCTGAGATCTTCATTCTCAAAAGAAAGCTCAAAAACCTTGATCTCATAAGCCTTCAAAGCTTTGACAGAATCCTCAGAGGACCGGGTCCTACTTATCAAACCTTTTACATGAAGAGCTAGCTAAAAAAATAGAGAAAAGCAAAAAAGATTAGCATAAAGATACAACAGTAAGCCAAATAGGAACACAAAAATAAAAGGACTTATGGCAGTAGCTCCTTGAAGAGCTGAGGCAATGGACTCTTCAAGAGGCATAGAGGAAGCCCTCTTAATGTTAGAGTCAAAAAGGATAGATGACATAGCCCTAGCTGCAAGCTTAGCATTCTCAAAGAAGGAATCCTTTTGTTCCTCCACCTTGGCATGTTTTCCCTTGTCAACCCCAGGCCTCATCTGGGATGGTTCGATAATTTTACCAGAGGGACTGAACAGAACGGCTCCAAGTTGAACTTGAGGAATCAGCCCCAAGGCCCTCTCAACCTCAGATGAGTTGGGAGAAGCTAGGCCTCGCCCATCAGATTTACTGGGAGTAGGCTGGGGTCCTTGGGAAGAAGAGACCCATGTATCTTGCGGAATGCTCAAGGGTGAGACCCGACTATCAGTAGTTGAAGCTGGAGAGGAGGAGGACACCCCTAATTTTTTAGCCTTAGCCCGAGTGGTGGGGCTGCTGCCAGAACCGACCTCGGCCTTTCTCTTGTTGCCCTTCCCACTTTTCTGTAACTTGGAGATCTTGGCCTCAAGCTTCTCAGAGGACAACTTCATTATGGAAGATCCTAGAAAGTCTGAGCCAAGTCAATTAAGCAGATCAGAGGAAGAAAGAAGGAAGGTGCCAAAAACTTATTGGGAAAGGAGATTACCGATTACTTCTTCAGGTCTGACAACAGAGATTAGAGACGGGGTTTTTATCGTTCCCTCAGGAAGACTGAATCCCCTCTCAACTAGGATTTGGAGTTGGATGAGCTCAGAGTAAATTCTTGAAGTGCACTTCGCCAATCTCAGCTTTACTTCTTCATCCTCAGCGCTAAGTTCAAGTCTGGTACCTAGAAGTAGCATAAGCAGAACAGATTCAGAAACTTATGATTCTCAGAGCAAAACTCAATTAATTCAGGCAAGGACTCACCCAAGTTCTTTGGATAAGCCCAAGCCTTAGGAATACCAAGGGTGTCCATTCTGTCAGCAGAGTTGTACTCCCAGTTAGTGCTCCCAACAAAGAAGTATTCTTTCTAGTGCTTATGGGAGGTCGGGATATTAGAGATAAGATGCTTAACATTGGCTCGCTTGGAGGCATACAAGAAGCCTTCAGATGAGGTCAGCTTGACATTGAAGAATTCTAGGAACAAGGGAAGGATAGGAACCCCGAGCTTTAGGTCATTGAAGAAGATAATGAGACCCACTATGACACCCCAGAAGTTAGGAGAAAGCTGAGAGGGGCACACATTAAAATACTGCAGAACATTCTTAAGAAAGGGATGTAGAGGAAATCAAAGGCCATTCTCAAAAGCAGTCTCGAAAAAGCAGACCTTCTTATGAACTTGGGTGACGTAGGGAGTGAACTTGTCTAGGCACAAGGGTTGGACACCAGGTGGAAACCTATAGTGGGTACTAAAAATTCTCAAGAGTGAAGGGTTAACTTTATTAAGACCTATGAGCTCGGCATGCTTAAGGGCAGCTCCTAGGTATGATGAGCCACCAGAAAGCCCAACCCCACTGACTTTACCCTTGCCTTTGTTAAGCTTGGGGGCATAGGAGAGGATAATGAGGGAAGCTCATCGGCATTGACCTCGGGATCAATGGCATCAACACCAGGAAAGTTGTCAATCTCCTCACCTACTTCCCCTAATTTGATCTCCTCCTCAGAAGACCTGTCTCCAAAAAGAGAAACAGAGGAACGAGTGACTCCAGAAGAGGCATACATGATAGGGCAAGAAAAAGGAAGATCAAAAGAGCGATAGAGGGAAGGGACGCTAGTCAAGCACTCTCTAATAACCCTAGGATCAGCACAGTAACTCCCAAAGGTTAGAATCCGCACAATGGCACACCAATCAACAAAGAAAGGGAGATGATACAGACAATGATCACGATTCCTAAAGTAAAAGAACCGAAAAGCCTAAAAACGCAACAACCACCTCAAATTCGAGGGATCCAGAGCGAGGGAAGAATTAAGAGGGGCAAAGGACGTACCTAATTGAGGAAGAGCAACAAACAACAACCCAAAATTAAATCGAAGGAAGGAAGCACTCCAAACCTTCAAATCGAACACAGAGAAGTCGGTTTCGAGTGAAAACCAGAAAACTTCAAACCGGAGAACCTGGAATCACTAGAGGAGTGGAAACGAAGAACAATGAAGAAGTTGAACAATGGTAGAAGGCGGTTTTGATAGCCGTTTGAGCATTTATAGCTTGATAGGACGTAGGCTGAAACGTGCACGAGAATTGAGGAAGCATAATTGCTAAAAAACGTCAGAAGGCTACTCTCACGTGCAAGCCAAGGACAGACGCATGCAGATTTAGCTCAGTCGAAGACAGTTTAGCCCTTGCCTAAGCTCGTTTAAACCAATGGCTTGGGGGCAACTGATGATACCTTAAGTAAGCCATAAATATGAACTCAACAAATGATGTCAGCCCAGGAGGTCAGCCAAGATAAGGAGAGCTCAGAGGACCAGAATTATGGCGCCCACATGCTAAATTATAGCAAAACTGGCGAGGAAGCAGCTGGATAACCACGAAAATTGAGCCAAAATTAGAAACTCCCAACCAACTAAGATCCCCTCCTAAAATCAAGGCAGGTCCTAAGAATACCGGGCCATAATCCTGGGATAAAATCCACGGAGTTAGCCCCGTAAATAGAGGGAACTCCTCCATTGGAGGGGGGAGGGGAAGGATCCCATGAACGTAGGAAATACTAGAATTAGAGATAAGCATGAGGCTAGATAAGGAGGAGGAGACAACAACCCAATGGAGAGACAACGACAAACCTTAGCAATAGACTCCAAGTCCTGGAGAAGTAACCCTAGAGGATACAGAGCCACGGACAACTTTAATCTCTTCGGTATTTCCTTGTAAAACAAAAAAGGCAATCAATAAAGAAAAGGGAGTTAGAACCTCCATTGTAGTGTGGACTAGTCGAGCTTTCAAGCCGGTGAACCATTATATTTCCTCTGTATTGAATCCCTTCCCCTAGAAACTTCCTAAATTCTGTTCATCATACACACACGAGCCTCGTAGCTCAGACTCACATTTTTTTACATCCATATATTCTGCTCACCCACGACAAAATAGCACCATCGCCTTCTTTTCTCTATATTTCTCATTCTCCTTGTTTTTTCTGTCATGGTTCTTGCAAACAAGGACAAAATCCTTGTTTTCTAGGCCAGATATAGGATCCTCGATAACATGTTCATTGTGGTTGTTTAGGAAGATGAACCTATCATAGGATCTAGAGAGTTCATTCCCAACCCTATACAAGTTATAACTGAGTTCAGAGTCAGGTTTCATCTCCATCATCTTCTTATTAGAGTTCTTGCCTCTGAAACTCTGCCCTTTCCAGTGTTATCCTAACTTCTTTATGATAGTGATAGGCATGGTGGCCCTCAATGATCTTCTTGGTGTCATTCTCAGCCTCTGGGAGATTATTTACTCTTATATGATAAAGTTCACTGATAAGAAACTAATATAGTCAAATTCCAAGGCATAGGCCCCCATGACCCAAAAGCTCGACGAGCCCAAAGGGCCAAGGTCAGGAAACAAAGGCCTAGCATCAACAGAAGGCTTATATTATAGGCCCAACCCAACCAATGAGCAACCCAAAGATTGGGAGCTAGGCCCAAAAGTCATTCTTGAGTCATATGCGGGAACCGCGCGTCCTACAGGTTCAAGGACCACCCCTGACACCTATGGTAATCTTAGAGGAGAGAATATGGAACACATAGCCACGAGAGATCGTGGCAATAGGGGCATCTGATAAACAATGGCGTTGGGTGAATAGCAGCGCCAGATGAACAGGAGCAGCGATGACAGATAAAAGAGTAGGAGGCAGAGGGGAGCATTAACAAGATCCACACCAAGAGAAGAACAGTTGGATACCATAAGAGGGTCCTAATATAAATAGAGAACTATTACCCAGCAGAAAGGGATGGCCATCTTCCCTCTCCTACAAGCACTCCTAATACCATAAAACTAGCAGATAGTGCAAAACCCTAACCCTTGTAAGCTGCAGAAACTCGTGTTTCCTTTGTATTTACCTTTGATCTAATAATATACATCCTTGGGGAGTAGGAGACTTCTTTTACAGTGGACGTAGCCTTAGTCCTTTGGCTAGGGTGAACCACTCATATAATCTTCCCATATTGCACAATAGCGTTCAATCACACATTCAACTAACTTATTTGAAAATCTCACCACGGTATCTATTGGGCTTGGGCTGTAATTTTTGAGCCTCATTAGTTGGCGCCATCTATGGGAAACGATTTTTCATCATTTCTCTTTAAATTTTGCTGATGGTTTTAACTTGGGAAATGAGTATAGTAGATCTCACGTTAATCCCCAAGTTCACCCAAACCTACTGGAGAATTTTTTGGCCCCCAAAGTGGACGTCGAGGGTCACCCCCCATTGGTGAACCTCCCTCCGCTTAATGAGCTGGAAGTTTACCACCAAACTACGATGCAGTTGATGAAGCAGAACTAAGAGTGGATACAAACACTTCAGCTTCCTTGGTTCTCACCAGCATGTCGGCAACTGCTTCCACCCCAGGCGGAACATGATGCCCCTCCGCAGGAGCGCCAGACGCCTCCTAATGGAGTCACTTCGGGGAAAACCACCGGAGAAGACATTTAGAAGACCATGACAAAGACGAGGCCTACAGTAGGGCAAGAGCCACCTACCAAGAAGATAAACCCATCCCCCCTATGGAAGCTATAGATCCCTTACTGGAGCAAAGACTTTGTGAGCTCCAACGAAAGGTCAGCAACATAAAAGAAAAAGTCAAGGGGAAGGCCCCCGATACTATGGATACTCTGGTCCAACAAACAGAGTCCCCATTTGCTCCCAAAGTCCTACACTTTCCTCTCCTGCAGAAGTTTTGGATGCCATTGATAGAAGCATTCGACATAACAAAGGACCTAGTTAACCACTTGAACTCCTATAAAAATCAGATGAAGCTTCAGGGTTACCCAGATCCAATCCTTTACCGAGCTTTTGTTATCACCCTCAAGGGGTTGGTGATAGCCTAGTTTAATAGGCTATAGCCCGCGTCAATCTCCTCCTTCAGGGAGTTATCTATATAGTTTGTGTCGCACTGTATAGGAGCAAAGACGTACATGAAATCGTCTTATTATCTACTGAGCGTCAAGCAATGACCCACTGATTCCCTCTAAAGTTATGTACATCGCTCCAACCAGGAGTGTCTAAAGGTGAAGAGTGTGGATGAAAAATTTGCACTTACCACTTTCATGTATGGACTTGAAGTACAATCTAAGGACTTCCTCTTTTTAATAGCAAAGAACCCTCAGGTTACCATGGCCAAGGTACTGACGAAAGTCAAAAAGTATATCAATGGCAAAGAGGCCCTCCGCCTAAAAGGGGGCTCAACATCAATGGAAGCAGATAAGAGGAGGAGGGATCGTAGTCCCAAGAAATAGAGTAAACATGAGTGGTCCCCTAGGAGAGATCGTTTCCCGAGAAGAGGAAGAGAGTCCCCTGCTAAAAGGAGAGGCAACATCCGGGACCGTCTAGGACCCTCTTTGTAAGAGCTACAACCCAGATTTGCCTTGGCATGGCTTCCGCCACTGGTCGCATCCATCGTGTAGGTCCTCCATGAGGTCTAGAACGAGAACTTCGTCTGATGGCCATCTTGAAAGAAATTTGATCCGAGGAGGAGAGACGCCTTTAAATACTGTGCGTATCACAAGGATACGAGTCATGAGACGAATGGCTGCATCCATCTTAAGAAGGAGATTGAGTACCTGCTTCGAAGAGGACACCTGCACCAATACGTGGTAGGCGAGGGAAGAGCCCAAAACGACCAAGGGCGGGGCACCAGGGCAGCCGCAAAACCTCTTTGGCAACATCAGCAGGCTCTGGGCGAGATCCGTGTCATCTCGGGTGGATTTACTGGAGGAGGCAAATCCAGCTCAGCACGGAAAGTTCACGCCAGGAGGGCATGGTCGAAAGATTACCTTGAAGTCTATCCCATCCGAAAAATGCCCCACTGAGATGTGGAGATTACCTTTTCAGACAAAAATCATAGGATGCCAGCACCCACACGATGAACCCTTGGTCATCAATGTAATTATCACAAACAAAAATTTACACTAGGTGCTCGTCGACAATGGGAGCTCCGTAGACATCATCTTCTTGTCCGTTTTCGATCAGCTCGGTATAGAGAAGTTACAACTTGAACCCGTAAAGACCCACCTATTGGGATTCTCAGGTGAAAAGATCTTGCCAATTGGCTTTATCCAGCTCGTCCTGACCATAAAAGACCAGCCCTGTTAGGTCACAACCACCATTCGATTGCTGGTCGTCGACGGCCTTTCTACGTACAATTCCATCAAGGCGATACCCTCAACTTACCGCTAAGTGATAAAGTTCCATACTGGGAACAGACTTAGCATGGTGAGGGGAGACCAACACCTTGCCAGAGAATGCTACGTCGTGTCAATGAGGCAAAGGGATGTGGAATATGTCCAACTGAGGACTTAGACATGAGAGACAAAGTGAAAACCTGACCTGCCCCTACAGAGCAGCTAGAGCAGGTGCAACTGGATGAGGATTAGGGGCACGTGGTTTTTATAGGCTCCATTCTGCTCCCCCCTCATTAAGGAGAAGCTCATTACATTTCTGAAAGAGAACTCTGACATTTTTACTTGGAAGCAAGAGGACATGGAGGGGATAGACCCTGCGGTGATCGTACACCGACTGAGTGTCAATTCGGGCTGCAAGCCCATCCGACATAAAATGAGGAGCTTTAAGTCAGAAAGGCAGAAGACCAAAAATGAGGAGGTAGCCAAATTGTTGCGGGCCAAAGCCATCAGAGAGGTGGACTATCCGACGTGGCTGGAGAATGTCGTGCTCTTAAAGAAGGTGAACGACAAATGGCGTCTCTACATCCACTTCACTAACCTAAATCAAGCATGCCTCAATGATAGTTTTTCCTTACCACGGATCGAATTGATAGTCGATGCAACCGCTGGCCACGAGCTCCTCAGCTTTATGGATGCTTTTTAGGCTACAATCAGATTAGGATGAACCTAAATGACTAAGAGAATACGTTGTTCGTCACCGAGTAGAGAATCTATTGTTACGAGGTTATGCCATTCGAGCTAAAGAATGTTAGAGCCACCTACCAAAGGTTGGTCAGTAGGATGTTCTGCGAGAAGCTCGGCTGTACCATGGAGGTATACATAGACGACATGCTCGTAAAATCCCTTAAAGCTGAATTTCATATCCACCACCTCATAGAGTCTTTTGACTTTATGCGCTAGTACAAAATGAAGCTGAACCCAGCAAAATGCGTCTTTAGGGTGTCGGTAGAGAAGTTCCCAGGATTCATAGTCAACAACAGAGGTATCGAAGCAAACCCCGAGAAGGAGAAGGCCATCCTCAAAATGAAACTTCCCACCAATACCCGAGAAATACAACGCCTGATTGGGAGAATAGTGGCGCTCAACAAGTTTGTCTCACGTTCCAGTGACAAATGCCAACCTTTCTTCAAGGTCTTGAAGGCAACCTTTCAATGGGACGAGAGATGCTCTAAAGGCCTTTAAGGTTTACTTGGCCTCCCAGTCGAAAGGCTGATGAGGCACTAAGGAGATAGTGAAGAAATGCCTCCCCATCGAACCCCTAGAAGGAGAGGTCTTGACCCTCTACTTAGCTGTGTCAGAATTCTCGATCAGTGCTGCCCAGGTGAAGGACAAAGAGAGAGTCCAACAACTAGTTTACTTCTACAACAAGGCTCTCCAAGGAGCTGAGGAAAGATACCCAAAGATGAAAAAGCTCATGCTAACTCTCTTGGTAGCTGCTCAAAGGCTAAGGCCATACTTCCAGGCACATACCATTGAAGTCCCGACGGACCAGTCGATGAGGCAAGTCTTGCACAAGCCAGAGGCCTCAGGAAGACTCGTCAAATGGGTAAAAGAGCTCAACAAATTTGACATCAAGTTCAAGCCCAGAAATGCGATCAAAGGACAAGTCCTAGCTAATTTTATTGCCAAGTTTTCCTCACCACATGAAAAGAACATTGAAGATCATGATGGCATCCCCGACATGCCGACCTGTAAGCTATACGTGGATGTAGCCTCAAATGCCCAAGGATGTGGGGCAGGCCTCATCCTTTCCTCCTTGAAAGGGAACGACCTAGCGTACGCTCTAAGATTCAACTTCCAGGCGTCCAACAACGAGGCAGAGTACGAAGCCTTCATAGTCGACCTAAACTTGACCCTATCAATGGACGCACATTTGATCACAGTCCATAGCGACTCGCAACTAGTGGTCTGACAAGTCAAAGAGGAGTACGCATCCTGAGGTGAAAAGATGACGCTCTTCATGACATAAATACGCAGACTACTGAAGAAGTTCGTCCTAGCCGAGGCCGGTCCAGGTTCCTCGAGAAGCCAACTCTCGAGATGATGCCCGAGCTAAGTTAGCCACATCCTTTGAGCA
>CM042185.1:37561271-37589441 GCA_023539305.1 Ilex asprella
GGATTCATAGTCAACAACAGAGGTATCGAAGCAAACCCCGAGAAGGAGAAGGCCATCCTCAAAATGAAACTTCCCACCAATACCCGAGAAATACCGCGCCTGATTGGGAGAATAGTGGTGCTCAACAAGTTTGTCTCACGTTCCAGTGACAAATGCCAACCTTTCTTCAAGGTCTTGAAGGCAACCTTTCAATGGGACGAGAGATGCTCTAAAGGCCTTTAAGGTTTACTTGGCCTCCCAGTCGAAAGGCTGATGAGGCACTAAGGAGATAGTGAAGAAATGCCTCCCCATCGAACCCCTAGAAGGAGAGGTCTTGACCCTCTACTTAGCTGTGTCAGAATTCTCGATCAGTGCTGCCCAGGTGAAGGACAAAGAGAGAGTCCAACAACTAGTTTACTTCTACAACAAGGCTCTCCAAGGAGCTGAGGAAAGATACCCAAAGATGAAAAAGCTCATGCTAACTCTCTTGGTAGCTGCTCAAAGGCTAAGGCCATACTTCCAGGCACATACCATTGAAGTCCCGACGGACCAGTCGATGAGGCAAGTCTTGCACAAGCCAGAGGCCTCAGGAAGACTCGTCAAATGGGTAAAAGAGCTCAACAAATTTGACATCAAGTTCAAGCCCAGAAATGCGATCAAAGGACAAGTCCTAGCTAATTTTATTGCCAAGTTTTCCTCACCACATGAAAAGAACATTGAAGATCATGATGGCATCCCCGACATGCCGACCTGTAAGCTATACGTGGATGTAGCCTCAAATGCCCAAGGATGTGGGGCAGGCCTCATCCTTTCCTCCTTGAAAGGGAACGACCTAGCGTACGCTCTAAGATTCAACTTCCAGGCGTCCAACAACGAGGCAGAGTACGAAGCCTTCATAGTCGACCTAAACTTGACCCTATCAATGGACGCACATTAGATCACAGTCCATAGCGACTCGCAACTAGTGGTCTGACAAGTCAAAGAGGAGTACACATCCTGAGGTGAAAAGATGACGCTCTTCATGACATAAATACGCAGACTACTGAAGAAGTTCGTCCTAGCCGAGGCCGGTCCAGGTTCCTCGAGAAGCTAACTCTCGAGATGATGCCCGAGCTAAGTTAGCCACATCCTTTGAGCAGGACCTACCTAGAGAAACACCCATCAAAGTCCTGACCCAACCTAGCATAAGACTCGACGAGAAGCTGACCGAAGAGAACCTAGCGATGCCAGTCGAGGAAAGACCTTCGTGGATAAGCCCCATTGTGTTCTTCCTGCAAAGCAAAATCCTCCTCAGCGACCCAAATGAGGCATAAAAGCCAAAATCCAGAATGGCGAGATTCACGTTAGTTTAAGGTAACCTATACAAATGAGGTTTTTTCTTTTTGCTAATGAAATGTGTATCAGAATTGGAAGTGGATTACATTCCAAGGGAGATCCATGAGGGCATGTGTGGAAACCACCTCGAGGCGAGGAAGTTGGAAAACAAGGCACTATGAAAAGGCTACTTTTGACCGACCATGTCCAAAGGCGCTAAGGAGATAGTGAAGAAATGTCAAACTTACTAGATCCAGGGCAACTTGCCGCACTATCCACCTGAGCAGCTCACCCTTGTGGTTAGCCCATGGCCCTTTCAACCATGGGGGATAGATATTCTGGGACCTCTGCCTATCTGGGTCAGACAGTGCAAGTTTGTTGTGGTCACTGTGGACTATTTCACGAAGTGGGCAGAGGCCGAACCCCTGGCCAGGATCACAACGTAAAAGGTTAAAAAATTTGTTTCAAAATCCATAATATGCTGCTTTGGTGTCCCCAGGGCGTATGTTTCAGATAATGGGAAACAGTTAGATAATCCCACGTTCACGAGCTTTTGTGTCGAGTTGGCATCAAAAACTACTTCTCAGCTCCCGCTCACCCGCAATCTAATGGGCAGGCTGAGGTGACTATCAGGATAATCTAGCTTGCACTGAAAAGTATACTCAAAGCGCCTAAGTCACAGTGGGTAGATCACCTCCTAGCAGTATTATGGGCATACCGAACGATGGTCCAAACCATGACTGTCAAAACACCTTTTAGCCTCGCATATGGAACCGAGGCAATGGCTCCCGTCGAAGTTGGAGTACCCTCTGTGAGAGTCGAGTTCTTTGATCTCGGATAAAATGATAGGTCATTACTGGTCAACCTCGACCTCCTTGACAAAAGGAGAGATGAATCCCTGTAGCGAATATTCTCCTATCAGAGGAACACCGCCAGGTTTTGCAACAAGCAGGTAAAAAGGAGGAGCTTCAAACCAGGGGACTTGGTACTGAAAAAGCTTCTCCCATCCAGGAAAGACCTTGCCCATGGTAAGTTTGGTCCCAACTGGAAAGGACCCTATATCGTAAAAAAGGTAATCCGACCTGGTAACTATGAGCTACAGACAGAGAAAGGAAGAGACCTACCACACTTATGGAACGCGGATCACTTGAAGTATTACTACCAATAGTTCCCTCCAAAACCTTGTAACAACAAAGAATAAGCTATTGTGTAAACCCCACTTTTGAGATTTGTGAATTTTTTTTAAGTCATCATGAAGGGAAAAATTTGGCCAACAAACGCTCCAACTAGGTTTTTCAGCTTAAGAGAGCTTGCAAGCTCATAACTTCCAGGCTCTTCAGCCTAAGAGAGCTCGTAAGCTCGAAGCGACAAGGATTTTTAGTCGAAGTGTATGAGAGCTCGCAAGCTCAGAACTTTCAGGCTTTTCAGCCTAAGAGAGCTCATAAGCTCGAATCGACAAGGCTTTTCAGCCTAAGTATACGAGAGCTCGCAAGCTCAGAACTTCTAGGATGTTTAGCTTAAGAAAGCTCGTAAGCTAGGATCTTCCAGGCTCTTTAGCCTAAGAGAGCTCGTAAGCTCGAAGAGACAAGGCTTTTCATTCTAAGTGTACGAGAGATTGAAAGCTCAAAACTTTCAGGATTTTTAACCCAAGAGAGCTCGTAAGCTCAGAGCGACAAGGCTTTCCAGCCTAAGTATATGAGAGTGCGCAAACTCAGGACTTTCAGGCTTTTCAGCCTAAGAGAGCTCATAAGCTCGGAGTAATAAGGCTTTTCAGCTTAAGTGTACGAGAGCTCTCAATCTCAGAACTTCTAGGCTGTTTAGCCTAATCTTGGTGCGACTAGACTTTTCAACCTAAGTCAAAAAGGGTTACTAAACTTGGGATTCATTAAGGTTCCTCGGCCTAAATAACAAACCAAAAAAAAATAAAAATAGAAGGCTCCCAATATATTGTCCAGCATAAAGTGAGTCAAAGACACAAGTCCCATGGCCAGAAAATTTCATTACAGATAAAGGGTTTGTACAAACCAGGACATATAAGTTACAACCAACAAATACCAAGAAGAAACACTTCAGACATGGACAAAGAAGAAATATCACAGGCTCCCCTCCCTCTTTAGATCCTCCTCAGCAGCTCCTCCCCCAATAACCCTCTTTAACTTGCGGTCTCCTTTCTCCAGCTGGACATTCGCTTCCTTTAGTTGCACATTTTCTTCCAACAGATTGTCTCTCTCTCTCTCCACCTCCGCCAACCTTTTCTTAAGGGCTCCCACCTCAGCACTCCCCTTGCCTGACGAATCCAAACCGAGGCCTACCTCATACGACTCATTTGAAAGGGGAGGCACGAACTTGATCCGAGTTGAGCTTCCTCTATCTCGTAACGAATGAAATTCTGGGGAGTAACAATGACAGAATAGGGAATGAGAGAAACCTTCTCAACCATGCTGACGTTAAATGCCTCAAGCGGAGTAAAACTGGGAATACATGTACAAGAATGGGGCCAACACAAACAGGGTTAGCCAGGCATTTTCCAATGGAAGTTGGTTAGCAGAGACCGCCAAGATGCCTACCTCTTTCCCAGAAGCTCGTCTAAGAGCGGGGAACCTAGACACAACAATTTTCTCCAGCAGCGGGTTACCAAGAATCCCTAGAGGCCAAAAAGAAGTGTTGGGTCCACCCCTCAATTGAAAAAGGAATGTCAATAATCAACGGTGGGTGGAAATACCATTTAAAAGAGAGAGAGAGAGAGTTAAAGAAAATAGGGAAGTCAAATGAGAGATCGATGAAATAAAAGAACTCGAAGATGGTGGGGAAGACGTCAAAGCCTTGCATATGTCAGAAGATGAAAAAGCTAACCAGGGCATCCCACTCCCAAGAGAAAGGCAGGAAGGACACAAGCCATGATGGGAAAGAGTGCAGACGATATCCGCATGAAGGGGAAGCCAGAGACTACACTCGAAGGCACCCTCAAAGAAGGCAAATTCATCTAAAGAAGGCATGTTCTAGGGCTCTTCTAGGGTAGGAACTCTAAATCCCAGATCCTCAGGGAAGTCGTATCTGTGTTTTATGTTGTCAACATCTGCTGCAGTGAGCAAAGAGGGAAGAAGGAAAATGGAATACCACCCACTATTCAAAGACTCCCAGGCACGACATTTGAATAGGCGAGAGGGGCCCATAAGTGCTGAAAGGAAGGACCGAAGGAGAGCAAATTCAAAGTAGAAAGATCTTTAGAAGTTGATGGAAGCGCAGAGTTTCGAAGTATTTGGGAATACATATAACACATAGGGGAGACTGTTGGATTTCTGCAAACAAGATAGCATTAAGTAAGGGCGTGAGATTCGGGGAGGCTGTTGAGCTACTCAAGGTTTCACTTAAATAAACATTTGCATCGTACTCTGTAACAGGAAGCGAACAGTCAGTAGTAATGTTTCCCAAAATAGGACATAAATCACATGAAAGGGGTGGCCAGACATGCTAACAACTCAAAAGACAACTCTACTCCAAATAGGCCAAGGCCTCCTTGGAATAAGAGGGCAAGGGAGTAAAACACCAGCAGACACATAAAAAATACTCCACCACAGATAGAGTGAAAATTCCATTACAAAGGGAAATAAGTGTCTAAAAAAAAGAGAGCAACAACTGGACAAATAACACAGCAAAATTATGGTCTTCAAGGAGAAGCAAAAGGAGCAACATTAGGAGCACCATTAGGAGGAACATCAAATTGCAGCTGAAATTGTTGGAGATCCAGGCCAGAAAACCTTTCAATAGCCTGGTCGGCAAAATTAAAGAACCCATCCACAAATGCCCTGGCCGCCTCTAACCTGGTCTTTTCGATCTCTTTTTGTTAATCCTCGACCATTTGGCGCTCGGCAGCCAAAGAGTTGTTCATTTTGGACCAGGGTGGCCTGATACTCTTTCAGCTGATTCACCAGTAAGGATTGGGCGATATAGGAATCCTCGACCTGAGCATCGTAATCCTCGCTTGAACGAGCCAATCTTGAAGGGACACCTCGACAGAGGCACTAGCAATCAGTTGCCTAAAGGTCTGGGCTCGCTAATTAAGAGCTCGTTCCAGCTCCTTCTCGGTGGCCAGACTCCAGCTTAGGAGCCCGAAATTACTTAGACGAGCCTCCTGAAGTTTTGCAGCCCTCTATTAAACATCATTCCTCAAAAGATGAATCTCCCTCCCAAGGGCGCAGATGTGCTTGGCCGCCTGAAAATGAAGATAAGAGTTACAACATTGCAAGTCCAAAGATAACGGGGAACATAAGGAAATTCGAGTCTTACCTCGAGAAGGGCATGCAACAGTTCTCGGCTGTGCATCTAAAATGAGAGGTCTACCAAGCGCCTCAAATCAGCCTGGGAGATTAGTTTCATCAATGCGCGACTGCTCCGACCCACGTCCCTCAGCAAACTCCCATCGGGGTCGGTTATCGAGGCCGATCGGTGGCGATCAGAGCTAAAACTAACCACTCCGAAAGGAGAAGAACCCAGCTAAACTGGCCTTGCCCTCGAGCTACTCGCAATGGTACCAGTCGTGACAACAAGTAGAGGCTTAGGAGCTGACACCCCCACAGTCGGCAGGGGCGCCGCAGCCTCGCTGCCTACACTAGAGGCCCCTAGAGTAGCGTCTATGCCCGAGGTAGAATCTTAGCTGATTTTCCCTAACCTAGCCCTCTTTATTTCGGGCTTCAAACTCCTAACCTGCATCCTTTGACCCACTTGTTCCAATTTCATGCGCTGCTGAGTAACCAGGTACGAGGGTACTGCACCAGTAAAACACAGAAGAGGATAAGGATCTAAACAAACCCAGAACAGGGTGACAAGTTAAATGCCAAATACTCACGACTACTTGGCACCGAGTCTAGCTCGAGGTGCATTAGCTCAGTGCATGAAAATGGTAAACGAGAGCAGGCCTGATTAACACGAGCAAACTCCTCTTCAAATAAAGATGGAAACTCACCTACAACAAAGAAACATAGTAGTAATAATATCATTACCAAAGGAAAGAAGGAAGGGACAACTAGCGGTGTCTTAGGACCACACCAACAGATATGAACTCACCTAGATTCCTATGTTGCCCCCATTTTGTAGGGACTCTCACCAATGCTGGGAAATCAGCCCTATACTCCCAACCATCCCTAGAAACGAAGAAGTACCTTCTCTTTTATCCCTCCGGATCTAAAAGGAGATCGGGGATAGGGATTTTCCCTCACGCGTAGGGAAAAAATGATAAAACTCAGAGGCCTCCTCAGGGTGATAAAAGTGAAGAAATTTTGGCACGGTGACTCGAGTCTGGGGGAATAGTCTCCCCCATGTAGCTGTTAAAGCCAGCAAGACAGCCCAACCTCTAAGAGAAGCATAGTGGGGCAGAAACTGAAGAAATGTAAAACCTCCCGTATGAAGGAGGGAAGAGGGAACTGGAGCCTTAACAAGAAACAAACCTCGCCCCTAACCAGAGAATGAAAATGTCGCGAGGCTGCGTGGCGCACAACCATCCTAGGAGGGAAGTCAAAGCACCTAGCGAGGGATTGAGCCTCCTTCTCCTTAACCTCAACAACCTTAACTTCAGGAAAAAGTCACCCCATTATGTTGCGTGGAGAAGGAGTCTTGGCTATAGAAGTAAGAAGTAAATGAGATGTGAAGACGAAGACATCATACTAAGAAAAAGGTGTGAGAGTTCTTCTGGGGTCCAAAAAAAATCATTCTCCGAGAGTGCCTACTTATAGGCTCAATAGTCGTGCGCACATTGCTTTCACTGATCACATTAAATGCACGTCCTTTGTATTAAAATAAAGGAGGGACACGTAGCAGCACAGGGGCTCTTAGGACACTGTGTTCAAAGAGCCACTAACCCCTCTGACAACCTACTTTCTTGAACGAACGAAACTGTCAAGTCTATTATGCATGAGAAGAGAAGGAAAAAGACCAAAATAACCCCTAAAAACCCCAAGCAAAAATACGCAGTAGGAGGTGTGCTCAGCTCGGACCAACTCAACTGAGTCATACGAAAAGGTCAGCTTGGATAATCTCACCCATACCTTAATTATATAGGGAACACACTCCACCACCTAATAGCAACTCCATTAGATGGAACAAATCTAGAATTTAGCAAAGGACATATCATTCATGCAAACTAGGGGAGCAATAATAGCAATCTCAATAGAAGAAAAGGTGCAAATACATTGATTGAGAAGTTACATAGCCATCGAAAAGGGGGGGAGAAAATGATACAAAACAAGGGCATCAATGAATTACAGAAGCCTCAAGGAGTAGTTCCTTTACCACCACCTACTCGCCCACCAACAGCTTCTGCCAGCGCACTAGGCCCGCCTGTTACCACTGCCTCGGGCGCAGACTCCTTCTCGGCACCAGACACCTAGACCTCGTTACCAACGTTGGCCCTCTTCTTAAACCCGTGTTGTGGCCTGAGGGAATCCAAGTCAAGATCAGGAAAAGCTTCCTCCACCTACTCTTTGTAGTTCACAAATCCTGTTACAAAGACAGAAGCTCTTTTTCTTAGGAGCTTAGACGAATCTGGCATCCTTGGCTCTAAGTTCGGCCTCCAACTTTTCCACCTGTAAGTCCTTGAGCTTGATAAGATCTTGGTGGCGGGAATTAAGTTCATCATTAAGCCTCTTCAGCTTGACAGCCTCAGCCGCAAGAAGCTTCACTTTCCCCTCGGCAGTGTCTCTACCCACAGTCATGGCGTCAAGGGCTTCCTTGACCTCTAGGAGCTTCTGCTCATGATGAAAGTCTAACATCTCCACACAGGCAAGTGCCTGTGAAAAGAAAGAAAGATAATCAGCACATGAAACAACCGAGAAGGTTTTCAGGGAAGAAACAAACATGGAAAATACCTCGGCCAGGCCTTGAATGGTATGCTGAACTTTCTTCTTGAAAGGGACCTTCATGGCTACCTAGGGATCTAGCGAGGAGATCAGCTCAGATAGGGCAGTCACCGCGACCTCGGGGTGGCAAAGAAATTCGCTCCCTTATGCCTTGGACCTTGAAAGAGCCGGTTTTCCCTTTCCACCTTTCTGGGAGGCTGGTTTAGAAGGAGCAAGAGAGGCATCCGAAGCCCCAAATTGCCTCGCTAGAGTCCCATCCGAAGAAGGTCTGCTCTTGAACAATCCAGAAGGTAACGGGGGCATAATCGCATCCCCTTAGGAAGGAAGATCCTCGTGCTTTCCCTCTGAGAAAACGGGTGTTGCGCTAGACGTCGTTGCCTCTTTGAACGACTATTGTAGCCCCCTCACCAACTTTCTCCTCTTCCTTGACTGCTCGATGTTCGAGAAAAATGACATGATTAGGTCTTGGTACATGGGTTCAAACTGGGTGTAGGAGATAATACGACTTCAAGATCTTGGTCGATGGGTGGCCTGAGTTTGGGCTTAGCAACGTTTTCGTCTATCACCAGATCAACAAAGGACTACAACCCCTAGGCCTTGACTTTGGCAGTCTCTACAATTTTAAGTGTTGGATAGAAATCTACAAGCAAAATGGAAACATGAGTAGGGGAGAGAGGCAAAAACAGAAAAAAGATGCGTAACCGACCAATTGGCCTTACTGGTATTCCTCGGGGTCCCTCAAAACCTGGGGATTCGAGGAACGTCACTTGGCTCCTCAGACAGCTCCCAGGAGTCGCCTCTGACAAAGAAGAACTTAGGCTTCCACTATTTGTTGGAAGAGGGGAGCCCAGAAATTAGAGTCTTTGTCTTCATCCTCTTGACGAAATACAAGAAGCCCAAAGAGGGAAAAGACTTCAACTGGAAGAGAAAGGCAAATTCTTGGATGGAAGGAGGAGAGTCGTTTCCACTCTCGAACCAATGAACAAGGAAACCAACTAGAAGGCCCCAACCATTAAGAGAAAGCTTAGCTGGGCAGACATTATAAAAGGAGAGAACATTTTGAATAAAAGGATGAATAGGAAACTGGGGGCTGGCCTGAAACGCGGACTCATAGAAACAGGTTAACCCAGGGATTGAGGAATTACACCTCTCGTACTCCTCGGGAGAATGTAAGGATACAGAATCGGGGAATCAATATTCCTGCCTCAGATCCTCCAAGTCCTCATTGTCAAGACAACTGGGGGTATCTTTCACACAGCAGGTCAGGTCGGATTGGTCGCAACGGGGTTTCTTCTTAGGAACAGAGGGTGGTATCGTTTTATATTTCCTCTTCCTCGACTGAGTAGGAGGACCAAGAGGCCAAGCAAAAAGAGGCCTAGCTTCTACGGGAGGCGTCGAAGATGAGATGCTTGGGACAAACCCAAGAGCCTCATCGCCAACAAAAAGGAACGACCACTAGAGGAAGCTATTGAGGCCTCCTCGGTCCCCCTCGTCAACAAACCCCGACTCAGAAGAAGAAACAACAAATTTCCCCATCAAAAGCTTAGATCGTAAATCGGAATGAAGAGAGGATAGATGTAAGGCACAATCCGTTAAAAACAAAGGTTTCAGACACCAGGCCTTAAAGAAGAGTACCCTCGACACACAAGAGCAATCTACAAATCACGAAAGGGGAGAAGGTCATCAAAATGTTGTCGGGAGTAACTAAACCTCCAAATCAAAAAATGAAACCCAAAACCCCACCAAGGAGGGTTGAATGGATCCAAATCGAATTAGTAAGAAAAAGGAAAAGAGGATGTAGCTAGTGAAGTAATAGAAGCAGAAGGAAACCAGAGACAAGGATGCCCTCAGTTACCAAGAAGCCTGGAACATGACGCTTTAAAGACCCAGAAAGAGAGAAGAGCACGAAAGAGGAAGGGAATTGAAATCACCAGGTGAGAAAAGCCAAGGGACTCCTTCCAATTTGTTTGAATACATGAAATATTTAATTCATGGCAGGAAAATGATAGGGCAGCCAGAGGAGCCGTACCTACGAGCTCACCCGCTGCTGACACATGTGTACAACCATCCCATCGTAATCGGAAAATAATGACACAGCCTTGTTCGGGTCAGGAATAATAGCCCAACACAATCACCATTTGAATAGTCCATAGTGAGTCTAAAAAAGACATTTTTAATCCCAGGTCAGGGATGATGGCATCCTTGTGACTTGGGGTTGAGAGGCAACTGATATCGGTAAAATCCAAGGCATAGGCCCCCATGACCCAGAAGCCTGACGAGCCCAAAGGGCCAAGGTCAGGAAACAAAGGCCTAGCAATAATAGAAGGCTTATACTATAGGCCTAACCCAATCGATGAGCAACCCATGGGTTGGGAGCCAGGCCTGAAAGTCATTCTTGAGTCACCTGTGGGGACCACGTATCCTACAGGTTTAGGGACCTCCCCTGACACCTATGATAATCTCAGATTTGAGAAGGTGGAACACATAGCCACCAGAGATCGTGGCAACAGGGGCACCAATGAACAGTAGCGTCGGGTGAACAGCAGCGTCGGATGAACAAGAGCAGCGATGACAAAGAAAGGATCAAGAGGCAGAGGGGAGCATTCACGAGATCCGCACCAAGAGAAGAACAGTTGAAAACCCTATGAGGGTCCTAGTATAAATAAAAAACTATTACCCAACAGCAAGGGATGACCATCTTCCCTCTCCTACAAGCACTCCCAATACCATAAAACTAGCAAACAGAGCAAAACCCTGACCCCTTGTAAGCTGCCAGATCTCGTGTTTCATTTGTATTGACCTTTGATCTAATAATATACATCCTCGGGGAGCAAGAGACTCATTTTACAGTGGACGTAGCCTTAGTCCTTCGGCTAGGGTGAACCACTCATATCATCTTCTCATATAGCATAGTAACGTTCACTCACAAACACAATTGACCCATTTGAAAACCTCACCACGATATCTATTGGGCTTGGGCTGTAATTTCCAAGCCTCATCAGAAACTATTACTTCCAAATGAGGAAGGCAATTTATCTTGTTACCCACCTCCCCAATTCCAACAAGCGACACAAAAATAATATTTTGTTCATGTTTGGGAATTAAGAGCACAAACAGGGTGAAGAGCCTCGCCATAGATGCCCCTATGGAGATGGTAGCCTGGGTGATCTCAAAGGCCCTTCTTTTTTGTTTTATTCTTTTATTTTTTATTTCTTCTCTAATTCCCTTTTGCCTTGTGCAGGTGAAACCATCAAAGTAAAATTTTCAAAGGATTTAGTGGATTTTGAAGATTTGTAAAATTTTGGTCTTTAAATACCAACCACTTTTGTTGACCAACTCACGTGCTCGATTATCAACCTACCGACCACTCTTTTATAGTAGTTCCTAAGTCCTTTACTACACAACTTGTTGAGCATAGAGAAGATGCTCGGGCCAAAATAGCTTTCACCTCTAGGCCTCAAAAGAAATTCAAAAAGTAAGAGATGTGTAGGGAGAGAGTGATTAAGAACTATGACAACTTAGTGTTGAACCATATTCCCTCAATTCCTTTTGAAACTAGACCCTCCACCAAGCTTGCTTCAATCCCCATTACCAGATGATGATCTAATTGTCCAATTTTTGTAAATTCCTCCATCTCCTCTGCTGAACATAACTGTCACCCAATATCTTACAGAGCAACCTAGAGGCAAAACTTCTTCCCCCGATTTCCAAGTGTTGTGACGAAAATAGGCAATATAGAGAAATTTTGAAAAATTCAGTTCTTCTTTAGAGGCCGATGATATGACTGAAGAAACACTAGTTCCCCATCTAACACTTTTAAAATCTGGAAAAATTAAAACTTAATTAAAAATGGGTAAAATGGTAATTAGTCATTAAAGCACAAGTCGAAAACTCGAATTTTTATATTACTCGGATGACGAAATGGTCCTCATCGTTGGATTTGTCTTAAGAAATTTAATTACTCAATTAATTTTTATTGAATTTCCAGACAATTAGATTTTTCGCTCAGTATGAAATGATTAGGTATCACGATCAAATTTTATTCATGAGACCCGAGAAATAATTTAAATTTAGTTGAATAAAAATATACTAAACTTAATGGGGGTGAAATTTACTTGATCGGGGATAAAATTGGACATATTAAATGAGACGTGTAGCGCAATGTGGGCCAAATATATAAAAGGACTTGAAATGGAAGAAAGTCTTCCACTCCACTCATTTTTCGTCCAAGTTTCAGCTGAGGGAGCGAGAGCGAGAGAGAGAGAGAAGAACTCCATTTTTTCCATCTTCTTTTTCCCTATTCTCTTCGACCTAGCAAGATCCGAGCGACGACTCACCTCAGAGCAAGAACTAAAGTTACTCACAATGGTAAAGGCTACACGTGGATACCATCCATGCCCAATTACAACACATGGAAAAAATGAGTTTTGGTGAGGGTTTGAACAAAATATCATTTGGCATTGTGAGAGGAGTCATTCTACCTCGTACGCACACTACAAGAGGTAGAGTTCCTTCCTATCTAGGTTTACTTTCAACCTAGATTTTCTATATGAAATGGGTAGGGCTATGGGTGTGTGTATCACATGTTTTAGCTATTGACTAGTGTGTGTATATGAGTTGGGTTAAATGAATGATTTATAGTTAATTCTTTAATTTGTGAAACCCTATTATGATTAATTTGTTATGTGCTAGAATTAATGACTTAAAACATGTTAATTGTAAACTAGCATGGTTGAAAAATCAAGTTTAATTGATTTGTTAGCATGTGATATGGTTATGGGTCCATATTGATGTTAAATGGATTATTGGGAATATTATTTGTTTACATTGTATGCACCCTATGTGTTTGATAAAATGTCTCAATAAAATCAAGCATGTTAATTGAGCTAATCAATGTATTTAACATGTGTTGAGTGGTATGGTAGAATGTTGTTATATGTTTCCATGATATAATTAACATTATGATGAAGTTTATGTGGCTTTGTTGTGGATATACTATGTGCTTACATTACATATTATCTAACACTGTGTTTGGTACGCGGTAATGCTTTTCATTAGGAATGGAATGAACTTGAGAAGGGAATGGAATGCACATTATCATTCCAATGTTTGGCAGCTGTTTAGGATTAAGTGCTGAAATGGAATGTTCATTCCATTCTTATGTTTGGATAAAACATTTTTTTTCATTGGAATGGAATCAATTTTAACCAAAATATACATAGTGACTAAAAATAATTAATAACAATTTTTTTATGATTATGATTGCCTTTAAAGGTTGTGTAAATAAATTTATAATTAGAAAAAATGAGAATCCATTGAAAAAAATTAAACCCATATAAATTTTAAAAAATTAGAAAACAAATTCCTTTAAAATAGGTTCACAAAAAAAATCAAAATAAAAAATTATTCAAAATTGGTCATTCATTTCAAATGAACAACTATAGTTCTTTATGAATTCAATAGAGCACATGTGCCAACCCAAAAACAAAACTATCAAGACAACTAGAAATCTCATCCGAACATGTAAGTTGAACCAAAAAATAAATCGATGAAAAGCAAGTCCAAAAAAAAATCAACAGTATAGAAAAAACAAAACAAGTTGAATAAAAACAGAAATTCTTAAATTCCATTCATTTCATCTCAATAGCATTGGAGGTAGAATTCCAAGAAACAAAATTATTCTCAAATATAGGTACAAAAAATTATTTTTCCACCACAAGACCTGCTACCTTTGCCTCGATTGGGTCTATCTGCATGTAAATGTCACTTTCTGTGCACAAATACAAATGGTGGTTGTGACTGAAACAAAAAATTATTATACTTTAATCTGCACCATATACAATTCTTAACATAGGCCCACAAATGGTGAAAGCTTATTCCAAGAAAAAAATGCTAATCAATGGTTTCTAGTTATCCCAAACCCCATGAATTTACAACATCCTCCTTCAGCTCAATTGCCACACCTTCAAACCAACAAAAAAATGTTCGTCATGTTGTTGTTGTCATTATATGAAAATGATAGGTAGCCTAACAGAACAGTCTAAAATTTGGAACAGTCTGAATCCATCCGAAATAGTATGAATTAGATATATGATACACAAATGTTTATTAATGTGTTCTTCTGCAATCATTTCAGGCCCCTAGCCATGGTTTATGACTCTCTTACACCTTCTACTAGCACATTCTACTGATAAGGAAACAATGAATTTCATAACATCAACAATGTGAAATTGAAAATCACTCGATACAAATTAGACTATGCTTTTCATTGATAATTATATAATCTTAAAAAAAACTATGGCACAAGAAGATAGTGGTAAATCAAGGAATACAATAATCAATAGCTAAGACAAATACATATAACAACATAATACAAATATGCAAGTATCAAAACTAGATAGGTACATCAAAAAAAATCATGAGGTAAAAACGGCATCTAAATCTTTGATTTGAAGCCATCTCTTTCATTTGCATTCAAGAAGATACCTAGACAGCTTTAAATGCAGGGTGAAGCAACCCAAGTGACTTGTGAGTCTTTAACTTCAAGTGGATTGCTAGTCTCATTCCTTCTTCTCTTAACTCTCCTACTTGCAAGTGACTTGTGAGTGAACCTATACATCTGCAGAATCTAATTATCCCCAAAATTAAATGATCTATCCATTTGCTTCAAGCACCTCTCCACTGGATTAATCTCCAAACTTCCCGCAAGGCTTGCAACCTATAAAGTGAGCAACAAGCGGCCACTGATGATCGCCAAGTCCCAGATGGTAATTCTCAATAATTTCCTCATACCTATCCACCAAAATACCCCAATAACCATGTAAATAATAAGATTTTTAAGAAACACCTTATCACCCCACCTATCCCTCTAACTCTCCAACATATAAACCATAGAAGATTGATCATCAGCCTAAAAAACTAGCCTACCCTTAAACTCTTTAGTCAATATCTTCCCAGCCTCCATCCTAATCTTCCCTTTTGGCCTCATTGGTGCCCAGACATCAAGAATGTCCAGAGACCATTGACAATTCCTAAGCAAAAAACTGCCAGTGTTCAATCCAATCCAATCCTTTTTATCATACACCATCTCATTCCACTCATGCATCACAAAGTTATGATCTTTATACCTCTCCCATGGCACCTCAAATGCCATATCTATAAACATGGCATCATTATCCATCTACCATAGAAACTCCACCTCTGGATGCATCAACAAAAGCTTCCTAATTAATGGCAATTTAGCCCAGAATCTAGCCATTTCAGTATCAAGCAAAGCAAAATTATAACAGATCTCAATCCCATGTAACCTACAATAATCAATCTTGTTCTTTATCCTACAATAATCAATCATTAATTATAAAACATTCCCAAGTTCTAGTTTGATGCCACAATCATTGTATGCTTTTGTGTATCCTATTAATAGTTCTCTAGAAATTTGGGGACCTCTATCAATAATTAGGATTATGAAGTATACTAACTTATATATTTCCGGTTGCTCATAGTCTGATAATCTATTCTTCCCATTAATCTACATGGAATTGATAATCTATTCTTTCTATTAATTTTCATGATAAAAATTAACACCCAGTTTTAGTCCCCATTAAGGTGGGTTTGGGAGGCGTAGATAGGGCATAGACCTAATTTTTGTATTATTTGCACCAAGTGACTGCGTTCAAATTTGAACCCACAACTTCAAGGTTTTAGGGCAAAAATTTTACCATTGAACTAGTTGCCCCCCATTATTTTCTATGGTGATTGATATATTGACATTATAGTGATGATGCCATTGACATAAATGTTTTTGAGTGCTGACCAATTGACTTTGCAATATATGTGGACATTACCAGTGTAGAGATAACGAAACAAATGTGATGTACATGTGTTTAAGAGGTTCCAATGGTCTAGTTAGGTGTAGAAGAAGTGTTTTGTGGAATATATATTCCCAAAATTAAAGGATAATGGGAATATAAGTGTTGCAAACCATAAAAATTAACAAGCAGCAAACTTCTAGAGAACCATGCTTCTGTCAGAAATTTTTTCAAACACCTTTAAAGCAAGACCTAAATCTCCACAACCCAATTACCATCAACCATCAACCAAACTATAAAATGATAAATCCCCTGGGCTAAGTGAAGAGTTACCTGAGATTAGTGGCTATGCCAAATCTGGTCTACTTATCAATCTTGTCCCTTACATCACAAAGAGATGAGGAAAAAGCTAACAATGGCTGGGGGGGATAGAATGTGATGCTTCCCGCTGATGAAGGAAAATTCACAGAAGTGAAGTGGGCAGAAGGGAGGAGAAGAGAGAAGATGAGAGGAGAGAAGAAGGATGGAGGCTGAACGATGAACAGTGATAAAATTTATGGGATTAGTTATTCCTTAGGAATGGGAATAAAATTTTATTCCCACAAACCAAACAAAAGAATGAGTATTACTAAGGAATGACCATTCCATTCCTAAGGTTTAATACCATGTACCAAACATGTAAAACCCGAGTAAATTTGAATTTTTTCTGAAAAAGGGTAAAATGATAATTTATCACTATAATGTGGATTTAAAATAAGTATTCCTCTAGACCTCGGATGAGAAAATGAACTTCACCATTGAGCTCGTATCGTGGAATCTAGTCACTCTGTCAAATTTTGTCAAATTCTGAGATAGTCAAATCTTGCACGTTGTTCGATGTGACTGTGTGGCGAATGACCTTTTATAGGTCTCCAAAAATAAAAAATTTAAAATTTCCTTATAATTAAGTTAAAGTTTCAATAAAATTTATTTGGACTTAATCCGAGATATAATAAATCATTTTGGAACAAAAAATGAACCCAAAAGTAGAAAATATGTGGTGCGATGTGGACCGCACAATCGAGGCTATAAATATAGACTTTTGAGAAAATATCTCATTTGATCATCACCTTGGCCGGCTATAGAGAGAAAAGAGTGAGAAGAGAGAAAAAGTTTATCTTCAAGGCTTATTTCTCCAATCCAAGAAGTTCCGTCGCTCCAATCGACATGGACCAAGAGTTAAAGTTGATCACCTAGACGAGGGCTACGTCTATGTACCAAGAAAAGTAGATTTCACCAAAGATCCAAAGAAAATATTTTGGATAAATCAAGTTCTTGGGCTATTGTTGGTGTTCTTGGAAGTTTTATCACTTATTCCACGCTACAATAGGTAGGGTTATTCCTACCTTGGTTTTATTCCTCTCATTTGGGGCTGTTCTAGGGCCAATTTAGGGGCTGAAATTATGGAGTGATATGGACTATTTTGGGGGTGAAATTATGGACTGTTTTGGGATAGAAATTATGGACTATTTTGGGATAAAAAAGGACTGTTTTGTGGCCTATTTAGGGCCTGTTAAGTGGCTATTTTTGGACTGTTTTAGTGGCTAAAATGGGGTTGCATATAGGCTGTCCAAATGGACTATTTTTGGACTATTTTAGTGGCTAAAATGGGGCAACATGTAGACTGTCCAAACGGACTGTTTAGGATCATTTTAAAGACTATTTTTAGGCCATTTTACGAACTATTTTAGGTCATTTTAAGCCGGTTTTACTGACTATTTTTAGGCTGAAATTGTGCCCTTGTGATTAAGTGTGTTATTCGCATAAAAATTGTGATAACATGCTTGGAATTGTTTTATAAAAATTATCTATAAAAATTATCAATGTATATACATGCATTATGTTGTATTGACATTGTGAAAAATTATGGAAATTATATACTTACGATATAATTCTGCCATGAAATGTGTGAAATGTATTGAATGTGTTATCATTGTGCAATGGAACATCATATTGCATATGCACAGTAACATCGTATTATGTGGGTGCGTGCATGGTTGTCGTCAACACCACACTTGGTGGGTGACAAGTGGACTCGATTAAGCTTGGTAGAAGACCTAACCGAGTCGCACGAGTTGCATGGTAATTAGGGTTGGGGTTAACAAGAAGCGATTAGAAGATTCCTCGGGTGCAAGGCCTGGTGATTGGATTACGCATTCCCTTGGCTTGGTCCATGAAGCGTGTGGGTGTACACGAAGCCCTTGGTAAAAGTCCTTTAATTTTGAGTAGGTTGGAGACCCTTGGTGTAAGCCCATGAACATCCACCCCATACAAAGACCTTAGAATGGTAAAATTCATTTGATGTGCAACATAAATGACGATTCCATACACATTGACACTTGCATGTGTTGTGGAGCTGAGAATGGCTCTGGTTGGTTGGCATGAGTGAGTCTCATCTCATTTCACAGCATGACATGATAAATTCTAACATTGAATGCATATTCTTACTTGGAATGTTGATGTGAATATGAAATGTTGTATGTGAGCATTGCATGTGCACTTAGGTTGGGGGTAGCCTTTGTAGGAATTACTCTACTGGACGTGACTTACCCGATACGAGAAAATATTTCAGGTCCGGGATTTACGTCGGTGGATGGCTCTCATTCAGGGCCGCAATGGTGAAGTAAGTCGACTTGTGGATTTTATAACTCCTTTTATAAAATTTTTGGAGCAAACTAGTTTTGGTATGTAATGTTATGTAAGAAGTTGTAAATAAATTCACATGGACTGTTTTTGGTATAACCTTGCCTGTTTTTATATGAGTATAGATGAATGGACCTGGTGTTGTAAGCTTTGACTCATGAATGAACCCGGTGTGGTCATTTTTTAATATTAGGTCTTGCATGGGTCATATGAATGTATACTGCACAAGTTGCATTTTGGATAGCACTTCCCAAACAAAGGAGATTTTGCCCAATTTTTATTAAATTAAGGACCCCCGTAAATGGGGCATAACAATGTGATATCGAATTATTCGGTGATGGGTAATCAATAGACCCTCGAATTTTGGAGTGTCACAGCTTGGTGTCAGAGCTTAGGTATTCAATTTACCTAGGGCTTGATGGGCATTGGGTCTAGACCATTGCATTCATTGTACATTTCATGTTGTGTGCCTTAAATTGCTACATGTTATATGATATGTGTTATGTGAAATATATGCATGGTAGAAATGTATATAAAAAAGAGGAACACTAGGGTTAGAAAACATAACCTTGGGGGTTCGAAAAAAGGGATGAACAAGATAGTTCAATGTGTAAATGTCTTCTAGTATGTGACATATGTTCTACTCGGGGGACAATGAGATAATTTTCAACGTTTGTGTTTGATTCATATCTTGGGATACTATGTAAGATGCTATTGCTATCTAACATATGTGGATGACTAGTCGAGGAAGAGGACGTCAAGGCGGTGGGCGGAACAACAACCAACCACCACCGACCTTTGACCAACAAGCCTTTATAGAGGCTATTGGTGCTACAACGACTACCATCACACAAGCTAGTGCTACAACTACTACAGACCGGTACAAATGTGGGTCAAGGAGGATCAAGTAACCTCTAGAAGTTCAAAGCACACAATCCTCTGGTCTTTCTGGGAGGGGCAGATCCAATGGTGGCTGACTATTGGTTCTGACAAGTGGATAAGGTCTTAGGGGCAATGGAGATCACCTCCGATGCTACAAAGATAACCCTAGCTGCTTTCCTGCTGGAGGGAGAATCCCAAGTGTGGTGCGATTGGATAAAGACCTCAAGGAACTTGGGGATAATGACATGGGCAGAGTTCAAGGTACTCTTTATGGGTAAGTACTTCCTTGCGGCTACTCAACATGTAAAGGCCAAGGAGTTCTTGGACTTGAGGCAAGGAATGATGACGGTGATGGAATACATGGCTAAGTTCACTGAATTAGCCCGTTTCACCGACAATTATGTGGCCACAGACATGACCAAAGTACGTAAGTTTGAGGATGGCTTCAAGTTGTCCATCTGGGGCAAAATTGTGGGTCTTCTTTTGCAAGACTTGGACACGATAGTCACGACAGTTATGGCCATTGAGAAAGAGGTTGATGATGCAAGGAACATCTAGAAAGTAAGTGGTAAAGACAAGAAGAATGAGGGACAATCCTCTTCTTCTAGTGCAAGGAAGAAGCAGAGGACTTCTGCTCCTTAGGGGCATCAAGGCTAAGGTCAGTCCTCCTGAGACGGGACAAATTTCAGGACTATGTATCAGCTAGGTCAGAGGACTTGCTATCGTTGTCATCAGCTGACGTGAGGAAAGATTGTCCTCAACAACAGGGATCCCAGTCCCAGTCTTTAGTGGGGTACTTACAGACGCACTTTATTCCTCCCTACCCCACCATGGGCCAGGGAAACTAGTATCAGTTTTAGGGCACTACAAAGAGCCCTACGAATTCACATGCAGGGATCTCGCAATCAGGCCAAATGGGCCAGGGCATGGGTCGAGGCCGAGGACAAGGCTCTTAAGCCGGGACTTCAGGGACCCAGGGACGTGTCTACGCCATCACACCTCAGACTGAGCCTATAGATCAGTCGATTACTCATGGTACATTTCTATTCTCTCACTTATGCACAAGGGTATTATTTAACTCTGGTGCATCTCATTCATTTATTGCTGCATCATGCATGAAAGATTTGGGATTAGAGGTTGAAACCTTGGAAGAGCCATTGTATATGAGTTTTCCCCTAGGAACTAGAGTGAGTGTTGATTAGATATGTCGAGGTTGTGAGTTAGAGATCTCAAGGATTCTACTCATCATAGACCTTAGGGCCATGGACATGTCGGAGTTCGATGTTATCCTCAGTATGGATTGGATGACAGAACATCGAGTCGTCATTGATTGTGATCGTAAGAAGGTCACTGCCTACACACCAGACGGTATTTATTTCATGTTTCAGGGGATAAGCACGATGTTTTACCCCAAGCCGTGTACAACTCTAGATGGCACGAGCAGTTGATGGGTTGGCTAGCAAGCCTTACCCTAGAGGACAAGGCGAGACAAGAATTGGGTCTACCTCGGGTTGTGTGTGATTATGAGGATATTTTTTTGGATGAACTAGCGGGATTACGTCCATATAAGGATGTAGACTTTATCATTGAGGTGCATCCCGGTACATTGCCCATTTCTATGACTCCACATAGGATGGCGCCTGCTGAGTTACAAGAACTCAAGATCCAATTGTAGGAATTAATGGATAGGGGGTTCATTAGACCGAATACTTTACCTTGGGGCGCTCTGGTGTCATTTGCAAAGAAGAAAGACAAGAACCTTTGATTATGAATAGACTACCGACAGTTGAATAGTGTTACTATCAAGAATAGGTACTCTTTGCCGAGGACTGATGATTTGTTTGATCAACTATAAGGGGCGCGAGTCTATTCTAAGATAGATCGTTGCACCAGTTACTATCAATTGAGGTTTAGGGATGCAGATATCCCTAAGGCGACTTTTAGAACGTGGTATGGGCATTTTAAGTTCACAGTGATGCTATTCGGATTGACGAATGCCCCGACAGCTTTCATGGATCTCATGCATAGGGTGTTCCAACCCTATTTAGATCAATTTGTTGTAGTCTTTATTGATGACATCTTGATCTACTTTAAGTCTGAGGAGGAATATGAGGGTCACTTAAGGGTTATTCTCCAGACCCTGAGAGACCATCAATTTTACATCAAGTTTAGCAAGTGTGAATTTTGGCTGATTAAGATGAAATTCTAAGGGTATGTGGTGTCAACTTCTGGTGTATCTGTAGACCCGGAGAAGGTTGAGGCAGTGATAAATTGGGAGAGGCCGAAGTCAGTCTTTGAGATACGTAGTTTCTTGGGATTGACAAGGTATTATAGGAGGTTCATTGAGGACTTCTCTCGACTAGCTGCACCTATGACAAGATTAACCTGGAAGGAGATAGAGTTTTAGTGGAATGATTCGTGTGAGAAGGCATTCCAGGTGTTGAAGAGAAGGCTTACTTCAGTTCCTATTTTGATTGTCCTGGAAAGGGGACGGAGCCTCCAAGGACAGACTTAGTTGTATTTTGATGCAGTCTGGGAGAGTGGTAGCTTATAGTTCTAGACAGTTAAAGAACCACGAGTAGAACTACCCTACGCACGACATGGAGTTGATGGTCATTGTCTTTGTCGTGAAGACTTGACACCACTATCTATATGGTGAGCAGTTTGAGGTGTTTTTGGACCACAAAAATCTGAAGTACATTATTACACAGCAGGATCTCAACATAAGGCAACACAAGTGGATGGAATATCTGGAAGACTATGACTTCACTTTCCATTACCATCCCGGTAAGGCAAATGTGGTGGCTGATGCACTTAGGCGAAAGTCACGAGGAGTCTTTGCTAGTATAGCTTCCCGAGAGTACTATCACTTGGGCTGTTTTTGAAAAAATCAAGTTCTTGGGCTATTGTTTGTATTTTTAGAAGTTTTATCACTTCCTCCACGCTATATGAGGTAGGGTTCTTCCTACTTTGGTTTTATTCCTCTCTTTTGGGGCTGTTCTAGGGCCAGTTTAGGGGTTGGAATTATGGAGTGATATGGACTGTTTTGGGGTATAAATTATGGACTATTTTGGGATGAAAAAATGGACTATTTTGTGGCCTATTTAGGGCCTATTAAGTGACTATTTTTAGACTGTTTTAGTGGCTAAAATGGGGTTGCATATAGGCTGTCCAGATGGACTATTTTTGGACTATTTTAGTGGCTGAAATGGGGCTACATGTAGGCTATCCAAACGAACTGTTTTAGGGCCATTTTATGGAATATTTTTTGGCCATTTTAGGGACTATTTTAGGCCGTTTTATGGACCCTTTTTAGCCATTTTATGGACTATTTTTAGGCTGAAATTGTGCCCTTGTGATTAAGTGTGTTATTGGCATAAAAATTGTGATAACATGCTGAGAATTGTTTTATGAAAATTGTCTATGAAAATTGTCAATGTATATACATGCATTATGTTATATTGACATTGTGAAAAATTATGGGAATTATATGCTTACGGTATAATTCTGCCATGGAATATGTGAAATGTATTGAATGTGTTATCATTGTGCAATGAGACATCATATTGCATATGCACGGTAACATCGTATTATGTGGGTGCGTGCATGGTTGACGTCAACACCATACTTGGTAGGTGACGAGTGGACTCGATTAAGCTTGGTAGAAAACCTGGCTGAGTCGCACGAGTTACATGGTGATTAGGGTTGGGGTTAACAAAAAAGGACTAGAAGTTTCCTCGGGTGCAAGGCTCGGTGATTGGGATACGCACTCCCTTGACTTGGTCCATGAAGCGTGTGGGTGTATGCGGAGCCCTGGATGGAAGTCCATAAATTCCGAGTAGGTTAGAAATCCTTGGTGTAAGCCCATGAACATCCACCCCATACAAAGACTCTAGATTGGTAAAAGTCATTTGATGTACTACATAAATAACGATTCCATACACATTGACACTTACATGTGTTGAGGAGCTAGCAAAGGCTCTAGTTGGTTGGCATGAGTGAGTCTCATCTCATTTCACGGCATGACATAATAAATTCCAACATTGAATGCATATTTTTACTTGGAATGTTGATGTGAATATGAAATGTTGTATGTGAGCATTACATGTGCACTTAGGTGGGGAGTAGCCTTTGTAGGAATTACTCTACTGGGCGTGGCTCACCCGATACGGGAAAACATTTCAGGTGCGGGATTTATGCTGGTAGATGGCTCTCATTCGGGGCCGCAAGGGTGAAGAAAGCCGACTTGTGGCTTTAATAACTCCTTTTGTAAAACTTTTGGAGCAAAGTAGTTTTCGCCTGTAATGTTTTGTAAGAAGTTGTAAATAAATTCACATGGATTTTTTTTAATATAACCTTGCCTGTTTTTATATGAGTATAGATTAATGGACCAGGTGTGGTCAACTTTTACTCATGAATGGACCCTGTGTGGTCATTGTTTAATATTAGGTCTCACATGGGTCATATGAATGTATATTGCATAGGTTGCGTTTTGGGTAGAGCTTCCCATACAAATCAGACTTTGCCTAATTTTTGTTAAATTGAGGACCCCAGTAAATGGGGTATAACGACGTAATATCGAATTACTCGGTATCCATGGGTAATCTGTGGGTTGATGGATAATCAACGGACTCCCGGATTTTAGGGTGTCACAAAACACATCGTAAGTGTTTTGATAAAATATTTAGGTGAGTTCTAGTATGTTTATTGGATTGTAATCATATATGGCATGTTTGGGAATATTTATAGTAATGGACATGTTCATTATATGTTTTTATGATATGTTGAGCATGATGATATGAATTGCATATACATGAGTTGCACTATATTTGTGGGCATTGACAAGAGTGTGAATGTGTGTGCATGAGTTTGGGTCAATCATCAACAAGGTGAGTAAATGGGTGGGCTTAGAAAGGTTGGACTTAGGTCCAGCTGAGTTGCACTAGGTTTTGCATAAATAAATGAGTCGTGGTGTAGCAAAAAGGGCTAGATTCTCTATGACGCCCCTAAAATTGGGGGTCCTTTCTCAACGCGTTGATCACCCATTAGCCTGTGAATGCCGCATAACCCGACACCACATCATCACATCTACTTCGCCGGAATTGTAACCAACACATATCAATCACTTGATCATTCCAATGTCCAATCCCCATCAATTTATACTTAATATTGAACCAATTACATCCTTTAAGCAAGAAGGCTCAAGGCCCGAAGGTTTGACAAATTATATTTAATTTTTTAAATTTTGAAAGAGGTACCTGTAACTCTAACAAATGGTATCAGTACATGAGCCTTCTCTGTCTGCCAAGTACTGGTACTTGAGTAACGGGGCACCAGTAACTGGACCTTTATTTTCCAAGTTCCTTTTAGTTGTTAGGTACTGGTACTTAGGTGACGAGGTATTGGTACTTGAGCCCACTATCTGCTTAGTTCTGGTACTTTCCTATCCTGGTACTAGTACCTAAGTCCATTGTCCATCTAGGTCTTGGTACCTGTGAATTACCGGTACCTGGAGCCCAGTTTTTTCCCAAATTTTCCCAATTCAAACTTTTAGCCATCTAATACATACCACACCCATTCCATTCATTCATTTTATAAAAGAACAATATCCCATTGCATTCCTTTAGTAAAATACAATGTTTTATACATGATTTATATAAGGGCAAAACAAGATACGAAATGATTACAAAATGGGATTCACGAGCCACAACCCGACTCGATCGTCAACAAGTGCCCAAGTGAAGGCTATGCACCAGAACTTGTCCACCACCTGAAATATATATCCCCATAAAGGGTGAGCCATGCTCAATAGGGTATCTTCTAAAGAGGCTACTCCCCAACCCAGATGCATATGAAATGTTCACATACAATTTAACAATCAACAAGTATTCATCCAAGAACATACAACTTCAAGAAATGAATGTCACAATGCTATGCCATGTTATGAGGTGAGATTCACACATGTAATGCAACCCGAGCCCTCCACAAGCTCCCATACCACATACAATGCTATGCGTATGTATTCATGCATTCCAAGCCCCTGTCATTGATGTTACACATCCAATGACCATTTATAAATTCTGGATCTTTCTTAGGGTGGCCTTTTATGGACTTCCACTAATACATACCCCACTGACACAACATCTCTGGACTTCCATTAACGGCTGTACGTGCACACTTTATGAACTTAATACCAATGGAGTGCTTATCTAAATCATTGAGTCTTGCACTCGAAAGAGAATCTAGCCCTTTTGGCTAACCCCGACCATATTTTCATTGTAACCCGTGCGACTCAGTTGAACCTTGGTCCAACCTTCTCTAGCCCAGGCATCATCCACCAAGAATGATGTTTGATCAAAATCATGCACACACTCACACTCATGTTACATGCCCACGAATATGATTTTTTTATGCTTATGTAATGTAATGTACAATTTCAATTTTCATGTCATGTTCAATATGTTATGAGCACAATATGAACATTACTCCATCTCAACCAACATTCCAAAGTGTCAATTATATCATAAGCATATAATTAAAATTTACAACATCATCAAAACATGTTATACCAATTTCATTCAAATAACATGCTCATATCATTCAAAACATTTTATCAAACACCCAAAAGGGACAAAATCATATAAATATATAACATGCCCAATTCATCACCTTTCTCATGAAATTACCAAACAAGCAATTTCCAAAAATCCAATTCATGCCAAAATTGGTTTTACACATTCCTATACCATTTTCCATACCCTAGTCATACTATGAGTATATATATAGACAAGAGATTTCTAAACACACTACTCATTTCATATGCAAACCCTAGGTTGAAAATAAATCTAGCCAAGAGAAAAACCCTATCTCTTGCAGCATAATTTACGTAGAGGAAACTCCAAGAAACACAACTCAAGTTTCAAACCTTGATTTCCAAAAATTTAGTTATTGAGATTTCGGCAAATATCTTATTTTCTCCCCTATTTATACCCCTTTATACTTGACCCTCGTTGCGTCACATGTCTCGTCTTTTTTGATCCGATTTTATCCGAATTAATTAAATCCCGTCTCGTTGTAAGTTCAATATATTTTATTTGAACTAAATTTAAATTATTTTTCGTATTTCACAATTAAAATTCGATCACGTTTATTTTAGTCAGTCGACGCCTGATTGCATCGAAAAATGTGAAAAATATGATTGTTTTGAAATTCAATAAAAATTGACTAGGTAACTACATTTCACGAGACGAATTCAAAAGTGAGATATGTTTTTTTCATTTGAGTTCTAGAAAAATTTGGGTTTTCAACATGTATCGCAATTGTTAATTTTCATTTTGCCTTTACAATAAAATTTTAAATTTTCACGAGTTTTACATTCTCCCTCAGGTGCAAGGTCTGGTTAGTTGGTTTTTATATTTTTCGGTAGTGAAATTACAAAAAATTGTAATGGTGAAAATGGAGCCACAATTAGGATGTCCTAAAGATCATTTGTCGATGTAGTGTCCATTTGGTGAAAAAACATAAATTGCCGCACCAAAAAGACATAAAATTAATTAAATGGTCATTGGATGTTTAATATCAATGGCATGAGCTTGGAATGTCATAATTCATACGCATAACATTGCATGTGTTGTGGTGGCTTGGGATGGGACTTAGTGTTGGCATTGGATGCATGAGTTCTCACTTTATGGCATAGTGTGTAACTTTATTCATGTATATATATGTGAATGAATGTTTGAAAGAGATTATGATTGTGGGACATTTCATATGCTTATGAGTTGAGAGGTGATCTCCGTAGGAGATACCCTATTGAGCGTTGACTCACCCTCTATGGGAATATTTTTCAAGTATCACATGTGTTTTTGCTAAAGGACCTCCTACGGGGTCCGCTTTGACGATGGAGCCGGAGTTTGGGCTACATTTTGGAATTGGGACTAAATTGTAGTCCCATTGTATTTATTTTTTGGCATTGTAATTATTTATACAAAGATTTGTATATTTTGGATTAAAGGCAAGTATGTTGGGGCTATGTATCTTTTCGAAAATATATGTGTGTTGTACATTAATGGTTGTTAGTTAATATTCAATATATTGGATGTTGATCTTGGACCCAATGTGGTCATTGGAGTTACTTAGGTTCAGTTTGTGTTTTTGGTAGAGCTCCCCGTACAATAGAGACTCTGGCCAGATTTTGTTAAAGTTATGGACCCCGGTGAATGAAGTATCACTACGTGTTGTCAAGTTAAGCGGTAGCACGAGTTATTTCGCGAGTTAATGGGTGATCAAAAAATTAATTACGGACCACCAGATTTTGGGGCGTCATGACTTGGTACCCAAGCTTAGGGATTAGATCTTACATGGGTCTCATGGGAACTGAGTTCATCATTTTCCGCTATGGAAAGATTTGGGTTAGGACATGACATTCACGTGCATTGCATATTCTTTGTTATGTGCTATGTGTATGAATACATGTTTGCTTAAAAATAGAAAAAGAAATGATGTACATTAATGGATGGATATGCTATCTATTATTCTGTTATGGGATATTTTAGAAAATGGATATTATTTCATTTTTGGTTAGTAAAGTATGCTAGGCATGAACCTTTTAAGGCGTTGGCTTTTATGAGGCAAAGAAAGTAGTGACATGTTACATG
>CM042185.1:37593385-37619758 GCA_023539305.1 Ilex asprella
CCCATACTTCACCATAGTTACCCCACACCACAGCCGCACTCCCACTTCCATCCTCAGCCACCAAGCATTTTCTGCCCCACCCACAGCCCCCCAACCCGCCACCTGCTGCCATCTCAGAGCCTTTCAGTTGGTTGATTTACGAGTAGATTTCCCGTGCCTATAGCACTTCCAAGACCCAGCTGCAATTTGATTTGAATTGGGTGAAAATTTTAGATCAATTTGGATTTTTTTTTTGTCTTTCTATTTGCTAATGAAATTGGCTTGCAATTGTTCTTTTTTTTTGTGATTTTTAGTTGGGTGCTATAGGATGAGAATTGGGTTGGGTTGCATTGATTTCAAGGGATGAGAATTGGGTTGGGTTGCATTGATTTCAAAGGATGAGAATCGGTTGGGTTGGCATTGAGAATTGTCTTGGAATTGGTGTGATTGGATGGGAATTGGGTTGCATTGATTCGAAGGGTGAGTTTGTTCAATTGATTTGTTCACTTTATTAGTCATTTTACGGTGGAACAACTGTACAGTGGAGTGTTTCAACTTGATTGGTTTTTTTTTCTTTTTATCTCGAAATTTGATGCAAATTGTGCTTTTGGCAAGGACCAGCAATGGTTGCTCCGGGTCTTTCTTTGGGTTTGCTGTGTAGTTTGGATTTGTTTGATTTGAATGTGAGTTCCTTGAATTGATTTGGTTGGATGTTTGGTTGATTGGGTTGCCGTTAGTTTCCTCTACGCTCTTTCATACATGCCATCTTAGCTGTAGACACTTGGTTTATGGAGGTTTTCTTTTTGTATTTTTGGGTTAATGGGATTAATCTAGTAGTGTTCTGTTCTGGTGCTTATAGAATTGAAGATGGGATGCAAAGGTATGCGCTAATTTGCTGTTACTGTCTTTTATTCTTGTAGTGGATGCAAGAAATAGGTGAAACGGATATTTTCTGTTCTAATTTTATCTTGCCTTGGATTGTTTGTAGAAATTGACCATATCAGTTTGACAAAGGAGGGATCACATACTCTTCTTGCTACTTTCAAAAGAAAACATTCTAGACGGGTTTTTCTATTATGAATGAAGATAGTCACGTATAATGTGAACGGCTTGAGGCATCGCATCTCGCAGTACGGGTCCCTTCTAAAATTACTCGATTCCCTCGATGCAGATATCATCTGCTTTCAGGTGCCCAATCTCTCTCTCCCTCTCTCTCTCTCCACATACACATGCACAATTATATGTCTTTGAAAACCAATTTCACTTGTGCAGGAGACAAAATTATCAAAACAAGAACTGCGAGCAGATACAGTGACTGCAAGTGGCTACGAGTCCTTCTTTTCTTGCACTCGCACTGTTGACAAAGGTCGGACTGGCTATTCCGGTGAGCAATGTTGGATCTAGGGGCAGGCAGGGTGATCAGGCCCCCCAAAATTCGAAGAACCCCCTTTTTTGTATCGTTAGTATTGGTTCTAGTATCCCAAACAAGATAGGGTTTCCCCTAAGGCAATAAATTTATTGATACGTCCCTATGGGTAAGGTGTTTGAATAATGTCCTCAACTAAAATGATTGCATTTTGCTATGAAACCTTTAAGCTATCTAGGCGGAGATGAAAAAATGTATATATGCTACATTATTCCCACAGAGCTTGCATTTTGAAAAATTTGAAAGCTTGATGCTAGGATTTTTAGGTAGTTAAGATTTTATGTTTTAGTAGACAAAAAAAAATTGGATAATCAAGTGTTTGGACAGCTAAATTGGAGGATTTTATTTTTTGTTCTTTTATGCATGTGTGTTTTTGGAAAGAGAATGCACTTGTTGTATTATTGTTCTCTTCCGGTTCATATAGGTGTTGCAACATTCTGCCGAGTGAAGTCTGCATTTTCCAGTGATGAAGTGGCTTTGCCACAGGCTGCAGAGGAGGGCTTCACTGGTCTTCTTGAGAATTCTCGAGGATTTGGAACTAGAAAAGATGAAATTCCAACAATTATGGAGGGCCTTGAGGGATTTACCAAAGATGAGCTTCTTAAGCTTGACAGTGAGGGACGCTGTATCATTACTGATCATGGCCATTTTGGTGAGCAACATACTATTTGTAAATAAAAACCATGTTGAAGGACCTTGTTAGGAGCATCTATATCATATTCTGTTGGATAACCTTTGCTTATGGGAAAGTGTTGTTCTACATTTGAACTTACCATCATCTTCTAGTTTTTAAACACTATTTTGTTCACCTCCTGTCTCTTTGAAATGTTGTGCTTAGATTGGACTACAATTTTCTGATGGCATTATTTTTTGGGATTGGGCAGTTATTTTCAATATATATGGGCCTCGAGCTGCAAATGATGACACAGAAAGAATTCAATTCAAGCTGACATTTTACAAGATATTACAGGTAATCCAATTTGGTTTTAACTGGTTTATATAATGCCCAAAAAGGGAAAAAATATTTGAATACTGAAATTTCAGAATTCTGCCACTAAGTTGATTCTCTCTTTTGATTATGGATTAGGACTTGTGTCATTATGTAAATGAGTGGTACAAATAAAGCTGATGATAAGTATTAGGCACTTGTGGCTTTGTGCCCTGGTTTGCCAAATGCTGAAAAATGTTGCTAGGTCTATTTCAGAATATTTTCTAACATATGTTGTACATATATTCCTCTTTTTAAAGTCACATTAGAAACTATATCAGGTGAGACCAAAGTAATTTGGTTCTTCCCCAGATAACAATTGTTATGTGATTTTCTAGACCCACCAATTTTTTTCTTCCCTAAAAAAGGAGAAGGGATTCCTTCTTCTTTGTACGTTCTTTCCTTTCTAAAAACACCCTTATTGGCTGCCTTTTGCATGTTGTTTCATAATGCAAAATCACATCACCTTTTTTTTTCCTTTTCCCTTCCTTCCTACTTAACATGAAAAAATGATGGGATACCTCTTTTATCTCTCTTACTTTCCATTTCTTCTAATTATCCACTCCTTGTACTAAGTGGAGTATTTAACCCAAGTACTTGAGTTACAGCTTCAATTCAGAATAAGATAGTGACTTTTAGATACTTGTCCATTTTTTACATATATTTTGGGCCGTTGGCAGCGATGATAGTTTGATCTAAATTCATACTTACTGTCTTTTTGACTAGGAATGAGTTATATACTTATATATATATGTGCATCTAAGATAAAACAATAAATTGGAACTTATGCTATCAATACACTGTTATGCTATCAACAAATTCCAATTTTTCCTACCATAAAGACATGGAAATTCTGAGCTTTTTTGGCCCAATTAGTGCACAGATCTGTGATTCTTCCATATATTGCTCCTCCTTTGTTTTTCTCGTATGGAATGATTTCTTATGGTTCCTAGTTTATTTTCATTCAATGATGAGCGTGGCCAATTTAATTCTTGTTGAAAAAGTTGTGGACTTCTCTTTTGTTGGGGGAAAAATTGTGTAGATAGTTCCTTTCCTCGAACCAGAAAGGGTGCAGGTGATAGCTTGATGGTATGAGATTGATGTCAGTGATCTTTGCTGTAGAGAAGGTGGGAGTCTCTCCTGCATCAAGGAAGGAGGATATTGGTTGTCGGTGACCTCAACATTGCTCCTACTGCGATAGATTGCTGTGATGCAGGGCCAGATTTTGAGAATAACGAGTAAGCTGCTGGCTATCTCCTTGTCGAACACACGTGACCTTTTTGTGGAACAGTCAATAGTGTTTTACTGTCGTCATGAATGGAAGTTAAGTTTTCTCTGGAAGAACATAATGTGTCCTGATTGTGACAAACTATCTTGTAGGTTCAGAAGATGGTTTAGATCTTTACTAATGGAAAACGGGGGCCCTTTCTTTGATGTTTTCAGAGCAAAATATCCAGAGAGGTTTGAAACTCATTCTTGACTTGAGGTCTACAATAATTGACGAATAGATGATGTGTGAGGTGTAGCTTGCATTTCTGTTAATGCAAAATTTGATTCAATAAGGACATTGCGACCTGATGGATACATGGCTTATTGTATGTGTACTATTTTCTGTATTTTCTCCATCAATTTATTTATCTAGTTTCTTTTACCTCGATAACATTGAATGAAAAAAAAAATTGCTGTGCTGCTAACTTCATATCATGATCTCTCTTGGATTTTCAAAGGCGAAGATTTTTTCTTTTTTACTTATTATTTTGCAATCTTCATTTGCTCAACAGAAGAGAAGCCTACACTTGCTGGCCAACAAATACAGGTGCTGAGGAATTCAATTTTGGGACAAGGATTGACCATATTCTCAGTGCTGGGTCATGCTTACACAAACAGGACGGTCTGGAAGGCCATAACTTTATAAATTGCCATGTTGAAGATTGTGACATATTGATGCAGTTCAAACGGTGGAAACCTGGAAATACCCCAAGGTAGGTTGGATCGAGGATGCTGTAACAGTATCATATTCATAGTAACCAATTTTTGTCTATTTGGTAGCTATCTCTTTTTGCCTCCCTTTCTCTCTTCCTCCAGGTCTGTTCATGCATGCACTTCTGCAAGTGTGCAGAGAAGACTCAAATACATATGTATGCCAAACTTTTAGCATTTTCTGAAAGTAAAATTTAATAAGAATTAAAGCCAGTGAAGGAAGTACATACTTTATGGCAAATATTGAGGAAAGAAGACAAAGTAAGTGAAGCATGTGTGTGTGATATTCTCCACACATGTGTGCATTTGTATCGAACAGAAGTCCGTGGAAGTCTAGACTCTAGACAGTAAATTTGAACCTGAAAGCATGAAATTTTCCATGCCTCTCTAGGATATACCTGATTTTTTTCTTCTATTCAGGTAGTCAAAACAGAATTTCCTGGTGTAGGCATATGAATTTTAACTTTTTCTTTAACTTGTATATATTGCTGGAGAAAATCTCCAGCTAGTTTTGGATGTGATAGGCCTGTGGTGGAATGCATATCCCAAACTCAAAATGTAGAAATAGCAAGCCTCTACATAGTATTTCTCACTCATCAAATGATACATGCGTAAGTTAATTATACAATACATACTTATGGGTGACCTACCTGTATGGAGACAAGGGTGTAACATTCTCTTTGTCCTCTGCCCACAGGTGGAAAGGAGGGAGAAGCATCAAATTGGAAGGTTCTGATCATGTTCCTGTCTATACGAGTTTAACAGAAATCCCCAGCACTCCGCAGCATAGCACTCCTCCTTTATCTACTAGATATTGTCCTCAGGTTCATGGGTGTCAGCAAACTCTTGGTGCGAGAAACTTGCTTGTCCTTTGGATTATAATTTATTTTGTAAATAGAAGTTACTCTCCAAAATATTGTTCTTTTACATGTATTTGCAATTTTTTTTTAATTTTTGGGAGCATCTGCATCAAATTGTATCTTTGAATTAGATTAGCATAAATTGGTCAGGGATTTGTTTTTTTGGTTGTATGTGAATTGGGGATGTGATAGATGAAAGAAAATGCAATGCGTTAGGGTAACCTAAACAGTCCGTCCCACAGATTTTTTTTAGTTCTGGTAGTGTTTGTACTTTGTACAAAATTTTATCATTTTGAGTGAATTTTGATTATTTTACCATTAGAATTGCCATGAAAAATGTTGCATTGCTACTGTTAGTTGGAGTAAACTAGGGATAAAGCATTATTTTTTGGTGATTTCCTGAAGTGAAAACTTGGCAGTACAAAAACATTGACCTTTATTGAATTGCAAAAATCTGGAAGTAGGTTTTTATATGTAGAGGAGTTACAAGTGATTGTACATAATCAATACGTAGATCTTTGGGAGAACCATCTACAGTTCCTCATGGAGTTCGTCTGCTTTATGTACTTGCAAACTAAAATTCAACATGCTATGTGACAGCATTGTAGTGGATTCCAAGTGTGGGAAGATTTATAGCTTCAAACTAATGTTTTGGTTCTCCTATCTAATTTTTGATATGGTCTGGACCCCAAATGAAGGAACCATTGCTCACGTGTGTGCATTTATGGTTTTATTCGTTTCTGTTGTGTCTATCATAGAGTCTTATGTACTGGTTAGTGTTGTTCTAATTGGGTTCAGTATATTTGTTTGTAGCTCTACGGTGGATAATTTTGTAATTTCCAATTTTCTATGGCTACCATACAGTGCTTATACTTATGTACACTCCTGCACGTTTAACTTTTTTCTAGTATCGATGGTAAAACGAAGGCAATCAGCTGAGCAAACTAAAACGTGTGGGGAGTCCAGTTCCTTTACAGATCAGAATATTACTGTCAGAAGTTGCAGTCAGAGTGTGAAAAGATCCTCCGATGACTGCATTATATCCTCTTCAGACCTGAGACTTGAAGGTGGTGTTTCGAGGACAGATGAATACCCTCAGGGTTTCAGTGATGAAGCTTTTCAAAAACCAGTGCTCAGTTTGGGAAGTAATCATGCAAAATTATTGCAGTACGGAAAAACTAAGAAGAAAGCAAGAGAAAGTCGATTGTCCCAGCTTTCACTTAGATCTTTTTTTCAGAGTGCAAATTCAAGTGATGGTGTTGACTGCTCTGGTGCAGATAAGTCACCTAGTCAGGGAGATGTCTCCAATTCTAACCCTTACTCTGATAGAATTCTTGTGAATAATGATGAAAGTAGTACCCCGAAGGTGCTGGATTCGATTATTAGTGCAACCATCGAGGATCAAGATGAGCTAGATATATGCCATTCTTCAGAAAAAGAGAAGAGGAATGTTGCTTTAGTGGAGTGGCAAAGGATTCAACAATTTATGCAGGATAGCATACCTCTTTGCAGGGGCCATGGTGAACCTTGTGTTGCCCGGGTTGTGAAGAAAGCTGGTCCCAATTTGGGCCGCAGATTTTATGTTTGTGCTCGTGCAGAGGTATGCACATTCCCAGTAAATTAATTTTAGCATGCATTTGGTGTGTTCCACCAATAAAATATTGATGCTAAGCTTTTGGAGGCTCTAAGATATCCATAAACTACATTTTAAACTATGTTTAGTCAGGAAGAAAGTTATGTTCTAGGATACAGAAAATCTACTAAATACTTGTTACCGAGATGCACACTGATTTCTGCTTTAATGGCATTAAGAATGAAAATAAGTGTGAAATCTGAGTAGTGTTTACTCCCTTTAAATTCTGACCATCTTCTTTTCATGATTTGCTTGTACAAATAGTTGCTTACTAACCTAAGAGATTTGACTGATTTCTAAGTTCTCAATCTGTCTTTTATTTTGTTTATTGTTGACTTGTAGTTCCATCAACATCATTAAGTTTGGTGCTTATTGGAATTGGTATGCAAGGGTTAAAAGTGCAGCAGACTAACAGGCTCTTAGTTATAGATCCTTGAGAATTGTCTTTTATCGCAGTGGTGCTTTATGTGTAGAGGTAGTTGTGATAGTGTGGACCATTTACTCTTGTACAGAACCTTGACCCTTGACCCTTTCACTATGGAATAAATAGTCTGATTTGGTTGGCATTTCTTAGGTCGCTCCAAGATCAATGTCATCAATGCTTTGTGTGGATTGGGGTTGGGAGGAAGTAGAAGAGGAAAGACCTTTGGCATTTTGCATTTTTTGTTTACTATTTGGGGTTTTTATGGATAGAGATGAATGCAATAATCTTTGAAGATAAACGGGAGAAGGTCAAATGCTTATGGGACTTGATGCATTTCTTGGCTTCATTTTGGGCTTCCATGACAAATGAATTTGAGAATGTTTCTCTTTTTATAGCATTAATGCGAGCTGAAAAACTTCAAGTGGGTCATAATTTTATCTTTCATGTCCTAGTTTTTGTGCTTTTCATGAATTTGTTTGTTGCCCTTGTTTGGGTTGGATGACTTATCCACCTTTATTTGGTTTTGTAGTAATTTCCTTTTATTATTAAGAAAACTGACGTTTTATATTGAGAAAAAAAGAAGAAAGTTATGATTTATTAATCACCCTAATCTTGTACATCATCTGCTTAGGAATACATGAATTAACAATTATTTGCTTGCTTATTGATTTATCTCTCAGGGACCTGCATCTAATGCTGAAGCAAATTGCGGTCACTTTAAGTGGGCTGCTTCAAAATCTAAGCGCAAAGAATGATGGTAAGTTGTGATTAATCATCAGTTTCTTTCCGAACTTGGAGTTTTGACAAGTATGAAGCAATACATAGCTTAGTTGTGGTTGTAGTTTTATTAGGAGTCGCCTCGCATTCCATGCCTAATTTTGCACTACAGAGAATGAAATATCTGGCAATGCGGACTACCTAATGTAGTCCCTTCCATGTCTTTTTATTTTTTATGGCCGGTTTCTTTTGAAATCAGCCAGTAGTGTTGTAATATTGAAGGTTTAATCTATTTGTATAATTTTTGACAGTTCACACCACTATTTTGTTTCTTACATTCTTTTTGTCAAGACCTTGCAACATACAATTAGACAAAGCGAGACGTTAACCTCTCCCAAAGTTGGAGGTGCAGGTTACAAAAGTCTTTGGGCACCGTTAACTGGCTGTCGGACTTATTTTTTCTATACTATTGCAAACAACTGTGATTAGGAACCCCCCCCCGCAACCCCAACACACCAAATTGCAGTCATTTTTCATATTTATCCCTCTTTATCAAGATCTTAGACGTACAGCCGCAACTATAGAATAAGGTAATTTAAACTCACTTTTCTTTGAAAAGTTTTCGAGACACTTTCAATAGAAACCACTCTTTTATATAAACAAGGGCTTCACTTGAATACTGTATTTTTACTTTTTTTGTATGGTACCGAAAAAGTAAAAGTTTTGTTTGTTTGTCATCTGTACACCAAAAAAAAAAACTCAAATAATAACTGATTTTATTGGTATATAATTTAAAGAACAAGAATTCATAATAGAAATTAAAATTAGTTTTAAAAAATAATAATTATTTGTCTAAAAAGTTATTCAAAACAGTGGATGTGAAATACATAAAAACATAGGAAAAATTAACAATATTTGAGTTTTTTTTTTGTCATACAATATTTGAGTTTGATTGGGTGAATTTATGGATGACATTAGCAGAATTTACCATTTTTTGGATGATATTAGCACAATGATATTATCACCTTTGTTGGGTGAGATTACCAATTTTGGGTTGGAGTTAAAAATATTACCAGGGTAAGGTTACCATATTTTGGGTAAGGTTAACAATTTTTTGGGTAAGTTAACCATTGTTTTAGGGGAAATTAGGGATAAGTTCACCACCTATAAGGGGTGCGAAATTATCACATTTGGGGTTAGATTACCACTTTTTGAGAGTAAAGTTATCACTGTAGGACTTAAGTTAGTACATTTTAGGTAAGATTACTACTTTTGGGGGTAAGATTATCATTTTTTTGGAATAATATTACTATTTTTTGGGTGGTAAGGAACCATTGTTTTATGTTAAATTATAATTTTTGGAATAAGTTCACCACTTTTTTGGAGGTATATTACCACCTTTTGGGTGTTAAATTAACCACGGATAAGTTGCTAATTTTTAGATGAGATTATCATTTTTTGGGGTAAGTTACTACTTTTCAGGGGTAAGATAACACTTTTTAGGGCAAGGAACCACTTAGGTAAATTACAACTTCTGGGATAAGTTCACCACCTTTTAAGTGTTAAACGGGCAAGTTGTCACTAAAGAGATTACCATTTTTTTGGGTAAGGTTCCCATTTTTTGGGGAATGTTAGCACTTTTAAGAGTCAGGTAACAAGTTTTTAGGGGTAAGGTTAGTATTTTTGGAGTAAGGTTACCATTTTATTGGGTAAGTTACCACTTTCTCGGCTAAGTTAGCACTTTTTTTTGGATATGGTAGGAGTATATGATTGTCATGTTTTATCATGATCGATCCTCATTTGTAACAAATTACAAATCAAGGCCGGTTGTGACAAAGCATGACTCATTGAATAAAAACCCTTACCATCTTTTTTAAATACTACTCCATATCAATCGAATACAAACACTTACCCCAAACCCTAGCTTCATATCAATTGAACCCAAACCTTTACCCGACCAACCCACAATCATTCTACTCAACCTAATGAAGAACCCAAATCGAATTCAACGAAACCCAAAATTTTCATACCCAAAGAACCCAAATCGACCCCCATCTCTCTCAGCTAGCGAAATCGCACCATCGTCGTCGCCTTCCTCTTCTCCTAGGTTTCCCTTCTATCTCTCCATTCCTCTCTCTTAATTTTATCCTATTTTTGTGTAGTTGCATAAGGGATGTATTTTTTTTTTTTGGTTGAATGATTGAATGAAGGTTTTTGTGATTTAGGGTTGAATATGTGCATATGTGGATTGAACAATTGAATGAGGGTTTTTGTGATTTAGGGTTGAATATGTGGATATGTGGATTGAAGAATTGAATAATTGTTGACATATGGTTGATTGTTTCAATTCTTTGCTTTATATATAAGTTATGTTAGTGGGTTTTGAGCAAGAGAAGAGTAATTTCGCATATGTAGATGGGAAATTGCAATAACATGGTAGTTATGAGAATTACGTACTTTATAATTCTTCCAAATTATTAGGAAGAAAGAAATAGATGATCTTCCAATTTTTGGGATCGCTAGTCATCTTTAAAAGTAATAGATAATCTACAATGCACATAGCTATTGCTCTATTTTTTACTATATTTTTTTTCTTGTTGCATCTAAAACACTTGCACATTCTGAAACCTAGACATCTACCACACTTAGGTGATAACATTTGTTGTGTTAAAAGGCTTCAGATCATAGATAATATTTTGACGATGTCAATGTCGGGAGGCGCAAGTGGGAAAAGGAGGGAAGAGAGGGAAAGTTTGAAGGGAGTGCATAAGAAGTATAGACCATCTGTGGATAATGGTATGGAAAATGTGCAAAGGAAGAAGAAACAAGTAGGTGAGGTCTCGAATCTAGTAATTGTAGTTGATCCCTCCTTGAATCTAGTGTAAAACTCGGGTAAATTTGAAATTTTTCTAAAAAAGAGTAAAATGGTCATTTTACCACTATAATGCAGAATTAAAATATGTATTCTCTAGAGCTTGGATGACACCACGAACTTCGTCGTTGGGTTCGTATCGCGAAATCTAGTCACCCAGACTAATTTTGTTGAATTCTGAGATAGTCAGAGTTTTTACGTTTTACGAGACATTGGGTGACAGATGACCTCACAAAGGTCCCCAAAAATAAAAAATATAAAATTTTCTTATAATTGAATGAAAGTTCAAATAAAATCAATTTAAACTTAAACTGAGATGAAATAAATCGTTTCGGGCCGAAAATGAACTCGAACAAGTGGGGGGACACTTGGCGCGACTAGAGCCAAACCTGAAAATTTTTAAATAGGGGTTAAAATCAAATATTTTGCATAAATATCTCTGCAATTCAGCTGGTTCCAACGTGTGAGAGAAAGAGGGAGAGAAAAGAGAGAAAACAAGTCTTCTTCTGTCGATTCTCGATGTTCCATGGGTCAGAATCTGTCGAACCAAGAGTTAAAGTTCATCTATGCGACAAGGGCTACAAAAAATAAGGGATTTCAATGAAGATCTAAGAGGAGACTTTGGAGAAATCAAGAGTTTTAAGGCTTGGGAAGCGTTCTTGAAGTTCTACTCTTTGATTTACGCTTCAAGAGGTGGGGTTTTTCCTATTTTGGTTTTATTCCACCCTTTGGTGTTGATAGACAATGGGCTAGATATATAAATTGACCCAAGACATATCTATGGTCATGGAAATGAGGAAATTTGACATACAAATGACTTAAGCTAAATTCTAGCTTGAAGGTACTTGTGTAAATTCTTGTAACTTGGTAATATTTTGGGTATGATATGTGTTTAACATGATTGGTGCCTTGAAGGTGTTTGATAAAATGCTTTGAATGTTTAAATTTTGTTGTTTTGATTAAATTGGAAAAACATGCTTGAGTTATGTGATAACATGTGAAAATTATATGCCTATGAATTGGATTGTTATGTGTTAAATTAGTCTATATGACATTCATCACATATGAGACATGATATTTTTGTTTCAATGGTTCATCACATTACATATGCACAGGGACATCACATCACATGGGTGTGTGTGCATGGTGATTGTCAACACCACACTTGGTGATTGACGAATGACTTGAAATAGTTGGGTCGAAGGCCTAGCTGAGCTGCATGATTGCATGGTAAATTGGGTCGGGGTAGCAAGAAAGTCTAGAAGATCCCTCGGGTGCAAGGCTCGGTAGATGGGGTATACACTTCCTTGGTTTGGCCCATAAAGTGTGTGGGAGTACGTCGAACCTTCGATGGAAGTCTATAAATTCCGTGTGGGTTGAGTTACTCTTGGTGTAAGTCCATGAACATCCACCCCAACAAACACTGTAGATTGGTAATCGTCATTTGATGTGTAATATAGATGACGGATTCATACACATTGACACTTGCATGTGTTGAGGAGTCAAGAAAGGCTCAAGTTATGTTGCATGAGTGAATCTCATCTCAGTTCATGGCATGTCATAGTAAATCTCATCATGGAGTTGCATATTCTTGATTGAGATTGTTATGAATAGTTATGTGTTGCATGTGAACATTGCATATGCATCTAGGGAGAGTAGCCTCTGTAGGAGATATTTTATTGAGCGTGACTCACCCTATACGAAAAAATATTTTAGGTGTGGCATACACGTCCCTCATTTGGAGCCTCAAGGGTGAAGAGAGGCTGGATTGTGGCCTTTAACCTTGACTTTTGTAAAACATTTATTAAAACTATATTTTTGGCATGTAATCCGATGGAAATGATTGACATGGAACTTTTATAAACTATGTTTGATGTACAAATGTATGTTGTATAAGTTTGTGTTAGTTTTGGGAAGGTTTGAAATGGATTGAAAATGAAAAACAGGCTAAATGGATAAAACTAGACAAATAATACCAATATGCGTATCGTTACACTGTTGTCCAGTAGGTAGAGAGTACCGGTACGCATATCGGTATGTTGTTGTCCAGTAGGGTACGCATACCGGTACTCTTTCTAAAAAATTGTATTTTTTTATTGTTTTTTCAAGCTATTGGGATATGTCTTCCTTCCCTCCAATGATGTAAATGGACCATAATGGAGTATAAATCATGATATATTGGACATTGGTTGGATCAAATGAATAATTGAACCCGAAATACATTATGGATTACGATCTCAGTTAGGAGATGCTATCACGTGGTGTCGGGTTATACAATATTCACTGATATTTCTGCAGGTTGATAGGTTATCAACAGTTAATAAAAGACCCCTGGAATTTGGGGCCTCACAGCTTGGTATCAGAGCTTAGGTATACGAATTATCTAGGGCTTGATAGGCATTGGGTCTAGACCATTGCATTCATTGTGCATGCATGCTATGTGCTTTACTTGCTACATGTTATGTGAATTATATATATTGTAGAATGTATTTGGAAATGAGAAACACTAGAGTTAGAAAACATAACCTTGGGGTATAGAGAAAGGGATGAACGGGATAGTTCAAGGTGTAAATATCTACTAGTGGGTGACATACGCACTACTAGTGAGATAATGAGAGAAATCTTAAAGTTTACACTTAATCTCTATCTTGGGATACTATGTGAGACTCTATTGTTATCTTATATGTGTGTAGATGGCAGTAAAGGAAAGGGACGTCAAGGCAGTGGGTGGAACAACCAACCACCACCATTCTTTGATCACCAAGCCTTTGTGGAGGCTATTGGTGAGGCAGATGCTACTATTGCACAGACCAATGCTACAACTACTATTATTGCACAAACTAGTGTGAATATGGGCTATGGAGGCACAAGAAACCTCCACAAGTTTAAGACACACCAGCCTCCGACCTTCATGGGAGGGGCGGATCTGATGGTGGCAGACCATTGGTTCTGGCAAGTTGAAAAGATCTTAGGGGCTATGGAGGTCACTTCGGATTCCACTAAAATAACACTAGCTACTTTTCAGCTAGAGGGAGAATCCCAATTGTAGTGGGATTGGGTAAAGGCCTCAAAGAACTTGGAGGCAATGACATGAGGAGAATTCGAGAGCTCTTCATGGGCAAATACTTTCTAGTGTTTGTCTGGCAAGCTAAGGCTTGGGAGTTCCTAAATTTGAAACAAAATACTATGACGGTGTTTGAATACGTGGCTAAGCTCATGGAATAAGCCCATTTCGCTGACGATTATGTGGCCACAACTATGGCCAAGGTGCGAAAGTTTGAGGATGGGCTAAAATTGTCCATCTGAGGTAAAATTGTAGGTCTCCTTCTACAAGACTTTGAATTGATGGTCGAGATAGCTGTGGCCATTGAGAGAGAGGTGGAGGACACATGAAACATCCGGGAAGCGGGTGTTAAAGACAAGAAGAAGGATGGTCAATCGTTTTCTTCTAATTCGGGGAAGAAACAATGGACTTCTACTCCGCAGGGACATCAAAGGCAGGGCCGCAGCTATCAAGGCCAAGTTCAAGGTCGATTCTCCCAAGGCAGGGGAAATTTAAGCACCACCTACCATGCAGGTCAGAAGACTTGTAATTTTTGTCACCAGTCGGGTCATATGAGGAAGGATTGTCTTCAACAACAGAGATCCCAGAGTTATGAGACATCCCTATCCCAGTCTTCGGTGGGCCAGCCACAGACACAGTTTGTTCCTCCCTACCCCACCATGGGCCAAGAAACCAGTACCAATTCCAAGGTGCTACACAAGCTCCTGCCACTTTTCGAGCAGGGACTCTGCAATCAAGCTAGATGGGCCAGAGCATGGGTCGAGGTCGAGGTCGAGGGTAACGTTCACAAGCCGGGACTTCAGAGACCTAGAGGTGTGTCTACGCCATTATGCCTCAAACTGAGCCAACAGATTAGTCAGTTATCGAGGGTACATTTCTACTTTCTCGCTTATGGGCAAGAGTATCATTTGACTATGGTGTATCTCATTCTTTTATTTTTGCATCACATATGAATGATTTGAATTTAGAGGTTGAAACTTTGGAAAAGCCATTGCATGTAATTTCTCCCATAGGAGCTAGGGTGAGGATTGATCAGATATATTGGGAATTCTACTCACCGTGGACCTTAGGGTCATGGACATGTCGAATTTTGATGTCTTCCATGTGATGGAGTGGTTGACAGTACACCGTGTTGTTATAGATTGTGATCAAAAAAGGGTCACTACTTATACGCCAGATAGTATTTGTTTCAAGTTCCTAGGAGAAAAGTATGACGCTTTACCTCAAGCCGTGTAAGACTACTGATGGCACGAACAGTTGATGGGTTGGCTAACAAGTCTTACCCTAGAGGACGAGACGAGATAGGAGTTGGGTCTACCTCGAGTGATTTGTGAGTACGAGGATGTTTTTCTAGAAGAACTACTAGAATTACCTCCACATAGGGATGTGGACTTCACTATTGAGTTACACCTCGATACATCGCCTATTTCTATGACTCCGCATAGGATGACACCTACTGAGTTACAAAAACTCAAGGTCCAATTGCAAGAATTGTTGGACAGGGGCTTTATTAAGCCGAGCACTTCACCTTGGGGCACTCCGGTGTTGATTGCCAAGAAGAAGGACAAAGCCCTTCGACTATGCATAGACTACCGACAGTTGAATAGGGTGACTATCAAGAATAAATACCCTTTGTCGAGAATTGATGATTTGTTTGATCAGTTGAGAGAGGCACGGGTCTACTCCAAGATATATCTTTGTACCGGTTACGATCAGTTGAGGGTTAGGGAGATTGATATCCCTAAGATGACGTTTATGACGCAATATGGGCATTTCAAGTTTACTGTAATGCCATTTGGGTTAACGAATATTCCGACGGTATTCATGGATCTCGTGCATAAGGTGTTCCAACGCTACTTAGATCAGTTTGTCATAATCTTTATTGACGACATCTTAATCTACTCTAACTCTGAGGAGGAGCATGAGGGTCACTTGAGGATTGTTCTCCAGACCTTGAAAGAGCATCAGTTGTATGTCAAATTCAATAAGTGTGAATTTTGGTTTACTAAGGTAAAATTTTTGGGACATGTGGTGTCACATTCGAGTGTATTCGTGGACCCAAAGAAGGTTGAGGCAGTTATGAATTGGGAGAGGCCGAAGTTAGTCTTCGAGATACCCAGTTTCTTGGGATTGGCAGGGTACTATCGGCGGTTCATTGAGGACTTTTCTCAATTATCTACACTTATGACCAAGTTGACCTGAAAATAGGTCAAGTTTGAATGAAATGATTCGTGTGAGAAGGCATTCCAAGAGTTAAAGATGAGGCTTACTTTAGCTTCTATTCTGATAGTCCCAAAAAGGGGGACAGAGGTACACAGTATATTGTGATGCCTCTAAGGACGGACTTGGATGCGTTCTGATGCAGTTCGGGAGGGTAGTTTCTTACAGTTCTCGACAGTTAAAGAACCACGGGTAGAATTACACCACGCACGACATGGAGTTAACGGCCATAGTCTTTGCCTTGAAGGCTTGGCGCCACTATATAAATGGTGAACAGTTCGAGGTATTTCAGACCACAAAAGTCTGAAATATATCTTTACATAGCAGGACCTCAACATGAGGTCACGCAGGTGGATGAAGTATTTGAAGGACTATGACTTCACTTTGTATTACCATCCTGATAAGGTAAATGTGGTGGTTAATGCACTTAGCCAGAAGTCACGTAGAGTATTGGCTAGTGTGGCTTCTCAAGAGTGGCACATGCTTGAGACTGTAAGACAATTCGGGCTGCGCTATATGGGACAAGTTCAAGGTACTTTGGAGAGTTTGGTGGCTACATCTTCCCTACTAAATAGGGTGATTGAGCCCTACAGGCAAGATCCAGAGATATTGTCCATTAAGGATCGAGTACGGTCGGGTACAGGTGATGAGAGCTGGACCAGTCATATGAATGATAGTCTTCAGTATAGGGGAAGGGTTGTGGTTCCCCAGTTAGCAGATCTGAGATAGGAGAACCTTAGAGAGTTCCATTGCTCCCGTTTTGTTGTACATACAAGTGACTCGAAGATGTATCATGATCTTCGTCATCAGTATTACTAGAGTGGAATGAAGAGACAACTTGGTGACTTTATTAGCCGATGTCTCACATGTCAACAGGTGAAGGCTAAACACTAGAGCCCTTGGAGGTAGTTGAGTAGAAGTGGGAGTATGTCACGATGAATTTTGTGATCCACTTGTCATGAACATCGCGAGGGCATGATGTGGTATGGGTGATAGTGGACCAGCTTACGAAGTCGGCACACTTTTTGGCGGTGCAAATAACCTTCATACTGGAGGAATTTTACAGGTTGTGTATACAGAAGATTGTTCGGTTGCATAGGATACCCGTATCTATAGTATTAGATTTGGATCCTAGGTTTACGGCTCATTTTTGGGAGAGTTTCCAATATGCCATGGGGACACAGTTGATGATGAGTACTGCTTTTCATTCCCAGACAAACGGTCAGTCGGAGAGTACCATCCAGACGTTAGAGGACATGATACGGGCATGCGTCCTAGATCTCAAGGGTAGTTGGGAAGAGCACCTACCCTTAGTAAAGTTCACCTACAACAACAGTTATTAGGCGAGCATACAGATGGCACCCTATGAGGCACTATATGGGCAGCCTTGTTGATCTCTGATTTATTGGACGAAGGTAGTGGAAAGACCCTCTACGGGTTCGAAATTGGTTAGGGACATCTCGGAGAAGGTGGACTTAATACCAAAGCGTCTTCTCACTGCTTAGAGCCTACAGAAAAGCTACGTTGACAAATAGCGGTGACCTCTAGAGTTTGAGGTGGGAAATCATGTCTTCTAGAAGGTGATGCCTAAGAGAGGAGTGGTCAGGTTTGGTAAGCAAAAAAAACTATCACCGAGGTATATCATCCGACTCATGTGGTGGATTAGGGCAAGCTTGTTATTGATGCGGATGGCACCTTCGAGGAGGTACTAGTGCGTATCATGGATAGCGGGGATCAGATTTTGCGAGACAAGACCGTGAGGATAGTAAAGGTGTTGTGGTAGCACCAAGGAGTGGAGGAGACAACATGGGAGCGTGAGAACACTATACGTACCAATTATCCTTTCTTATTCAAGCATGGTGGTACATTCTTATAGTCATTTAGTATTAAATTACTGTTGCATATCATGTGATTGTATGTGTATGTGTGAATTTCGGGGACGAAATTCTTTTAAGGGGGAAGAATATAAAACCCGTGTAAATTTAAAATTTTTCTGAAAAAGGGCAAAATGGTCATTTTATCACTATAATGCGAAATTAAAATACGTATTTTTTAGAGCTCGAATGACATCACAGACTTTGTCGTTGGGTTTGTATCGCAAAATCTAATCACCCAGACTAATTTCATCGAATTTCAAGATAATTAGATTTTTTAGGTTTTACAAGACGACTGGGTGACGGATGACCTCACAAAAGTCTCCAAAAATAAAAAATATAAATTTACCTTATAATTGAATGAAAGTTCAAATAAAATCAATTTGAACTTAAACTGGGATGAAATAAATCATTTTGGGACGAAAACGGACCTGAACAAGTGGGGGACACTTGGCGCGACGAGAGCCAAGCCTTGAAAATTCTAAATAGGGGTTAAAATCAGATATTTTGCAGAAATATCTCTGCATGTCATCTGGTTCCAACGTGTGAGAGAAAGAGGGAGAGAAAAGAGAGAAAACAAGTCTTCTTCTGTCGATTATCGGTGTTCGGTCGGTCGAAATCCATCGAGCCAAGAGTTAAAGTTCATCTACGAGACAAGAGTTACGCGTACATACCAAAAACAAAGGATTTCACCGAAGATCCAAGAGGAGACTTTGGGGAAATCAAGAGTTTTGGGGCTTAAGAGGCATTCTTGAAGTTCTACTCTTTGATTTACGCTTCAAGAGGTAGGGTTCTTCCCACTTTAATTTTATTCCACCTTTTGGTGTTGATAGAAAAAGGACTAGATATAGAAATTGACCCAAGACATGTCTATGGTCATATAAATGAGAAAATTTAGCATATAAATGACTTAAGCTAAATTCTAGCTTGAATTTGATGAATGGAAGTTACTTGTGTAAATTCTTGTAACTTGGTGATATTTTGGGCATGATATGTGTTTAACATGATTGGTGCCTTGAAGGTGTTTGATAAAATGCTTTGAATGTTTAAAGTTTGTTGTTTTGATTAAATTGAAAAAACATGCTTGAGTTATGTGATAACATTTAAAAATTATATGACTATGATATAATTTTTCATGGAATTGGATTGTTATGTGTTAAATTAGTCCATATAACATTCATCACATATGGGACATGATATTGTTGTTGCAATGGTGCATCATATTACATATGCATGGGGACATCGCATCACATAAGTGTGTGTGTGCATAGTGGTCATCAACACCACACTTGGTGATTGACGGATGGCTTGGAATAGTTGGATCAAAGGCCTAGCTGAGCCGCATGGTTGCATGGTAAATTATGTCGGGGTAGCAAGAAGGTCTAAAAGATCCCTCGGGTGCAAGGCCCGCTAGATGGGGTACGTATTCCCTTAGTTTTGTCCATAAAGTATGTGGGTGTACGCAAAACCCTCGGTGGAAGTCCATAAATTTAATGTGGGTTGAGTTACCCTTGGTATAAGTCCATGAACATCCACCCCAACAAACACCATAGATTGGTAATCGTCATTTGATGTGTAACATAGATGAAGGATTCATACACATTGACAATTGCATGTGTTGAGGAGCCAGGAAGGACTCGGGTTGAGTTGCATAAGTGAGTCTCATCTCATTTCATGTCATGTCATATTAAATCCCATCATGGAGTTGCATATTCGTGATTGGGATTGTTATGAATGGTTATGTGTCGTATGTGAACATTGCATATACAATTAAGGGGGAGTAGCCTCTGTAGGAGATACTCTATTGAGCGTCACTCACCCTATACAGGAAAATATTTCAGGTGTGACATATATACCGGTGGATGACCCTCATTTGGAGCCTCAAGGGTAAAAAGAGGCCGGATTGTGACCTTTAACCTTGATTTCTGTAAAATATTTATTAAAACTATGTTTTGGGCATGTAATCCGATGGAAATGATTGAAATGGAACTTGTATAAACTATGTTTGATGTACAAATGTATGTTATATAAGTTTGGGTTAGTTTTGGGAAAGTTTAAAATGGATTAGAAATGAAAAACAGGTCAAACGAATAAAATTGGACAAACGAATAAAACCGTATTGGTACACGTACCGGTACGTTGTTGTCAACTAGGCAGAGAGTACCGGTACGCGTGCTGGTACGCTGTTGTCCAGAAGGGTACGCATATCGGTGCTCTTTCTAAAAATTTAATTTTTTTTTTATTGTTTTTCCAAGCTATTGGACTATGTCTTTCTTCCCTCCAATGATGTAAATGGACCATAATGGAGTATAAGTCATGATATATTGGACCTTAGTGGGATCAAATGAATAATTGAACCCAAAATACATTGTGGGTTACGATTTCAGTTAGGGGATGCTATCACGTGGTGTCGGGTTATGCAGAATTCACAGGTTGATAGGTTATCAACGGTTAATAAAGGATCCCCGAAATTTGGAGCATCACATCTAGTAAGTTCATCCAACCAGATATCCAATCCAGTAAGTTCATCCGACCTGATATCCAATACCAACATATGTTTCTTTCACACAAATTGCAAAGAGTGGTATGATTGGTGCTTTTATCATAGGCTTTTGTTATTGGAGCGTGGTGCTTTACTCAAGGAATTAAGAGATGTGGAGTGTGATATTATTTTTGCTCTTTATCAATGGAATTCTATAGTTGATATCAAGAAGTAGGATAAAGCATATGATACATTAGTGGAGATATTTTATAAAAATATCCATGATATTGAGGAAGATGATCGCAAGTTTAAGTCTTTTATTAGGAATATAGAGTTTAAAGTGACCCCAAACTTAGTTGCAAAAATATTGAATGTTGTCCCTCCCTTTATTTATGAGAACACAGTTACCTACCCATACAAGAATTCCAATGAAAAACCTCGGTTGAAAGATGTTCTTACAGAACTTAAAGTTATATGGTTTAGTTGTGAAGTGAAAGTTGCCTATTTATATATTTATCACAAAGACCTTACTTTTAAATGTAGGATTTTAAACTATATAATGGCATGCAATATCAATCCAAGAGGATGTGCTGATTTTGGAATTGATAGAGCTCATATCATTTATGTCGTTGCTAAAGGTGTATGTACAGATCTCCCATCTTTAATAATTGATGACATTATTGTGGCACATAATATCGACGATAGGTGGCAAAGTCTCACATTCTCAATTTTAATTTCAAAAATTATGAAGGATTGTGGAGTTGTGATTCACTCAAGCAACACTTATTCCTCTCCTATGAATCCATTTTATGGTGGGACATTAAAAAAGAGTTTGGGGCAAGCCAAGAAGAAAAAAATTCAGGAACCCTAACCACAACCACAACCACAAGTTGAAGCCTAGGCCCAAGTTGAAGCCAAAACAAATTCTCATGACTCCTTGTATTTCTGCATCGGTTACTATTTCTCCATTGGATATGAATATGGTTGGACAAATGTTTAAACAAATTTTGAAAAAGTTGGAGCAATTACAATAGATTCTAGATGATTTACAACAGTCTCAAGATGACATGAAGGAGTCTCCCAAGCAGCTTGATATTGAGATGAATAAAATTGATTCTTATTTTATGGAAATCAAAGAATTAGCTAAGAAGTGACAATTATATGTAGTTTTAGTTGTTGGATTGTTGATACAATACTTGAACGACTGCACTTTTGAAATGTGATGAAACAAATTAGTGCAATTTGATATATTTTTATCAAAAGTCTAAAATATATTTTTTCTTTATATATAAATGAGCTTGGTAATTCTTGTGATGAAAACTAGTGTTGATGTACTATGCGTGAATGGTTAAATCAAATCTTCGCATACCATCCTAAAATAACAAGAAATTGTTTTTGTCATTTTTTAAAGAATGAGTTGATAGAAAAAAAAATAGTGAGCCAATGAGAATTAGATGAACTTGATAGTTGAGGATACCTTCACTGACAAAAAGAGTTCAATGGTCGTCCTCTTCACATGTTGGCATGGGTTGTTGCAATACACTATGCTATGAAAAAGGCATGTCGGGTGATTGTTGTGATCCACTAGGCTATGAAAAAGGCATGTCTAGTGGTAGTTGTAATCCATCAGGCTGTGAAAAAGGCATGTCTTCAAATGGATCAATGGATTGAAACATCAAGAGTGGACATTTTCTAATAGTATGTCCAGTGCTCCTACATTTACTACTTCTTCGTGGGTTTATTGGAATATTCTTACATGCACGACTCAGATTTTCCTTGGTTGTCACGATCTTTGGATCATTCACACCGAATTTTGCATTTGTCACATCTACATCTAGTTTTCCAAGTGACTCCTGACGGCCTTTTAGAAGAAAAGTTCTTTCTTACACCATACTTCTCATGCCGTTTGAATCTGAGAGCAATTGTGAAGCATAATAACACATTTGGCTGCACATTGACATAAGCCCAACATATCGCATGGGAATTGATAGGGTGTTTAATGTATGCGACACGTCACATGTTTGATATCCAAATTTTTGCTTTAATGATCCATCTGTTCATCACACTACTATAATAGAACTCTTTTAGATGCTCATACTTTATGACCGCAATCATGAAAGAGCATGGAATCCCAAAAGACTCAAATTTCATGCAATTGCATTTAAACACACGAATTTGAGGATATTAGCCACCTTGGTTTCGATTTTTTGAATCAGGACAAATAATAACTCTGCTGAGTTTCATTCCCAATTTTATCCACTACAAAAAATACAACTTCATCCTCTATCTTGTCACAGACTTTAAGGAAATTCTTTTGGGTATATAGTGCAACAGCATGCTCCTCTAAGCATCTTAGTGCCGTCATAATCACTGGTCTAGAATGTTTTGACTCAAAGTCGTTATTGGTCTCACTCTCCCTAATCATTGTCAAGCCCCTATCATAGTGCCTAACAAATTTGAATAGTCATTGGCTTGTTTTTAGAAAGCATTTCAGGTAAGCATTCATATTCTCTGATAGTTGCATGTTTTTTAATCTGGGAAAAAAATTTCTCACAAGTATTCTTTGGCCCATTTGAATCACTTTGCTTAAACTTTCGCTATCCAATTGTTAGTCTCCCATCTAAAAAATTCCACCATTGATTTCTACTCATCTTCAAATTCGTCAGGTGTACATTAAGCATGCATGCTCCTCTTAAATGCATTGATAAAATTTTCAGCATTTATATTTGTGAAAGCATTCCTAGACAAATGTCATATGCATAAGTGATGCGTCGCTTAAGGAACTTTGATTGCATCAGTCATTGATTTATCTCCATCAGTAATAATAGATACAGGCATCTTATTTTCCATTGCATGAAAAAAAGTATTCAACACCCACACATATGTATCAACCATCTTATCTAAAAGTAATGCGCACTCAAATATAGTTGTAGCATTATGGTGGTTGACACCGACAAATATCACAAAAAACTTCTTATATGCATCCGTTCGATATGTAGTATCAAACATCATTACCTCCCCAAAGCACTTGTAGTCGAGTCAAAATGTCAAATCAGCCCAAAAAAAGCAATTCAACGAATTGTCTTCGATGAAAAAAATACTTGAAATGGAATTGCAGGTTAATCTCTTCATTAGTGCTCAAGTAGACCAATGCACCCTCTACATCACCATTTGAATTAAAGACAAACAACTCCCCATCATTAATATAGGATCTTCAACAATCAATTTTCGAAAAAAAATGAGTTGTCATTGCGTGAGATAGGGTGCAAACTATGCTTTGACTCATTTTTGTTTCTTCCAATTTTAGCAGTAAGAGAGAAAGGAAGAAGAAACCCAATTTCTTCATCTTCTTCTTCCTTTTTCTTGTGATCTAGCAAGATCCAAGCGACGAGAGCTACGCGTGAGTACCATCCACTCTCAATTATAACACATTTCGAAAGTTGGAGTTTTGGCTCGATGTTGAACAAAGCATCATTTGGTATCATGAGAATCTGTTCTACCTCGTGCACATACTACAAGAGGTATGATTCTCTCTTATCTAGGTTTATTTTCAACCTAGGGCATGTATATGAAATGGGTAGGGCTATGGGTGTGTGTATCATAGGTTTTAACTCTTGACTAGTGTAACTAGTTGGTTAAGGTTGAATATGAGCATTGGATGAACCCTCACCTTGCAAAATTTGGTTTGATAAAATGAATTATTGGGTATACTATATGTTTACATTGTATGCACCCTATGTGTTTGATAAAATATCTCAATGAAATCAAGCATTTTAATTGAGCTAATCAATGTACTTAACATGTGTTGGATGATATGGTAGAATGTTGTTATATGCTTTCATGATATAATTAACATTATGACGAAGCTTAGGTGTTTGTTGAAATGTCTAAATGAATCAAGCATATTAATTGAGCTAATCAATATATTTAACATGTGTTAGGTGATATGGTAGAATGTTGTTATATGCTTTCATGATATAATTAAAATTATGATAAAACTTGTGTGGCTTTGTTGTGAGTATGTTGTGTGTTTACTTTTCATGCCTTCTAAGTGTTTTGACAAATGCTTAGGTAAGCTAAACTATGTTTATTGAATTGTAACCATATATGACATGCTTGGGAATGTTCCTGGCAATGGACATGTTCATTAGATGCTTTATGATATGATGATATGAATTGCATTTGCATATTCACGAGTTGCACTACATTCATGGACATTGACATGAGTGTGAGTGTGGGTGCATGAGTTTGGATCAATCAACACCTCGGTGAGTCGATAGGTGGGTTTGGGAAGGTTTGACTTAGGTTTGGCTAAGTCGCACTAGAATTACATAAATAAATGTGCTAGTGTGTAGCAAGAAGGGTGAAATTCTCTCTTGGGTGTAAGACCCGACAATGTCGATTACGCGTTTTCCATTGGTGTAATGAGCCCATAAAAGCTTGATGGAAAAAATGGAGTCGCAGGTGGGATATCTTGAAGATTCTTTGATGGTGTGGTGTCCTGTTGGTGAAAGGCCATAAATTACTGCCCCAAAAGACATTGAATTAATTAAATGGTCATTGGATGTTTAACATAAATGGCAGGAGCTTAGAATACCCGAATTCATATGCATGACATTATATGTGTTGTGGGAGCCCGAGATGGGACTCAATGTTGGCATTGCATGCATGGGTTTACATTTCATGGCATGGCATGGTTTGTAGCATTATTCATGCTATACATATGTGAATGGATGCTTGAAAGATATTATGATCGTATGACATTTCATATGCATATGAATTGGGAGGTGATCTTCATAGGACATACCTTATTGGGCGTTGGCTCACCCTTTATGAAAATATATTTTAAGTATCGGACAGACTTCTACTGGAAGCCTTCACTTGGGCCCATATTGATGACAGAGCTGGGTTGTGGCTCTTGTGTTATATTTTATAGTCTCTTGTATAAATTTATGTTTGACCTTGTATAATTTTTGTAAACAAAACTTGTTTTAAATTAAAAATGCATGTATTTGGGAATTTCGGATAGTCATTCTTTTTGTTGAAAGAATGTATACATACATGACTGTAGGTTTGGTATTCAATGCTATATGATTGAATATTGATGGTTGAGACCCGGTGTGGTCAATGGTTAGGATTTGCAGAGGTTATGTGTGTTGGGTAGAGCTCCTCATACAAAGGAGATTTTGTTAAAGTTATTGACTCCGGTAAATAGGATATCACTACGTGTTATTGAGTTAGGCGGTATTACAGGTTATTCTGCGGGTTAATGAGTGATCAACGGATTAATCGGGACCCCCAAGCATCGGGGTGTCACAAGACTAGAGAAATTGAAAGAATATTTCAAACAATTTTGGCATTACTTTGTTCTATTTGTTATTGGTCGTTTCCAATGCCCCACAATGAAGACCACAATCAATGACTCAATCCTACACATGATATTAGACGTCTCATCTTTGCGGGGTAGGAATTGGTCCAAGTATATTTTTGATTCCATCATTGAGGGGATACGAGTTTACAAGGCGACAAAGCGACACAGCGCCATAGTGTCAATGGTTGCATTCTTGTCCTCATGGTAACAAATTTTTATTTGATTAATGCTGATTGCCAAAGTCTTCTATGCACTTTGATTTTTACTAATCGTATTTTGTGTGTTATATAGATCTTCTTCATTGAGTGTGTCACACCAAAAAGGGAGACTATGGTCTCATTGATGTCTAAACCATGCCCCAGTACAGGATCTTGAGGGACAATTAACAAATCGGTCACATGGCATGACATTATACACAAATCAGGACCGGTCATGTTTTATGCTATCAAAAAAGTGATAACTAACTAAAAAAGTAGTAACTCT
>CM042185.1:37619858-37647190 GCA_023539305.1 Ilex asprella
CAAATGGTTCGGTTTGACGGGGTTGAGAGTGGATGAGTTGGTGAGCCTTTGATATTCCGTAGGCCTAGTCACGGTTTATGCTTAGCTACTCACCAATCTCATCCCTTGCTTTCCCCAAATCAATCGTTCATTCATGCTCGATCGGAGGAGGGCTTTGAGTTGATTTGGTATTCCCATTGGAATGAACCCTTTGGATTAGCCAACACTTGATTTATTTGCATTTTCATTTACAAACACAACCCCAAAATATAAACAAAAGATTTTACATTTTCTTTACTTTTTTGCAAAATCATTTTCACAAAACTCCCTTTCCTTCTCTGAGGAGACGACCTTGGAATACTCTTCCAAGTAAAACACCGACCACGAAAGACTCCTTGCGATTGGGGAGCGCTATTGTGCACATTCCACATTTTATTTCACACATATTTTGTTCATTCATTTCCTACCATTCACATTCCGTTATTTCCTATCTCTTGTATCATCCCGAGGGAGAGTGACACTCCCTTCACACATAAGTCATACACATTTGAGGGTGGTGTTGAGAGGTAGGAAACAACAACCGCAATCAATCAATCACTCACACACATCAACAATCAAGATCCACAATCACATTTGAACATTGCACCGACGCATCCTCCACATTTTTGTTCAAAGTCCGATTTATAACATCTTCTACCAGCTCTTCCAATTGCACTTGTGAATTTTCTAAATGACAATAAAAGAAGCATATAAATAAGAATTCAATATTTGTTAAAATAATTAAATATCGCAATCATCACAAATTATATTTATTACCTTTTTCGGCACATAACCAATCCCTAGTGCACATCAAGGCCTCCACAATATGAGGCTTCAAAGCACTACGGTATTGGTCAAGATCCCGACCACCAATACTAAAAGCTGATTCTGAAGCAACCGTAGAAATTGGAATAGTTAACACATCACGAGTCATAATAGCAAGTTCTGGATAACGATACTGATCAGCTCTCCAATAATCAAGAATAAAAAGTTCTGTTTCTATGTCAATCCTAGGCTCATCCAAATACAATTGCAATTGACTTTTTTTGTGTTTTAAGACTAGATGCATTGCTCTCAATGACAAATGCCTACATTATCAAAATCACAAACTTTCAAATCATAAACTATTAATAGTATTAATCTAATACAATAAAAACTATAAAACAAAAAATTAAATACCTTCAAATCTAACATAGGTTGTGAGTTCAAGATTGGCTCACAAGCAACTAGACCACCATGGGGAACAGTCGATGATTAAGAAGAAGAGGTGATAACAGATTTGCTCATATACTCATCAAATAGAGAAAAAAGTTTGTCTCAAACATGAAAATACTCAAGAGAGCCTTCACCATAAAGCTTCTTATAGCTTCACTCCACAAAGTCAAGTTTATACTGAGGATCAAACACAATTGCAATGGCCAATATAACATTATACTCCAACCAATATTTCTCAAATTTTACATACATTTGACAAGACATTCTTCTCATAAAAGTATCCAAACTTTGCATTTCTCTATTCAAAGTTAATTGAATACTGAAAACTTGCTGAAAATATAAGTTTGATGTGGGATACTTGGAGCCAAAAAAGATAACAGTAGTATCATAGAATTTTTTAAAAAACATCTGAATCTTTTCAACTTTGATCCATTCCTCTTGAGATAGGCAATGCTTAAAATTAGAATTCACAAGTTGCAAATTACAAAAGGCACGACGGTAGTAAATTGCACTTGCAAGCATCAAATATGCTGAGTTCCATCTAGTAAGAACATCCTGCCTCAAACTTTGTTTGCTATCTAAAGATGTCTGTGCAACACACTCTAAGAATTTTTGTTTTCTTGCCTGAGAACCTTTTACATACTTGACACACTCTTTAACTTTTTTCACAGCTAAATCTATTTCTTTCAACTCCTCTTGCACAATCAAATTTAGAATATGAGCACAACAACGAATATGAAAAAACCCACCATCACCAAGCAAAGCATCTATTAAATTAAGTTGATTCTTAAGCATATCAACCATGACATCATTTGCAGAAGCATTATCCAAAGTAATTGAAAACAACTTTTTCCTTAACCCCTCATTTTGTCAACAAACTATAAATCTTGTCAGCCAATGCAATGCCAGTGTGTGGAAGAGGTATATAAGAGAAATTCAAAATTCTTTTTTGCAATACCAATTCTTTGTCGATGAAATGTGTTGTGAGACTTAAATACCCATCGATAGCAATAGATGTCCATAAATCAGAAGTCAAACCAATCCTGCCAGGTATGTCATGCAAGATAACAGACAACCTACGCATCTCTTTTGCATGCAATTTCATAATATAAGCCTTAATTGTGTCTCTTGTAATAAATTTGACATCTGGATTTAAGTAGCTAAAGATTTTTCTAACACATTCATACTCAACGAATTAAAAGGGCAAATCATATCTAATTATTGCACGTATTAACATCTCTCGAAATTTTTTCTCGTTAATCTTCAAAGACCTTGCACTAATAGATAGACTCTTGACCTTGACTTAAAATCATCTGGCCCACATCACATTGTTTCTGACAAGTCTTTAAATGACACCATAAATTACCAGTTTCATAGTTACTAGCAGCATTATACTCAATCTTACATTTGTTGCATTGTGCCTTTAAAACATTGTTTTGATTTACATACTTTCTAAAAAAACCCATACCTCTGATGTAGAAGTACGTTGCCGCTTTTAATCATTTGTATTATCTCCACTTTCTGTATCTGGGGCATCATTGGATGTATTTTCAATATTGACATCCATAGTCGGTTGAGTACATGATGTATCCTCCATTTTTCTAGCAAGATTATTAGCCAATTAGAAACCTAATGAACATTCAAAAAATTCAAAAGTAACTTAAAGCTAAAGTTAGAACAAATAAATACAATTACATAGAAATAAGCAAAAAATCTAAGAAATAACGCACTTGACTTAACGTAGCAATATCCGACGTTGCATGTAAATAAATTTAACAAGAATAGTAAAAATTTATTTTTATTTTCCATCCATCCTACCAAAATAAATGAAGGAAAGTGTATCTCTTATACTTTCCATTTCTTATACTTTTCATTATTCCTACCAAACGGAGTATAAGTTATGGTGTAAAAATTTGCTCAATTAAGTTGGTGATTGAGTTGTTCTTCTACTGGTGAAATCGGATGTGAATTTTTTATGTACACATGTCAAGTACATAAAATCTTCATTTTTTTAAAATTATATCAAAAAAAATAAAAAATAGAGTAGAAATAATATAGGGGTCAAACTATTTAATCCTCTTATTTCAAACTATTAACTTTATCTCGTCTATACTCACACTCCATTAATAACCCATTCTATTCCATTTATACCCCTCTAATTAAACTATTAAATATATTTTTAAAAAATTGAAACAAAAATAGTAATTAACATGAAATTTCAATGTTCCTAGAGACCTAATATGTTGAGTTCCATCTAAGCTCAAGATCAAATATGTTGAGTTCCAATCGCACTTGATTTAATGTATAACCAATTTAAGCTCAAGATCAAATTAAAATGCTATTATATGAAATCAGTCATTCTTTGCTTCAAAAGGACCAAGAGCTTGCCTAATCAATGGGGAAAATTCCTCATTTGTTTTTGAGGGCCTCATGGTTACTATGAAGTGTAATGACTTTACTATATTACCTTGAAATTAGGAAAATAACAAATTATATTTGAATGTTAAGAATATATCACTACACATGACCGTATTAACTTTCACTACACAAGACCGTATAAACTTTCACCATATACTCTAACCTGAACACACCACACCATAAAGAAATCGAATGGAAATACTGTGTGTGAGCCCATAGATATGTGCATGAGTTTCAAGAAATGCCTTTTTATAATTTTTTTTGAGTTTCAGAAGCATGAATCCTTGCATCATTGTTTCACATAATTTTTTGCAGAAATGATGTTGGAAGGCATCAAAGCCCCGAAAGCCACCAAAGAAACTTAAAAAAATAAACAAAATCTAGGAATCTTATCGTAAGAAAATTGGTCATGAATGTGTGATTTATAAGGCTTGTAACATAAATCAAAACTATAACAATCTAACTACATCAAAACTGACTTTGCAAGAAAATAAGGAACACTAAATTCATTACGGTTTACGAAGAACAAGAGTAATGGTGACCCTTGGAGAGATAGAGAAAAAGCAAGAGAGAGATAGCTAACCTAGTCACCGACGCCAAGCCAAGAAAGATAGACAAAGGGAAGAAGGGAGGCTGGCTGGACAGAGGGAAAGACGGAGCCGGACTGGACAGAGGGAAGGAAGAAGGCGGGTCTGCTGGATAGAGGGAAATGGGAAAAGAAGTTAGGGTTTGAAAAAAATAATTAAATTCTTTATATAGTGATGGGTCAATTCGGGTCAAAACAGGTCAGGCGGGTTCGTGTTAACCCGATTAAATACACGATTAAATTTGGATAAATTCGGGTTGAACCCGAACACGACCCATTAACACTTTGTGTTGACGGGTTGTGTCATATACGGGTTGACACAAAAAATTTGTCAACCCAAACCCTTAAAATTCGTGTCGTGTTCGTGTCGGATTATCGTGTCGTGTCAAAAATTGTCACCCCTAACTAAAAGACACAATTTAAGAAGACAAATGCAACCACTAGACACCACTTGTAACTGTTCTTTATGAACAGTTACAACTCTGTTTTCAGACAATAAATCTGAACCAGTACAATCCAACGAGTACCGAAAATTAATTTCTGGTTAAGAAATTCTCGCCCATTAATTTAAATAAATTTTCTCCAAAAAGATAGGGCTCGATCTAAACTCGTACCCGAGCCTGGCTGGGTCAAGTCGTGGCGTGGTGGGCGGCGCGTGTGTGCGATTGAACCGTAAACATGTAGGTGCTCGCTCCGCTCATAAAACTGTGGTACCCCTTGGGGCCAAATCCCATAGAGTAAAATTGGCATATATATGCTCATGTTGAATCTCTTTCTAAACCAATGTGGGACTGGTGTCAAATCCAACATTGCACATCCTTTATTTTCACACTTTAAGAGGATCACTTTGGAACCTATTTTCTCATTCATTTCTTACTCAATTTGAGCAAGTGAATATACTATATTATTCTCCTCATGAAGTAGAATATAAACTTATGAAAATTTATTCAAAATAACAATCGAGTCACACTTTAATTTTGGTTCAAAGTCGACCAAAAATTCAATTTTTTACACTTATAAACTGTTTTGGTTCCAACATAACTTGTCATACATCCAGATACCAACACCTGGACAGATTTAAACCCAGCATAAAAGTGTGCTTCACATTTAATCCCATAACCAAAGCAACTAAAATAATCTAAGTGATGGCTCCTTATTAGCTATTACCCAGAAGTTTCTAGGACATTCTTTTGTTTTCTCTCTAGAAATCTAATTGTTTCGTTGGACCGCCGATCCGTACAAATTTAAATAATTATTGTACTAATATATTTGTTAGGTTATCTATAATATATACTTAAAGAACACAAACATATCTAATTATTGAATTTCTTCACGCACATGAGTTATTGTTCAGGACAAACTGATTAATATATGAGCATGCCCGTATTGTTATGGGGTGTTCCAGCAGCAACACTAGTTTAAGTGAGATTGGAAAAAAAACTGGAAGTAGACTCTATAAACCAGACAGTAGGTGTCATTCACTCAATTGTATAAAAAATCATATGTAAAAAAGCTTAATACTAGCAAGTGTATAACTACAGTTATATCTTGGTTGTATGGTTTCTTTTACCAATAATAAGGTGGAACCAGTATCTAGTGCACCCATGATTTTGAAGTCTTAAATTTTAAATCTCTACATGAGTTATACAGAAAATGGTGGCCCTGTTTTAGTTCATCTATCTTTTTCTTAGAATGCCTTTGTGTATAACCTTTGGAGGCAGTTTGAATTTACATTGTATAGATTTTCTTGATATCAAAATACGTGAGAAATACATAATAGAAGAATCATTCTAAGTTTGAAAATCCGAATTATATATATATATATATAGAGAGAGAGAGAGAGAACATAATTAATTTTCTTTGTGAACATAGTTGAATGATTTCAATTGGTCCAAAGCTACTAATTTTTGTGGGTCGACCCATGGGTCATAGGTCAACCCGCAGATCTTGAGTGGTGTATTAATGTGTGTGCTAGTGTGTATATGTTTTGATATTAATGTATGTGTGTATTTTTTGATGCAATAGTGTATGTGTATTTTTTTGGTATATTAGTATATTTATTTAATTTATTACTTGTGTTATTTAATAAAAAAGATAAATACTTAACCCAATGGATACCCATTTATAATCCATGTTAATCCGCTTAATTAAAATGAATCATATTACTCAACCCATTTATTTATGGACGGGTTGGGCGAGGGCAATGAGTTAAGATTGCCACCTCTAGCTACTATCGGTGATAATTTTAAACAATTACCTGTACCTGAAAGCACTATATAACAAAAAAAAAAAAATCTTAAACAATTGCCCAAATTCAAAAAGAATAACCTAAAAATATTCATACAAATTCTTCTTTTAAAATGCTCGAAATAAATCGTAGATCATATTTTTTATTTTAATGAAATTGTAATAAAAATATATAAAAGCTCTCCAAAACAACACCATATAAACAAATGCCGCTAAAAAAATAAATAAATACTAGTATAACCCATTGAAATTTACAATTTTAAGCAATAAATAAACGAAATAAATCTTGTTCATTTATAAAACTCACGAATTTATCACTTCTACTATCATTCAATCCAATAACACAACATAATTATAAACTCAACCATCATATTTCTAATTCATCTTATCCTCGTGTAATAAACACCTCCAAAAAAAAAATACTAACAAAATAAAATTAAATTCACAATCTTTAAGTGATAAATAAAATCAACAAAATCTTGCTTGTTTATAAAACTCATGAATTTGTCCTCATTATCACCATTCAACTCCAAATAACATAATATAACTATAATTTAATCACCAAATATTCAATCATACACATATAAATATAGACAGAAACACACACACACACACACATTTCCACCATTCAACCCCAAATAACACAATATAATTATAAATTTAATCATTAAATATTCAATCCTCCACATATAAATATAGACAGAAACATGCACACATTTCCACATTTTTTGGTTACTAACATACCCTCATAACGAATAACTATTTTTTATTATAAATACAATAATTTAAATTTTTAAGATAAAATAATAATAAAATAATATTTAATTAAAAAACAGGGTAAAAATCACGGTCATCCTCTGAAGATGGGGCAGCAATCCTTGCAATCATAATTGCAGTTGGGTTTTCAATTTGCTGCAATCATAAAAAAGATGTCAATTCTTGCAATCATGAATTTGTTGAGGTTGATAATGATTTTCTTGGGCCATTATAAGGTAGGGGAAAAGAAGACGGTTAATGGGGGCCTTACCGATGACTGAAAGCTAAGAGGTCCCATAGCTTTAGAATCCATGTCTCTAATGACGATCCCACTTCATATGGCCTGCTTGATGACATATGTAACATGTCTTTAGGTCCCTTTATTGCGTGCCCTTGAAACTCTTCCCCCTTGGGAAAACTGACTTTGGCCCTGTCCTTGGTAACCCTGACCTTGCCCCTTAGACCCTTATGGTGTTAAGGTCTTCTACTTCTTGCCCAAACTTGTGTTGGAAGACTGACCTTTTTTTTCTTGTCTTTAGCTTCGGGCTCTTGGATACACTTAGCATCATTCTGTCTCTCAACGACCATGACTGTCTCGACTAAAGAATCTAGTTCTTAGCACCTATGACCCATTATCTTGCCTCGTATGGCCAATTTTAGACAATCCTCGAACCTCCTCACCTTTGTCATGTTAGTGGCCACATAATCATTGACAAAATGGGCTAACTCAGTGAATTTAGCCACGCACTGCTTGACTTGCTTGAAATCCAAGAATTATTGGGCCTTTACTAATTTGAGGGTGAAGGGAAGTACTTTTTCATAAATAACTCTTAGAATTCGGCCCATGTCACTGCCTCCAAGTCACTCGATGACTTTGCCCATACCCACCATTGATGAGTTTCCCCTTCAAGTTGAAACGTGGTAAGCCTATTCTTTGTGGTGTCAGAGGTGATCTCCACCGCCTCAAGAATCTTCTCCGCCTATTGGAATCAATGGTCAGCTACCATCAGGTTTGTATCCCCCATGAAAGAAGGTGGCTTGTGTGCCTTGAACTTCTGGAGGTTGCTCGAGCCTCCTTGAGCCATGTTGGTGCTAGCTTGTACGAAAGTATCTGCAATGGCAATTATAACATTCATGAATGCCCCTTATTCGTAGACGGGCGATTGTAGTGGTTGGTTGTTCCGACCACTCCCTCGACTATTTCATCGTGGCCGTCCCTATATTGCCATCTATAATAAAACAGATACCAATAGACTCTAACTTAGAGCAACTCCAAGGGACTATATAAACTAGCTAGCAAAAATATATTTTTTTATTACACTATCTATTTTAAAGGGCAACTCCTACTAATTCACTCCAACAACGCTATCTATTTTAATTAAATATGTCAACTAACTTTAACTAATTCAACCACAATTCACAAATTCACAAATTTGCAAATTCAACCATCATTCACAAATTTTTACAGATTGTGTTTTTAGTTCAAACCATTTCCTTATATTTTGTCATTCATTGCTAAACCAAAAAATCAAAAAAAATCCAAATAAAATTCATAGCTAACCAGAAAATTCTAGAAAAAATATCACAAATAAATTCCAAAAAAATTCCACATATCACAAGCAACTTATTTCACACAACCCAAGCAACAGTCCACAACTTGCTAAACAATCAGATTGAGAACAAAGCACAAAAATATAGGGGCTGTTTTGGTAACTGTTTTTGTCTTGTGTTTTGTGTTTTTGTTTTCAATTTTTGTCAAAAATGAAATCAAAAACATGTTTGGATACTATTTTTGTTTTTGTTTTATATTAGTTGTTTTGGAGACAAATACACAAAAATAGAAACAAAAAAATTGTGTTCCAGGAAAGAAGGCAAAATGGAAACATGCACGCGCAAGGTTAGGAGATCTAATAAGATATGGGTTTCAAACTTTCTTAGCAACAAAAATAGAAATTTTTCGTGGAACTATTTAAACCCACTTCAATGACATTAGCCCTCTTCATCTCCATCACTGCCTCACTCTCTATATTGTGTCTTTCACCGACGAGGACAACCATTACATCGACGGGGACAGGCACCTTCTCCAGCGGGGACAACCACTACACCGACGGGGACAACCACCTTCTCTTTCTCTCTCTCTCATCTCATCTCCTCTCTCTCTCTCTCTATATATATATATACACACACACACATAAATATATATGTATATATATATACAAATCCATGTGTATTGTGTGTTTTGTGTGTTGTGTGTGTGTCGATTGTGTTATGCTCATTGTGTTGTGTTGTGTGTTGGTTTTTGATGATCAAGAGTATTTTTGTTCTTGATTTATTGATTGGTTAGGTCTGTCTACCTTTCTCTCTTTGTAATAATTTTTTATCAATGATAGAAAGTGTAGATTTGTTTGAAAAAAAAATTGGTAGTTGGACTGAATTGGCATTTGAGATTGAATTGATCAAGTGCTTGAAACAACTCCAAGAGAGAGTGAAAAAACTTGAAGAACTGACCAAGAAGAAATTCATGGAATCAGTGGTTTTTGTGAAGAAATATGAGCTTTATTCCTATGGTGACAATTCTTCTTAAGATGAAAATTTTCCCCGTGACCTTGTCAATGAGCCACTCCCCTAAATTGAAGCAAGATTTTCCAACAAAGATGTTCTCTTAAGAATGGAGTTTTGGAAAAATCACTAGCTGAAATTGCGAAGGTTCATCTATCAGTTATCAATTGCAGTGTTATGACTTTTGAGACTTATGCTCTTGAGATAACTGTTATTGCTCAGGTGATCTTATTTCTCTTGTGTAAACACCCATTTTTTAATGATTTAATGGTTTATTGTTGCTAGGTTCATTTTGATGGAGGGTTTTTTCTATCATTTTTTTTCATGGTTGATTCATTAACCATGTTAATCACCCTTCTGTTGTAAATAATGATCTCATGGCTTGGTTAGGCTTCTTTTTTGTATCATTAATTCATTAAATTAATTTAATTTGTTAAGTCTCAATAGCATTATTAAAAAAAAGGACCTTAAAGATATAACTTGAAGTGATAATCAAACATGTTTTTTATTTTAATTCTCATAATTTGGTAAACACAAATGACTACCAAACAAGTTTTCTGTTTCATTGTTTACCACAAAATAAAGACAAAAATTGTCTATATTTTTTATTTTTTTGAAGATACGAAAACAAAGACGTTACCAAACGATCCCAAAATTAATGGTATTTTCCCATAAAATTGAATTGGTTTTCAATAGAAACTTTTGATCTTTTATTTTAGCTCACCTGCTAGTAACCCTTTTGTGTGATAGGTACGTCACCACTAATACCACCACTAGTACTACCATCACTTGTAAAATCCGGGAAAAATTTAAACTTTTTCGAAAAAAGGCAAAATGGTAATTTATCACTATAATGTGTATTTAAATTACTCATGTTCTAGGTCTCGGATAAGGAAATGGAGTTCGCTGTTGGACTCGTATCGCAAAATTTAGTCACCCTGTCAAATTTCGTCAAATTTCGAGATAGTCAGATTTTGCACGTCGTTCGAGGCGACTGAGTGACGAATGACCTCACAAAGGTCCCCAAAAACGGAAATTTTGAAATTTCCTTATAATTGAATAAAAGTTCAAATAAAATCAATTTGAACTTAAACTAGGATCAAATAAATCGTTTCGGAGCGAAAACGGACCTGATCGACCGAAGGACACATGGCGTGACATGGGCCGAGTATTTAAAAATATAAATAGGGTTTTAAATGGGATATTTCTATTCAGCCCTCCTTTGGCCGACCATAGAGAGAAAACTTGATTTTCAAGCTTTCCTCCCTCGATTTTCGAAGTTCTGTCGCTTGGATTGACTCGGGCCAAGAGTTAACTTCATCTACGCAATGAGGGCTATGCAACCATTCTAAGAACGAGAAATTTCACCGAAGATTTCAAGGGTAGATTTTGGGGAAATCAAAGCTTCAGGCTTGAATCTTGTTCTTGAAGTTTTCTACAGGTGTTTTATGCTCCAAGAGGTAGGGTTTTCCTACTTTGGTTCATTCTAACCTATGGTGTTCATAGGAGAGGGGTTTAGAAATGTGGGGTTGTATTGCCTTTGCATGAGGTTGGTGTTTTTGGTTAAATAGATATGAGAAATGGATGAAATATATATTCTATCTTGAAGTGGTTTTGTTCTTGTACTATATGGTTACTTGAAATGGTTTGTAGAAATCATTTAGTATGATTTCTTGAGCTATGTGCTTACTTAAAATGTGGTATGTGAACACATGACTTGAGTGCCTTTAAGGTATTTGATAAAATGTCCATGTGAGATAAAGTGTGTTAATTGCATGAGATTAGGCTATAACATGCTTGGATGATGTGGTAATATGAAATCATATGCTTATGATATGATTTATGATTGAAATGTACTTGTTGATATATGCATGTTTAGATATATTGACATTGTGACAAATATGATATTTATATGCTTAGGATATAATTTACCACGAATGTGTTGGAATTGTTCATATGTCATTCATTATCTATGGGACATAATTATTATTACAATGGTGCATCACATTGCATATGCACGGGAACATCTTATCACATAAGCGTGTGCATGATTGTTGTTAACATCGCACTTGGTGATTGACGGGTGGCTTGGGAGAGTTGAGCCGAAGGACTAGCAAAGTCACATAGTTGCATGATAAGTTGGGTTGAGGTTAGTAAGAAGGGACTAAAAGATCCCTCAGGCGAGAGGCACGGTGATTGGATACGCACTCCATTGGTATAATAGTCTATAAAGTGTGTCGGTGTATACGAAACCGTTGGTTGAAGTCCATGAATTTCGTGTCGATTGGGTGCCGTTGGTGTAAGTCTATAAATATTCACCTCCCAAGAAAGACCCTAGATTGTGAAGGTCATTTGATGTGTAACATGGATGACAGGTTCACACTCATTGACACTTGCATGTGTTGAGGAGCCGGGAAGGGCTCGGATTGAATGCATGAATAAGTCTCACCTCATCGCATGGCAAATCATAATGAATTCCATCATTTGGTTGCATATACTTGATTGGAATGGTTGAGAATTGTTGAATGTCACATGTGTGCATTTCATGTGTTTCTAGGTGGGGAGTAGCCTCTGTAGGAATTATTCTACTGAGCGTGGCTCATCCTATACTGGAACACATTTCAGGTGTGGGATTGGCACCAGCAGATGACTCCCATGTAGAGCATCAAGGGTGAAAAAAGCCAGAATGTGGCTTTTGTTTTGAAATTTTGTAAAACTATTATGAAAACATAGTTTTGGGCATGTACAAATATGGAATGCTTGTAATCGAACCTTCTACGGATCATGTATAAAACTTCTTTATACACATTTTGGATGAATTTGGAAAGGTTTAGAATGGATTAGAAGTCGGGAAAACAGGATACAACCATTCTGGAATTTTGTTGGCGTTCGAACACCAAACCACGTTTGAACGCAAAACAGCAATTTGTATTAGCAACGTTCGAACGTCAGCCCACTTTCGAGCGTGGGGAGCTTGTAGTACTTCAGCGCCTGCAAAGCTCTGATGAAAATACAAAAATACTGAGAACAAGCAATGTTCGAAGTCCAAGTGACGTTCGAACGTAAATAAGACGTTCAAACGTCAATTAAAATTGAAATTTTTACACTTAGGTGCTATGCTTTCGGGTTGGGATTTCTTTGGTTCAAATGACACCTATGGATATCAATTAAGATATATTGGAGTATATTGGACTCTGGTTGATTTAAATGGTAACATGTACACGAGTTGCACGTGTGGTTTATAATCCCGACATAAGAGATGATGTTGATGTGATGCCGGGCCATGCGATACTCATTGGTATTTTTGCGGGTTGACGGGTGTTCAACGGTTGATAAATGACCCCCAAATTTTTTGGGGTGTTACATCACCAATATTTCCCCCTTATCAGCACCTCATCGACATTATCACTACAATCGTTACTACTGTCACCCTCACCCTCACCCTCACCCTCACTTTACCATATTCGTCATCACCCGCCACCCCCTATCCTTGCCACCATCACTATTACCACCACCATCGTTACAACCGTCACTTTACAATCACTACCACTGTTGTTACTGCTACTATCCTATTGTCATCACTGCCATCACCACTACTCTAACATATCCGTCACCACACCATCGTTACCACCACTACCACCATCACCACGCCCACCACCTTAACAACCACTCATTCTCCCCCCCTCCATGATCATCATCACTCCACCATAACCACTACCACCCTACCTCAACATTTGCCCCATCTTCATTATTATTTTTAATATGCCTACCTATCATTTCACTACCTTGCCGCCTCCATCAACTAACCAACCACCAACACTACCCACCATGACTATTATTTTCCCATTACCACCCTACCCACCATAATTATTTTCACTTTCATCCTCCATTACCACTCTGCATTGTTATCAATATTGCATCCAACTACCACCATTGCGGTAAACATGGTGGCATGGAGGTGATAGGTTGCAAGGATAGTAACAATGATGATTGTGGTTGAGTGATGAAGTTGATAATAATGAATGGTGGGGGTGGGATGGTTGTGGAGATAGTGACAAAGGGATGATGGTGGCAATGGTAACATAATAGATGACAATGATTGTTTGTAGCAACGTTATTAGAGCAGGGCAGTGACAACATATGAGGGTTGTGATGGTGGTTGGATAATAGAGAACGTGATCACGAGACGAAGATAATAACGACAATAAAATGTTTGGGTCAATAGTAGTGATTGTGAAATGGTAATGATGATGGTAATACAAATAATATGACAAAATTAGAAGAATAATAATTTTAAACCTTAATCCATTGTATTTATCAAATAATTTAATTCAATTCAGTACTTACATTTTTACATACCTAATGCTACGCTACCAATTTTTTTTATCAAATTTTTTATTTCAAGTGATGTGATACAATTTTTACTATTAAATAAGTGAATCCCATTAATATTCAATAATTGAGGTTACATTACATCTCTTTGTGATGAAAAATTTAGTAAAAAACTTGATATGTATGACATTACAATTTAACATATATCAAAAATTTAATATTTCATACTTAAAATTCGTGATTGAATATTTTTCACGCTTCTACCAAACATCACGTTAGGAATTTGAAAGCGCATTGCCTCTCCCAAACAAACATCTACCGTATTCATAGGGTCACCGAAAACCCATTCCGGCACTCGTCGTCTTTGGTAGCACAGAATCACGTCTGCCGTATTCACACAGTCACTCAATCCCATCCCTCGCCGAAAGCCCTTATTTTTCCCCACAGAAAGAACCCGCTTCTCTCTCTCTCTCTCTCTCTCTCTCTGTGAAATCAGTTCTGTAGTGTTCGCACGACGCAGAAGTGGCAATGGGAAAAATGGAGGAGCAACCGAAGCTATTGATTTTGTACGCGTCTCAAACCGGAAACGCAATGGACGCAGCCGAGCGGTTGGGTCGTGAAGCTGAACGCAGAGGCTGCTCTGTCACCGTCCTTTCCGTTGACCAGTTTGACACCGTAAGTCAAATTCATTTTTTTTTAACGTTAATGAATTTGATGTGTTTGTTGAGTTATTGCAATTGAATAGAATGCTTAGCTTCTACGGGCCATAGGGTACTTTACTACAAAATGTACAGCTAAACCCGTGTCAACTGTTTGGTTTTTTAAGATTTTATGCAAGTGTTCTTGTTATTTCTGGTGTTACAAAACTGAATTACTAGAAAGAAACACCTAGTTCAATGGGGGTTTTCGATCTGTGGGAAAAATTTAGATATAATAGAACATCTAAAGCTGCGGAAGATTCTTGAATGCAGGTTATAGCTGCCACCTTGATTGAGTGTTCCTAACAGTGTTACATAATGGGTAAAAGCTTCATAATGGTTGTTGTGATTCATTTTTGTGAATGTTAATTTTGTGTTGGTGCACAGGAGATTTTTTGTACAAAGTGGTTATAGATTCTTCTAGTGACACACTGGGGCAATGGGTCATGAAAGAGGTGGGGGATATATTTTTTAAAAAAAGTCGTTAGATGTGAAAAAAGCTAACCGCCTGGTGAGTTTTTTTTTCTTCCAGTTTTTAAGTGAAATGTTCATTATGATGAGAAGTGGCGTCCTTGGTGCTCCTCCTCCTCCAATGGGTGATTTGTGTCCTCCGCACTTCAGACCTTGAACTCTTGAATCCAACAACTTGGCACTCACAAAGAAGGGTTAGAAGAGGTACCAGAGGTGGTTCGGGCGTTTCCCTTTCGATGCTAAAGTCAGTTTTTGATGAGGGAATGAGACACAAGGCTATTACTGTGTTCAAGTTGCATACGTTTGCTTCTGGGATTAGTCTCCTATTTATACCCTTTAGAAGGATAGCTAAGTCCGACGTGGCTATCCTGTTTGTCCCATTCATGGGAAGGCTCTTGATTGTTTTGTACCAAAGATAATAGGAATCTTCCTTCAATCTGATCAGGTGGGCAGGTCTCGAATTGAGCACATGTTTTACCTCGGTCTTTGGTCTTCTGCATGCATGAATGCCATAGGATGCATTAATGACATTAAATGCTTGGCCTCTCGGCTTATGCCAAGCATTTAATGTCTCTTGCCTCTGCTTTCCTGAGCGTTAAGTATTTCTCAGATACTGGCACGTGCCTATAAGGCATTTATTGATCGTTGAGGTCTCGGGGCCGAGCGCTTGATAAGCATTTAAGGACACTCCTCATGATTGGTTGTAGTGTATTTCTCTACACTTTTTGACTTTCTGGAGAGATAGACCCACGCCTGCTGATTAATCAAACTTGAATCTCCAGGAAACATTCCTTCGATTACTAGTACTACTGGTTAAATACGAAAAATCAAATTCAAGTTAAATTTTTGTGGTTTGTGACGTTCTTTATTTTAGGAAAGCAAACTAGTACTACTGGGTTTAGTTGCCTAATGACTGTGTGAGCGAAGATTTTTATGTTTTACTGTACACTAATGCCTGAATTTTTTTTTTGGTTTTTTTTTCTTTATATTTGATTGAGATAATGGGTTGAGCATCATATTATCTGATGTTAATTTTGTTTTTTTTCATTTTTTTAGAGCTTGTTGCCTCAGCTGGAAATTGTTATTTTTGTTGTTTCCACCACCGGTCAGGGAGACTCACCTGATTCCTTGAAGGTTGGTTTTTTGTTTAATGAATATAAACTTTTTTTTTTACCCCTTGAGAAATGAATATAAATTTCTTGATAGCTCAGATTTTGTTCTTTATGTTATAATTCTTATTTGCAGGTGTTTTGGAGGTTTCTCCTGCAAAGAAATCTAAGTCAGCAATGGTTGCAACAAGTTCAGTATGCGGTGTTTGGATTGGGTGATTCGGGATACCAGAAATATAATGTAATAATTTCTAGAGCTCTATTTACGTTGGGAAATTACGGTACTTCTTTCTCTCTAGATAAATTACTGGTATTTGTCAACTTTATTGTTATTGTTTTCATATGTAATTTTCCGGGTAAATTGCTCTTGAGGTTGAATGTAGGAGCATATGCTATCAGCATTATTCCAATTCATTAAGGTTTTAGGATGGAATAATTTTTTTTAAATAAATTTTTTGTAGAGCTTCTCAAAGAAATAATTCCAATAATTCAGCCCCCAAGGCACCTTCTTGCGAAGTTTTGGTATTGCATCTATACCCCCCTCTTGTTTTGATGGGCTGCCCGAATTCATTTACTTTGTTATTAGGATAAGGAAACAAACTTCAAGTACTATGTAGGACGATGGTGAACCTTTTGCCACCCTTGGTTGCCAATGCTGTCATTTTCTATGTCAAAGCACTAGGGTACATATGATGAGGCTGTGGAAGGGAACAAGAAAGGTGTTTGATAAGGAAGAGTTTGGGAGTGTTCTACTTAGTTAATAGACATCAAGTTTGAATAAGTTAGAATGTGCTTTTCTCAAATGCTAAGAAGTGTAGGTGGGCATGAACACGGGCATAGGGCATGGATATGACACGATAAAGACACACTGACAGAGAAGTTTTAAAAAAAGTAGGACACTATTATTAATATAAATGAGCACATAATAAAATAGTAACATTTTCAATGAGTTGAAAAATCCACAAGTGATAAATAATCAACTATCAGTTCATTTTAGCAGCAATTCCAACATTGCACATCAATATATCAATAAATATATCTTAGTGAGTCTGCTATCTTTATCAGGATAGAAGATTATTTTCTTTGGCAAAGGAGTGTTGGGCTTCTCCATTAACTTTAGTTTGTATTCAATTTCATAGGGCTCTAAGAAGCGTTGATGAAAACAGTTTATTGGTATATAAGTAGTGTATTCTTTTTTTGTATTTAATTGTGTAGCCCTTATTTTGTGGTCATATTTGGAATTATGTTTGTATCTACGGTCATGTCCTGTGTCCATGTTGTCATAAATCTTTTCATATTACTTATTTGGCCCATAAATCTTTGAAATTACAAAAATAATTTCCTTATTTATGGAGTTACTTGATAGGTTTTAAGAAATTTGAAGAAAAAAAGGCCCATAACGTGTCCTCAACATGTCCAAAACATGTCTGGGAAGAAAATAATCAATCAGACACTCATTTGAGTGTGTCCAACACAATTCGTGTCCCAAACGTGTCCGACATCGACACTCTAGTTGGAACGTGGCCATGCTTCCTAGCTCCCTTGTTTGAGACTATAGAGAAATAAGTTATAAGAAATCTCTTTTTGTTGAAGAAAAATCATTTGAAGTACATGACTGTGAGGTATTCAACGTCTGCCCTGTTTTAGCCCAAATCTTTTTTTCTTCCTTGTCAAAATTTGGACTTCCAATGGTAACTTCTTTTCACGCTAAGCTTTTAGTACTACTTTTTCTTGGCATTTTTGTTACTATCTTCAAGGGTGATGTAGTCTATATGTTTTTGTAGTGCTTCTTCAGAGACAATAGTTCAGTGGTTAACTGGTTACCCTCCTAGGGGGGCCAATGCGGCCAACTTTACTTAGCTTCTTTCCTGGGTTACCTGGCCATTGTAGCAACAGTGGCTGAGTTCTCTCTGCGATCTGAACAGCCCAAAAGAACATTCTAATCTCTTTAATTTGCTCTTCTTCTCTTTTAGTTATCCATGATCTTCATCTTACTCCTACCCATTTAAAATTTTCTCTCTCTCTCTCTTGAATTAGACTGGTATTTCATATTAAGGTACATATGAAAAGTTCCAAGTTCCAATTTTTTTTTCTAATTGGTTTTATATGTTGGACTGCCACATTTCTTCGGAAGGTGTGCCTGCGTTGGACTGACTACCTTATTGCGAAAATTTAACTGTCTCTAAAGAAGTAATTCTTTGCAAGGTTGATTTAGAATAGTCAACTGCTTGCCTTATGATGTGTCATTATGCTTTCGCAACACTGGTGTGTTCCTTGGATAGGATCTGGTATATGGTGGATGATGCTCAAAATTTGATGTTAGACTACATTTGGTTATGTCTTTTCAAAATTTGGAGAGAGATGGCCACCAGTTATGCATCTATACTGCTATATTAAGTGAGGCTGAGAATTTGTATTCTCTTTGGTCTGATAAAAACCTAAGATGCCTTACCAAGCTTTACGTGTAATTTTGGTTGATATTATTAAGTGGGTGAACTAGTCAATTTGCTGTTTTTTAAATCACAGACCAACAGAGGAGAGGGGTTCTCCTAGATGCCGTTCTCTCTCTTTTTTTCGTCTTATTTAATTTCAGGTCTCTGTCCTTACTTGTTACTTGAATTCTGGTCCCTAGCACACATATAATTGGTTTATTACTCTTAAGTGTGTTTTAAACAAAAAACTATAAGTTTAATCACAGTTTTTGTCTTTTTTTTTTTGGCGGGGGGGAGGGTGAGATTTATTATGGCATTGAAGGATGAGAAATCCTTCTAGCATGAGGGAAAAGAAATCAATCAAAGAACAACCAACATAGATTTATAAAACCACTTCAACCTAACCCAATGGAAACAATTTGGAACATACATATTGGGATCATAGATACTCCAGTGTCCACCAACCGCGATTGTACATCCCAAATCGAAGTGGTTTTGTTACTAGATCACTCAAATTCTTAACCTCAAATTGTAACTCAAACTCTGAATTGACTCACGATTCAAGTAGTCCCGTAGTATAACGCTAACCTTCATTAGGTAATTCTAACTGTTTATTTGTGTTGAGACTTGAGAGTATCATTAAAATATTATATTATATTTTATACGATTGTATTAAGTATATCTCTCTAAGGGTATACTAGTCTTTTATGTTTTCTTTAAGTAACTATAAATATAAGTTGAGAGTTAGAGGTAGGGTATGTTATTACTCTTTTCCTCTCTCATATTTGTTTTCTCTTATAATTGTTCTCTCTCCATACTCTAAAATCTAAATCTAACATGGTATCAGAGCAGGTGGATCCAAATTTGATCTATAATTTGTTTTTGATATTGAACAGTTGAAAACTTTTTTTTTTCTTTTCCTCTCTTTTCTTCTTCTGTTCTCCCAATTGTGTGAACCACGATCATGATGTGGGGTTAGGTTTTCTTATGCCTAACCAGTGGTCGTGGATAGTGTTTGCATTTCGTCCTTGGTTGGTGCGGACTCTGGTTGCCGCCGTTGTTCTCATTTGTCCAGGCATTGGCGTTTAGGTGTTGCTAATCTATCGTGATTTGGTCGATCTTTGTTCGTGGTTCTGTTTTCGTAAAGAATTGTGTTGATTGGTGTGTGGTGGTCACCGGAGGATTGCCTAGGTGTTGTTGCCGTTGCTAGAGGTTGGATTATGTGTTGTTGTGGTTGCCGGAGTTGGCCAATCAACAATCACCATCAACAACTAGGGCTTTTCTTTTCCAGCAACGTGAAGAAAACAGAGCAAAGAAGGCTTGGGTTGACCCATGGGTTATAAATATAACCGAGTTAGGGCTCATTAAATTCATAAGCCTAAACTCTGATTGGGCCCAACACAAGCCCACTAGTTTAAGCCTTTGGTTCAATAGTCCAAGCCAAGGTGTTTGGCCCGGCCCAGCCTAACCCAACCCAAACTAGCCTCGGTTGAAACTGGTTTGGTTCCTCTAGTTTAGACCTGTCTTAGTCCGACTTCTTCAGATACATTCCGGTTCAGGCGGTCTTTTTCCTACCGGTTCAGACTGTGGTTTTCCTACCGGTTCACTCCGATTCTGTGTTTTTCTACTAGTTCCTTTCTTCCAGCTCTGCAGCAGTCGATTCTACTACAAGTTTCTTCCTTCCAGATTGGTTCAGCAGCCTGCTTCACAGTTATGCACTAGTTCCATCTCCCAAGATGGTTTTCTCCTTTGTTCCTTGCCACATATCTTCATTCCTTTGATTGATTTTGTTGACTTCAGTTGATTGTTCGTATTATTTGACACAAGTCTTCAAATTTATGGAGCCCAAGACTGATAATCCACTGCCCCCTTCTTTCCCGTCTGTCTTTTTTAATACTCCCATGACTTAAGTCAAGATCAATTGAACTAATTATGTTTTATGGTCTTGATCTGTTCAAGTTTTTCTTAAAGTCAAAGGTCTTAAAAAGTATTTGCTGGGAGAAATACCCAAGGAAAGTGATCTCGGATTTGATTAGTGGGAACAAAAAGATGCATATATTATTTCATTACTGTTGAATAACATTGAGTCCCAAATCAGCTGTACATTGCTTTATCTTGATACTGCCAAAGAAATTTGGGATCATTTGACAATCATGTATTTTGGCATTGGTAATTTTATTTGTGCTTATGAGGTGTGCAAATAATATTTTTGCTTTGAGCAGGGTACACTGAGTTTGGAAGACTATTACTCCTGAGTTGGGAGAGTTTTTGAGGAATTGTGGATTTGCCATTCGTTCACCACTGATGCTACATTTATGCAGTGACAGGGTGAAGATTTGGACATTGTTTGCTTTCTTGTTGGTTTGAAGCTTGAGTAAGAGCCAATTTACGCTCAGATTTTGGGTGGTCTTAGCCTCCCCATCTCTTCTAGAGGTCTTTTGTCACTTACAACATATTTTTTTGTCCTATGCTCATTCTACTTCTTCAGGCATTGATCATGGTCTTTTTGTTGATTATTCAACCTTAGTTGTCTCTAATGGCAACAATGGTAGTACTCGAGACGAATGTGGCAATCGTGGTGGTCGTAACCCTCGAAGGGGCATAATGGAGGTCCAAGAGGCCATCTGGGTACTCATTTATTTACTCATTGTGATCATACTAATCACACTGTTGATTATTGTTGGGATTTACATCAAGCCCTCTGATGTTGCCAATTAGGTCTTCCATGAAGAAGATGCTTCCTCCTTACCTGCACCATCAGTACATGCAGCCTCTCCCGACTCTGAGTTAGTTATTATTACACGAGAGAAGTATGTTCAGTTTATGTCCCAGCAACGGAACATATCATTTTCTTCTACGGCTATTTTTGCTCAGTTAGATACCGTTTTCATTTGTTTATTGTTCTTTACCAGTAACCCCTAAATCATAGACGGTGGCGCTTCTAATCAAATTACTGGTTCGTCTAGTATTTTTTCTGCTTATCATTTAGTTATTCCCCTTCACGGTATTACTCTTGCTAATGATACTTTTTCTAAGGTTGTAGAGTCAGGAATTGCATTTGTTCCTTAGTTTCCTTTAAGTTTATTTTCTATTAGCAAGATTTTTCATTCGCTTAAATGCTCAATAATTTTTATCCCACTTATTCTGTGTTTCAAGATCTTAGATGAAGAGGAAGATTGGTATGGGGCATAAAGCTGGTGGTCTCTATTAATTTGACCTTGATCCATCTCTTTGAGCACTTTAGATTTTGTCATCTCTATTTCAGTGACATTATCGTCTTAGTCATTCCTCTTTACAGAACCTGAAGCGTTAAGTTCTTAGTTTTTTAGTTATGTGTCGTCTGTCTTCTTAAGCTTGTTAGCTTAGTAAGCATTATCGTGCATTGTTTCAGTCTACAGTCAATAATTGTGTGTATAGTCCATTTAAGTTAGTCCATTCTGATGTATGGGGTCTAATTAAAAATATTTTATTTAATAAATATCCTTATTTTGTGTTATTTGTAAATGATTATTCTCGTGTGACTTGATTATTTCTTATAAAAGTTCGAATGGTGTGGCTGAGCTAAAAAATCGTCATCTGTTAGAAGTGACTCCCCATTTTTATTTTAGATGCATATTACTTGTTTTTAGAGTGACGCTGTTCTTACTACTTGTCATCTCATTAACTGTATGTCCTCTTTTGTGTTAATGGGCCAAAGTTTATATTCTATTCTTTTTTCAAACATGTGTCTCGGATTTGATAAACACGTCCCTCGTGGTACAAAATGTGTTTTTCTCGCACACAGAAAGGGTACTGGTGCTAGAGTCCCATACTTTGCAGATATGTCACTAGTACTGATATCACTTCACTGAATCAGACTCCTATTTCCAAGTTCCTGCTCATTCTCTCGACCTTGACTTTGAGCAATCACCTTCACCATCCCTCTTCCATTACCATATGTTTTACCACCCTTTTTACCACCCAAGTCCTCTTCAGTCCTGTTCCGTGTATACTTTCGTCATCACCGGTCATCGACTAAGGTGCCTCTATTGTTTTCCTCGTCGTCTTTTAATCCTTCTCTTCGAGTTCCTTCTGACTCTTTACCCATTGCTCTCCGTAACGGTACCCAGTCTTGACTTATTTTGTTTCTTATGATGTCATGTCTCTTGTTTTCTCTTATGTTATATCTCAGCGGTCTACTGTCTCTATTCTTAAGACATTATAGGGTGTGTTATCCGATTCGGGTTGGAAGGAAGTTATGGAAGTGGAGATGGAGGTCTTACATCATAATATAGGACTTGAGATCTTAATCCCTTCCCCCTGGTAAAAAGACTGTTGGCTATTAGTGGGTGTATCCAGTCAAATTTAATCTTGATGGTTTTGTTGAATGCTTCAAAGCCCGCTTTGTTGCCAAGGAATTTGTTCAAACCCGTGACATTGATTTTGAGGAAATATTTTCTCTTGTTGTCAAAATTTCTTGTGTTCGTGTAATGATTCTTTGGCTGCTAATCTTCATTGGCCTTTGTTTCAGTTAGATGTGAAACATGCCTTCTTGTATAGTGACTTAGTTGAGGAAGTTTATATGGAACAGTCCCTTGGGTTTGCTACTCAAGGGGAGAATCATAAGAGTGTTTGTCGGCTAAAAAAATTTTGTATGGTTTAAAGTAGTCATTGAGGGCGTGGTTTGGTAAGTATTTAGAGGTAGTTTTAGAGTTTGGTCTCCTTTGAAGTCAAATAGACCACTCTGTTTTCCACAAACATACTAATTGTGGATACATTATACTGGTTGTTTATGTGGATGATATTGTAATTATTGGTGATGATTCTGATGGTATTGAAAAGTTAAAAATCTACCGGTAAGACCGATTTCATACCAAAGATCTAGGTAAACTCAGGTACTTCTTAGATATTGAAGTTGACAGGTTTAAGCAGGGTATTTGTTCAGCGAAATATGTCCTAAACATGTTAATGGAAACAGGTTTACCAGGTGGTAGACCACTTAATGTTGTTATGGATTCGAACTAGAAGTTGTTGATAGATGATGGTGCATTATTTGAAAATTGTGGTTGGTATCGTAGGTTGATTGGGAAGCTGAATTATCTCACTATTACTCTATCAGATATCTTTCGACTAATGATTCTAAGCAAAATAAAATTTTTGGGTGAAATAAGAATTTGTATTCTCAAATGATATCATAGGGATTTGCAATCATTGTGGAAATTCCATTTTCTCTATGATTGGTATATTCTTTTATATCCTGTAGTTTCCTCGGATTGAGCCAAGTATCACAACTTTTTTTTATTGCATATGTAGTTAGTATTATGAGCCAGTTTATGGAATGCCCGAGAATACTACATTGGGATGCTGTCATCCGCATTCTTCGATACCTTAAACATGCTCTTGGACTTGGGTTGCTGTATCAAGCTAATGGGCATCTTAAAGGGGAAGGTTTTACAGATACTGATAGGGATGACCCTCCCTCGGATCGAAGATCAATTACTGGATATTGTACTTTCATGGAAGGTAACATAGTTACATGAGAAAGTAAGAAACAAACAATGGTAGCGTGATTCAGTGTTGAGGGCGAGTATTGGACAATGACACATAATATTAGTGAGTTGACATAGTTACGATACTTCCTTATGGAGATTGGTTTTTTAGTCTAACTTCCTTTACAGATGTTCTGTGACAAACAAACACCTATTCATGTTTTGCTAATTCCGTATTCCATGAGAGAATCAAACATTTTGAAGTTGACTGTTATTTTATTCGAGACAAGATACTAAATAGAGATATTGCTATACTTTTTGTAAAATTTGAAGATCAGTTTGCAGATATGTTCACTAAAGTATTGAATTATACTCGTTTTACAGTGATTTGTTCCAAGTTTGGATTATATAATATATATACTCCAGCTTTAGAGGGAGTGTTTAGAGTATCATTAGAGTATTATATCATATTTTATATGGTTGTAATAAGTATACCTCTCTAAGGGTGTACTAGTTTTTTATGTTTTCTTTAGGTAATTAAAAATATAAGTTGAGAGTGAGAGGTAGGGTATGTACTCTTTGCCTCTCTCATATTGGTTTTCTCCTATAATTGTTCTCTCTCCATACTCTGAATCTAACAATTTATTTTTTTTGGTGATTTTTAAACTTGCATTTTGATGTGCTGTGATTTGAATTTTTTTTTGTAATAAAAATATGCGAGCACTAGCTATTATTGTTTACAACCATTAGTCATCATGGATTATGTTTTAATATATAATTCTGATAAGAATTGTAAAGCAAATCTTAGTTAACTATGTGTCATGAATGCATAATTATATATCTTTATATAATAGTAGAAGCAACTTGGATAAGACTTAAAGAACGAACCACGAGCCAAAACACCGTACAACTAAGTCTATCCACATTTCACTGCCTATAGAAAAAAAGTATCGTACAACATTCCCATACCCATACCCATACCCATACCCGTACCACGGACCAAATCAATCCCCGATTCAAGTCAGATTTATTTGGAAGCTAAAAGAGGGTAAAATTGATCTTAACCCTTGATTATGGTCGATATGGGATTGTGAATGTCTTGGCATCCAAAAGTATCTTCATGTCCGTAGACAATCCTTTGTGAGGTGTTCCACGAGGGCTAATAATTTGCTTTTGTTGAAAATCTAGGTGCCATACCAAAGAAAATAATATAGTTCAGTATCTTTAAAATTTTCCCTTCATGATGATGAAGGCATACTTTTTACTGGATGTTTGTGCATTTTGACAAAAAAGGATGTGAAAGAATCGTTGAACTGGAGGCGGCAGATGTATTTATATTAGAAGGTCATGTTGCTAACGTGTCCTGATGGCTTTGCCATGCAATCTCTCACTCTTTCCACGGCATACCCTGATAAAAGTGGGAATTGAGTCTCTGTTATGTCTACCAAGAGAGTTTACTAGCTAGTTTAGCTGCGCCTTTTTGTTCATGTTTTAATATATTCTGGTGGATCATATGTTTAGATGTGTCACAGGTCCCGGCATCCTATTTATTTCAAGATGCAAAGTGTCTTGTTTGTGGTAACAGCATCATATTTGTACTGCATGTATATGTTCTACTCTTTATATGAAGCGATATAGCATCTCTTTTCAGAATATATCAGAGTAAGTTGATGAAATTTTCATGTATTTGGAATTTTCTTTAATAATGAACCAGACATTTGACATGTGTCATTTGTTGAACTGAATATTCCATCTTTCGGTAAAATTTCTTAGATAATGTTTCAATAAATCATATGTTTGAACATACATATGAGATTCATAGAATTGGAATATAATATCTGTTGATCTATCTGTTGGAATACATTGAATTTAGTTTTGTGTTTATATGGCTGCAGTTTGTTGCAAAGAAGCTTGACAAAAGACTTTCAGATCTGGGGGCAACAGCAATTATCGAAAGAGGTCTGGGAGATGATCAGCATCCTTCAGGGTATGATTATAGCTTTTAGCATGCATAGAATCCGTTACATGAAGTAATTAAGTGATCTGAGATTATTGCTGGACGAGTGAGTTTCCATTTTCTTTCTGATGTCTGCATATATTAGAGGACTGATAGAAGTAGTCTATCTAGCAACAACAAATGGGATATAACCTATACTATCTGGAAATTCGACCCTTGCATTTGTTTACTGTTCCTAAGGCATTTATTTGCTTCACTTTGAAGTTAGTGTCATTAGATGCTGTTAATTTGTGGGAAAATAGATAATTGGGTATAAATTGTTACTGTTAACGATGGAACCAATAGGCTGGGGTATTTGACCTCTGTATCTGTCTGTTGAACACATTCTGGAGGCATATCGGCCTATATCCCCCCCAATGGTTACTCTAAAAGATAGGTCCCTGGGTTGAAGGAAAGTAGTACTGCACTCTTCTGTACTTTTGGACATAAGATGATCAGATGAATGATAGCTGCACGAACCTACAAATAACTAATGTTTTATATGTTGCATTGGATGGACTGTCATCTCTGAAGTTTGGATGCTGCTGAGTTGTTCTACTTGTGCTGGGCTCTGATGTTACTCAGCATCCTTGTTGATTTTATGTTGTGGATGTTTTGGGTGAGGCGGACTATATGAAGCAAGATATTGAGGTTGAGCATTTTCTGCGAGTGTGTTAGAGCTGGATCTCACTCATTCTTGAACAGTCACTTTATACTTCTGTTTTTTGAATGATTGTTGTCTCGGATGTCCTCTAGTATTGTTTTGCTGATTCCTAGTACCTTCTGTAAGGATGTATTTCTGATTTTAGTGTCAGATGTGGCAGGGTTTGCCACTCTAGGTCCATGATTTGTTGTCATGTGAAGAAGTTGGGGAGGGGGAGGGGGACATATTCAGAGACAGTCCTTGTCACAAGGGTTAGAAAAAGTTCTTGTAATGAGGGAATATGTGCTAAAGAGAAATCTAAGAAAACATGTATTGATGATTTTTTGTGAGGCTTATGATATTATACTGCAAAAGGTGGGGGTG
>CM042185.1:37652190-37663982 GCA_023539305.1 Ilex asprella
TTGATATATGAAGTCCATTTAACATAAAAAATTCCAAAAAAAATGTATATTACCAGGGACAGAGTCATGAATATCTATGATAGAGGTAAAATATAACTGATATAACAAAATATTTAGCCGAAATTAATACAAAAAAATTCAGTTCAAGAATTAAAAAAAACTAAGAATCAACACTAAATTATTGTGAAATATTAAATTTAATTTTTATTTAGCCAAAACAAAATATTAACAAAAAGACACAAAATAATTTTTTTAATACATTTTAACATAATTATATATTTCAATAAAATATAAAAAATTTTAAAATCTCTAAAATTTTGTACAAGAATTAAATGTAAATTAATTTTTTATTAATTTTCTATCAATGCGCACAATCACAAGTATGTAATAAAATTATTCTTTATTTATTTACAAAATTTAGTTGAGATCATTATCAATCTTATAGAGAAATTTCCTATTTAAAATAGTTTGAAATATTTTTGAGTTACAACTTTGTATTTTTAGTCAAGTGGGCCAAAAATTTTGTTTTTTAATGGTAGGTGGGCCAAAAGTTTTGTTTTTAATGTTGGGCCAAAAATTTTATTTTTAATGTTGTGCTAAAAGTTTTGTTTCTTTAATAGGTTTGAGTGTATTGTGATAGGTCAAATATTTGATTTTTTAATAAGTTTGAGTAGATAATAGTGAGCTCAAATTTTTTTTGCTTTGTTTTAAATGGGCTTAATTTATAAATTATTTTGGGTAAATAATATGGGCTTAATATAAATGAGAGGGGGCACACATAATATACATGTATAAATATATAATACATATACCTAACAAAAAAAAAATTTGAGGGGGGGCACGTGCCCACCCTGGCACCTGCCTCCCTCCGCCTGTGAATACGGCAGACGTGATTCTGTACTACCAAAGACGACGAGTGCCGGAATGGGTTTTCGGTGACCCTATGAATACGGTAGATGTTTGTTTGGGAGAGGCAATGACCGCTTTCAAATTCCTAACGTGATGTTTGGTAGGAGCGTGAAAAATATTCAATCTCGAATTTGAAGTATACGAAGCACGCGTGCCCCCAAACGTTCTCGGCGTGGCTTGGTTTCAGAATATGTCATGAGGTGTCGGTCTCTGATTTAATAGGAACTGAAATTTCCACATCGAAAGTTTTTAGGTATGTGTGTGAGTATATAGTGGTACTCACCTCTTCTTCTTTTAAGGAGTTGAGTTGAATTACCAGTTAGGATTAAACATCTGTCAAAAAAAATATGAAATATTAAATTTTTGATATATGTTAAATTATAATGTCATACTTATCAAGTTTTTTACTAAATTTTTCATCACAAAGAGATGTAATATAACCTCAATCATTGAATATTAATGAAATTCACTTATTTAATAGTAAAAATTGTATCACATCACTTAAAATAAAAAAGTTGATAAAAAAAATTGGTAGCATAGCATTAGGTATGTAAAAATGTAAGTACTGAATTGAATTAAATTATTTGATAAATACAATGGATTAAAGTTTAAAATTATTATTCTTCTAATTTTGTCATACTATTTGTATTACCATCATCATTACCATTTCACAATCACTACATTGACCCAAACATTTTATTGTCGTTATTATCTACGTCTCATGATCACGTTCTCTATTATCCAGCCACCATCACAACCCCTCATATGTTGTCACTGCCCTGCTCTAATAACGTTGCTACAAACAATCATTGTCATCTATTATGTTACCATTGCCACCATCATCCCTTTGTCACTATCACCACAACCATCCCACCCCCACCATTCACTATTATCAACTTCATCACTCAACCACAATCATCATTGTTACTATCCTTACAACCTATCACCTCCATGCCACCATGTTTATCGCAATGGTGGTAGTTGGATGCAATATTGATAACAATGCAGAGTGGTAATGGAGGATGAAAGTGAAAATAATTATGGTGGGTAGGGTGGTAGCAGCGACAGGATTGGGATGGTGGTAGTGGGAAAATAATAGTCATGGTGGGTAATGTTGGTGATTGGTTAGTTGATGGAGGCGGCAAGGTAGTGAAATGGTAGGTAGGCATATTAAAAATAATAATGGAGATGGGCAAATGTTGAGGTAGGGTGGTAGTGGTTATGGTGGAGTGATGATGATCAAGGAGGGGGGAGAATGAGTGGTTGTTAAGGTGGTGGCGTGGTGATGGTGGTAGTGGTGGTAACGATGGTGTGGTGACGGATATGTTAGAGTAGTGGTGATGGCAGTGACGACAATGGGATAGTAGCAGTAACAACAGTGGTAGTGAATGTAAAGTGACGGTTGTAATGATGGTGCTGGTAATAGTAATGGTGGCGGTAATAGTAATGGTGGCAAGGATAGGGGGTGGAGGGTGATGACGAATATGGTAAAGTGAGGGTGAGGGTGAGGGTGACAATAGTAACGATTGTAGTGGTAATGTCGATGAGGTGCTGATAAGGGGGCAATATTGGTGATGTGACACCCCAAAAATTCGGGGGTGCTTTATCAACCGTTGACCACCCGTCAACCCGCAAAAATACTAGTGAGTATCGCATGGCCCGACATTACATCAACGTCATCTCTTATGTCGGGATTATAAACCACACGTGGAACTCGTGTACATGTTACCATTTAAATCAACCGGAGTCCAATATACTCCAATATATCTTAATTGATATCCATAGGTGTCATTTGAACCAAAGAAATCCCAACCCAAAAGCATAGCACCTAAGTGTAAAAATTTCAATTTTAGATTCACGTTCGAACGTTAATTGACATTCGAACGTCTTATTTACGTTCGAATGTCACTTGGACTTCGAACATTGCTTGTTCTCAGTATTTTTGTATTTTCATCAGAGCTTTGCAGACGCCGAAGTACTACAAGCTCCCCACGTTCGAAAGTGGGCTGATGTTCGAACGTTGCTAATAAAAATTGCTATTTTGGGTTCGAACGTGATCTGGCGTTCGAACGCCAACAAAATTCCAGAATGGTTGTATCCTGTTTTCCCGACTTCTAATCCATTCTAAACCTTTCCAAATTCATCCAAAATATGTATAAAGAAGTTTTATACATGATCCGTAGAAGGTTCAATTACAAGCATTCCATATTTGTACATGCCCAAAACTATGTTTTCATAATAGTTTTACAAAATTTCAAAACAAAAGCCACATTCTGGCTTTCTTCACCCTTGATGCTCTGCATGGGAGAGTCATCTGCTGGTGCCAATCCCACACTTGAAATGTTTTCCCGTATAGGATGAGTCAAGCTCAGTAGAATAATTCCTACAGATGCTACTCCCCACCTAGAAACACATGAAATGCACACATGTGACATTCAACAATTCTCAACCATTCCAATCAAGTATATGCAACCAAATGATGGAATTCATTATGATTTTCCATGCGATGAGGTGAGACTTATTCATGCATTCAATCCGAGCCCTTCCCGACTCCTCAACACATGCAAGTGTCAATGCTTGTGAACCTGTCATCTATGTTACACATCAAATGACCTTCACAATCTAGGGTCTTCTTGGGAGGTGGATATTCATGGACTTACACCAACGGCACCCAACCGACACGGAATTCATGGACTTCAACCAACGGTTCCGCATACACCGACATACTTTATGGACTCTTATACCAATAGAGTGCGTATCCAATCACCGGGCCTCTCACTTGAGGGATCTTTCAGTCCCTTCTTACTAACCCAAACCCAACTTATCATGCAACTATGTGACTTTGCTAGTCCTTCGGCTCAACTCTTCCAAGCCACCCGTCAATCACTAAGTGCGATGTTAACAACAATCATGCACATGCTTATGTGATAAGATGTTCCCGCGCATATGCAATGTGATGCACCATTGTAATAATAATTATGTCCCATAGATAATGAATGACATATGAACAATTCCAACACATTCGTGGTAAATTATATCCTAAGCATGCAAATATCATATTTGTCACAATGTCAATATATCTAAACATGCATGTATCAACAAGTACATTTTAATCATAAATCATATCATAAGCATGTGATTTCATATTACCACATCATCCAAGCATGTTATAGCCTAATCTCATGCAATTAACACACTTTATTTCACATGAGCATTTTATCAAACACCTTAAAGGCACTCAAGTCATATGTTCACATACCACATTTTAAGTAACCACATAGCTCAAGAAATCATACTAAGTGATTTCTACAAACCATTTCAAGTAACCACATAGTACAAGAACAAAACCACTTCAAGATAGAATATATATTCCATCCATTTCTCATATCTATTTAACCAAAAACACCAACCTCATGCAAAGGCTATACAACCCCACATTTTCTAAACCCCTCTCCTATGAACACCATAGGTTAGAATGAACCAAAGTAGGAAAACCCTACCTCTTGGAGCATAAAACACCTGTAGAAAACTTCCAGAACAAGATTCAAGCCTGAAGCTTTTATTTCTCCAAAATCTACCCCTGGAATCTTTGGTGAAATTCCTCGTTCTTAGAATGGTTGCATAGCCCTCATCGCGTAGATGAAGTTAACTCTTGGCTTGAGTCAATCCGAGCGATAGAACTTCGAAAATCGACAGAGGAAAGCTTGAAAATCAAGTTTTCTCTCTTTTCTCTCTTCTTTCTCTATGGTCGGCCAAAGGAGGGCTGAACAGAAATATCCCATTTAAAACCTTATTTATATTTTTAAATACTCGGCCCACGTCGCGCCACGTGTCCTTCGGTCGATCAGGTCCGTTTTCGCTCTGAAACGATTTATTTGATCCTAGTTTAAGTTCAAATTGATTTTATTTGAACTTTTATTCAATTATAAGGAAATTTCAAAATTTTCGTTTTTGGGGACCATTGTAAGGTCATTCATCACTCAGCCGGCTCGAACGACGTGCAAAATCTGACTATCTTGGAATTCGACGAAATTTGACAGGGTGACTAAATTTTACGATACGAGTCCAACAGTGAACTCTGTTTCCTTATCCGAGATCTAGAATATGAGTAATAGATTATCATTTTGCCCTTTTTTGAAAAAGTTTAAATTTTCCCCGGATTTTACAGGTGATGGTAGTACTAGTGGTGGTATTAGTGGTGACAAAGGTGGTTGTAGTGGTGGCGGTGGTGGTGATAGGATGGTGGGTGTTGAAAAATTGGAGCAATTTATTTGAGGGTAAACTTTCTATTACAATAAGTTTTATAAAAATGTGTTTTTATAATTTTAATTGGTGTGAGTCTTGATTATCAAACTCATTCGATTGAGACAGTCCATAATGTTTTCATTTTCAATGTGAATTAGGTTGTCAGGCACCATCTACACATTACTATATTATTTTTAAGTTCATTCTTGAAAACAAAATAGTAAGGATGTATTATGACATTAACTTAAAACCAACGTGCATGTTCTTTTTACAACATCATGGCATTGTTGTGGCATTTTCTATGATGCTTTGACAATGTTAATAGTCAATTACACTATGAGCAACTCCAAATGGCTCGTTAAACAGCTCTTCTTAACTATTTTAGACAACTTCTCCCTAAAATCTGGCTCTAACAGACTATCTATTCCACTATTTATTTTTCATAATCCCCTTTTCACTCACTAGTTCTAGCGAGCCACTTCTCCCTCGATGGCGCCAATGTCCTCCTCACTCACTCTCTTTCTCTCTCACACACACACACTGAAACTCCACAGCACCCGAATGTCGTCTTCATCGATCACAGAAGCTTCATCGACCACCTAGGTATGGAGTTCTCTCTCTCTTTCTCTCTCTCACACACACAAAGAAGCCCTGTGTATTTATATCATAGAAAAACCCACCAAAAATTCACTAAAAATCTCACCAAAACCTATTGAAATCCCATCAAAAAACCCACTAAAAACCCACAAAAAATTCATTGAAATCTCACCCAAAACCCACTAAAATCGCATTTAAAAACCCACCAAAAAAACAGTGAAATCTGTAAATCAATTGAACCACCGTCTCTTGGTTACGATGGACGTACAGGTACAATATGGTAGATCAAGGTCTTGTAAATGAAGAGGTATTATTTGTTTTGCTTAATCGGGATGTAGAGGCAAAAAGGGGAGGTGACATTGTTTTTGGTGGTGTTGATCCAAAACACTTAAAGGGAAAGCATACCTATCACACAAAAGGGTTACTAGCAGGTGAGCTAAAATAAAAGATCAAAAGTTTCTAATGAAAACCAATTCAATTTTATGGGAAAATACCATTAATTATGGGGTCATTTGGTAACGTCTTTGTTTTCGTGTCTTCAAAAAAATAAAAAAAATAGACAATTTTTGTCTTTATTTTGTGGTAAACAATGAAAGAGAAAATATGTTTGGTAGTCATTTGTGCTTACCAAATTATGAGAATAAAAATGAAAAACATGTTTGATTATCACTTCAAGTTATATCTTTAAGGTCCTTTTTTTTTTAATAATGCTATTGAGACTTAACAAATTAAATTAATTTAATGAATTAATGATACAAAAAAGAAGCCTAACCAAGCCATGAGATCATTCTTTACAACAGGAGGGTGATTAACATGGTTAATGAATCAACCATGAAAAAAAATGATAGAAAAAACCCTCCATCAAAATGAACCTCGCAACAATAAACCATTAAATCATAAAAAAATGGGTGTTTATACAAGAGAAATAAGATCACCTGAGCAATAACAGTTATCTCAAGAGCATAAGTCCCAAAAGTCATAACACTGCAATTGATAACTGATAGATGAAGCTTCTCAATTTCAGCTAGTGATTTTTCCAAAACTCCATTCTTTTTCTCACAATGAATTCTTAAGAGAACATCTTTGTTAGAAAATCTTGCTTTAATTTAGGGGAGTGGCTCATTGACAAGGTCACGGGGAAAATTTTCATCTTAAGAAGAATTGTCACCATAGGAATAAAGCTCATATTTCTTCACAAAAACCACTGATTCCATGAATTTCTTCTTAGTCAATTCTTCAAGTGTTTTCACTCTCTCTTGGAGTTGTTTCAAGCACTTGATCAATTCAATCTCAAATGCCAATTCAGTCCAACTACCAATTTTTTGTTCAAACAAATCTACACATTCTATCATTGATAAAAAATTATTACAAAGAGAGAAAGGTAGAAAGACCTAACCAATCAACAAATCAAGAACAAAAATACTCTTGATCATCAAAAACCAACACACAACACAACACAATGAGCATAACACAATCGACACATACACAGCACACGAAACACACAATACACATAGATTTGTGTGTATATATACATATATATTTATGTGTGTGTGTATATATATATATAGAGAAAGAAGAGATGAGATGAGAGAGAGAGAAAGAGAAGATGGTTGTCCCCGTCGATGTAGTGGTTGTCCCCGCTGGAGAAGGTGCCTGTCCCCGTCGATGCAATGGTTGTCCTCGTCGGTGAGAGACACAATATAGAGAGTGAGGCATCGATGGAGATGAAGAGGGCTAATGTCATTGAAGTGGGTTTAAATAGTTCCACGAAAATTTCTATTTTTGTTGCTAAGAAAGTTAGAAACCCAGATCTCATTAGATCTCCTAACCTTGCGTGTGCATGTTTACATTTTGCCTTCTTTCCTGGAACACAATTTTTTTGTTTCCATTTTTTTGTATTTGTCTCCAAAACAACTAATATAAAACAAACACAAAAATAGTATCCAAACATGTTTTTTTTTTCATTTTTGACAAAAATTGAAAACAAAAACACAAAACACAAGACAAAAACAGTTACCAAAACAGCCCCTATATTTTTGTGCCTTGTTCTCAATCTGATTGTTCAGCAAGTTGTGGTCTGTTGCTTGGGTTGTGTGGAATAGGTTGCTTGTGATATGTGGAATTTTTTTGGAATTTATTTGTGATATTTTTCTAGAATTTTCTGGTTAGCTATGAATTTTATTTGGATTTTTTTTGATTTTTTGGTTTAGCAATGAATGAAAAAATATAAGGAAATGGTTTGAACTAAAAACACAATCTGTAAAAATTTGTGAATGATGGTTGAATTTGCAAATTTGGGAATTGTGGTTGAATTAGTTAAAGTTAGTTGACATATTTAGTTAAAATAGATAGCGTTGTTGGAGTGAATTAGTAGGAGTTGCCCTTTAAAGTAGATAGTGTAATAAAAAAATATAATTTTGCTAGCTAGTTTACATAGTCTCCTTGGAGTTACTCTAAGTTAGAGTCTATTGGTATCTGTTGTATTATAGATGGCAATACAGGGACGGTCACGATGAAATAGTCGAGGGAGTGGTCGGAACAACCAACCACTACAATCGCCCGTCTACGAATAAGGGGCATTCATGAATGTCATAATTGCCATGGCGGATATTTTTGTACAAGCTAGCACCAACATGGGTCAAGGAGGCTCGAGCAACCTCCAGAAGTTCAAGGCACACAAGCCACCTCCTTTCATGGGGTATACAAACCTGATGGTAGCTGACCATTGATTCCAATAGGTGGAGAAGATTCTTGAGGCGATGGAGATCACCTCTGACACCACAAAGAATAGGCTTACCACGTTTCAACGTGAAGGGGAAACCCATCAATGGTGGGTATGGGCAAAGTCATCGAGTGACTTGGAGGCTGTGACATGGGCCGAATTCTAAGTGTTATTTATGAAAAAGTACTTCCCTTCACCCTCAAATTAGTAAAGGCCCGAGAATTCTTGGATTTCAAGCAAGTCATGCAGTATGTGGCTAAATTCACTGAGTTAGCCCAATTTGTCCATGATTATGTGGCCACTAACATGACAAAGGTGAGGAGGTTCGAGGATTGTCTAAAATTAGCCATACGAGGCAAGATAATGGGTCATAGGTGGTAAGAACAAGATTCTTTAGTCGAGACAGTCATGGTCGTTGAGAGGCAGAATGATGCTAAGTGTATCCAAGAGCCCGAAGCTAAAGACAAGAAAAAAAAAGGTCAGTCTTCCAACACAAGTTTGGGTAAAAAGCAGAAGACCTTAACACCATAAGGGTCTAAGGGGCTAGGTCAGGGTTACCAAGGACAGGGCCAAAGTTAGTTTTCCCAAGGGGGAGGAGTTTCAAGGGCATGCAATAAAGGGACCTAAAGACATGTTACATATGTCATCAAGCAGGCCATATGAAGTGGGATCGTCATTAGAGACATGGATTCTAAAGCTATGGGACCTCTTAGTTTTCAGTCATCAGTAAGGCCTCCATTGATCGTCTTCTTTCCCCCTACCTTATAATGGCCCAAGAAAATCATTATCAACCTCAACAAATTCATGATTGCAAGAATTGGCATCTTTTTTATGATTGCAGCAAATTCAAAACCCAACTGCAATTATGATTGCAAGGACTGCTGCCCCATCTTTAGAGGATGACTGTGATTTTTACCCTGTTTTTTAATAAAACAGTATTTTATCTTAAAAATTTAAATTATTGTATTTATAATAAAAAATAGTTATTCGTTATGAGGGTATGTTAGTAACCAAAAAATGTGAAAATGTGTGCGTGTTTCTGTCTATATTTATATGTGGAGGATTGAATATTTGATGATTAAATTTATAATTATATTGTGTTATTTGGGGTTGAGTGGTGGAAATGTGTGTGTGTGTGTTTCTGTCTATATTTATATGTGTATGATTGAATATTTGGTGGTTAAATTATAATTATATTATGTTATTTGGAGTTGAATGGTGATAATGAGGACAAATTCATGAGTTTTATAAACAAGCAAGATTTTGTTGATTTTATTTATCGCTTAAAGATTGTGAATTTAATTGTATTCTGTTAGTATTTTTTTTCTTGAGGTGTTTATTACATGAGGATAAGATGAATTAGAAATATGATGGTTGAGTTTATAATTATGTTGTGTTATTGCTTAAAATTGTAAATTTCAATGGGTTATACTAGTATTTATTTATTTTTTCAGCGGCATTTGTATACATGGTGTTGTTTTGGAGAGCTTTTATATATTTTTATTACAATTTCATTAATATAAAAATATGATCTACGATTTATTTCGAGCCATTTTAAAAGAAGAATTTGTATGAATATTTTTAGGTCATTCTTTTTGAATTTGGGCAATTGTTTAAGATTTTTTTTTGTTATATAGTGTTTTTAGGCACGGGTAATTATTTAAGATTGTCACCAATAGTAGCTAGAGGTGGCAATCTTAACTCATTGCCCTCGCCCAAGCCGTCCATAAATAAATAGGTTGAGTAATATGATTCATTTTAATTAAGCGGATTAACATGGATTATAAATAGGTACCCATTGAGTTAAGTATTTATCTTTTTATCAAATAACACAAGTAATAAAATTAAATAAATATACTACTATACCAAAAAAATACACATACACTATTACATCAAAAAATACACACATACATTAATATCAAAACATATACACACTAGCACACACATTAATACACCACTCAAGATCTGCGGGCTGACCTATGACCCATGGGTCGAGCCATAAAAATTAGTAGCTTTGGACCAATTGAAATCATTCAACTATGTTCACAAAGAAAATTAATTATGTTCTCTCTCTCACTCTCTCTCTATATATATAATTCGGATTTTCAAACTTAGAATGATTCTTCTATTATGTATTTCTCACGTATTTAGATATCAAGAAAATATATACAATGTAAATTCAAACTGCCTCCAAAGGTTATACACAAAGGCATTCTAAGAAAAAGATAGATGAACTAAAACAGAGCCACCATTTTCTGTATAACTCATGTAGAGATTTAAAAATTAAGACTTCAAAATCATGGGTGCTCTAGATACTGGTTCCACCTTATTATTGGTAAAAGAAACCATACAACCAAGATATAACTGTAGCTATACACTTGCTAGTATTAAGCTTTTCTACATATGATTTTTTATACAATTGAGTGAATGACACCTACTATCTGGTTTATAGAGTCTACTTCCAGTTTTTTTTTCCAATCTCACTTAAACTAGTGTTGTTGCTGGAACACCCCATAACCATAAGGGCATGCTCATATATTAATCAGTTTGTCTTGAACAATAACTCATGTGAGTGAAGAAATTCAATAATTAGATATTTCTGTGTCCTTTAAGTATATATTATAGATAACCTAACAAATATATTAGTACAATAATTATTTAAATTCGTACGGATCGGCGGTCGAACGAAACAATTAGATGTCTAGAGAGAAAACAAAAGAATGCCCTAGAAACTTCTGGATAATGGCTAATAAGGAGCCCACTTAGATTATTTTAGTTGCTTTGGTTATGGGATTAAATGTGAAGCACACTCTTATGCTAGGTTTAAATCTGTCCAGGTGTTGTAACACCCCAAAATACACCTTGACAGTATTACTATTTCAAAGACCATTTACAATCATGAGAGCAACTACATAACTTCATATCCAAAAAGAATTTACTTCATCATTCAGGCATATACAATCACATCCAAAAGAATTTGCCCAATAATGGCATTTACATCCCCAAAAGAATATCGAAGTAAATATTGCAGCGGAAATACAAAATAAACTAGACTACACAATGTTTCCAAAAGAATTTCCTAGTCTAGTACAAAAGAAGCTACAACTCTACATATCCACCTCGGGATCTAGGTTCCCCTCGAGTGGAGCCTCCCAATGTCCCGGCTCGTCGATGCCGAGATCCTCCTCTAGCACTGAATCTGAAAAATGTAATTTGTAGGGGGTGAGCACGAAGCTTTGTAGCCATATTTCTCCCAAACTCAAACAAGGTTTTAAAACATAGAAAACGGTTGGTCTCATTTCACAAGTAACATATATAT
>CM042185.1:37689428-37699759 GCA_023539305.1 Ilex asprella
AAATACTAATTAATCTATCATTACATCACTTTTAAACATGTGGGGTTTTACAGAGATAGTTCTACAAATTTTGACTCATACTGCCCAACTATCATATTGCACTTTTGGAATCCCATAAAATCAGAGAACATCCTATCCCTTATAGATTCTGGAAAATATTTGTTACTGAACACTTTTTCAAATGTAGTACAAGTCATTTGGTCCATGTTTGTCATTATTTTGATTGTGTGAGATTCTGGTATCCCACATCGGCTGGAAGAGGGGGAGTTGCTGGGCTTATATGTAAGCCCCTCGCCTTACTTGTCAACAGGCCTTTTCCCAGGGAACCCTTGGGAGGAACTAAACCGTAAGGGCCAGTGGGCCCAAAGCGGACAATATGTTAACACGTGGTGGGTGGGGTGTTACAAAATAGCCTACTTGAGTGGTATCAGAGCCGACCCTTGCCCGGTCCGAGGGTGGGGCCCTGCACGGGTCTCGTGGTGGCCGGGCACGAGGAGGAGAACGGTAGTCCGTGACTCGGGGCTGGCGAGCTACACGGGGACGTGCAGCCCTGAGGGGGGTGGATTGTGAGGTCTTGGTATCCCACATCGACTGGAAGAGGGGGAGTTACTGGGCTTATATGTAAGCCCCTCGCCTCACTTGTCAGCAGGCCTTTTCCCAGGGAACCCTTGGGAGGAACAAAACCGTGAGGGCCAATGGGCCCAAAGCGGACAATATGTTGACACGTGGTGGGTGGGGTGTTACAGAACAGCCTACTTGAGTGGTATCAGAACCGACCCTTGCCCGGTCCGAGGGTGGGGCCCTACACGGGTCACGTGGTGGGCGGGCACGGGGAGGAGAACGGTAGTCCGTGACTCGGGGCTGGCAGCTACACGGGGACGTGCAGCCCTGAGGGGGGTGGATTGTGAGATCTTGGTATCCCACATTGGCTGGAAGAGGGGGAGTTGCTGGGCTTATATGTAAGTTCCAAGCCTTACTTGTCAACAGACCTTTTCCCAAGGAACTTGGAAGGAACAAAACCGTGAGGGTCAGTGGGCCCAAAGCGGACAATATGTTGACACGTGGTGGGTGGGGCGTTACAGATTGTATCCCACTAGTAGTTGACTTCACCCTCAAAAAGATAAGAAGCAAGTGTAACACATAATTAAATAGAAATGTCCATACCATCCATCTGTTTCTTTACTTGTCGAAGCTACCTTTTTGCATTAAGTGGCTCTAGACTTCCCTAAAAGGCAGGAGGTGTTGCCTCAAAAATTCTGAGTACCATCATTCTTCGTGCTTCGGCAATGTTTACTTGTTCCTGACCTGCTAATATGGTTATTGTTCCCTGCTTGTTGTCGAGCCAAAGTAACCAGTTTTCTATGGCACTAGTAAATGCCACTCCGCTTGATGGACATTTCTTGTTGTCATTAGATCTATTTTCCTCCATCCGATAACATAACAATTCATAGTTTATAATATTATGAGTGAATTTACTAATTACTATCAAATTCAAAACCCCAGAAACCACTTTAATTTTCATTTAGTTAACAATATATATATATATATATATATATATATTGCTTCAATATCCCAGAAACCACTAATATGTACACGCAAGAAGGATCTAGGATAACATGGTTATTACTAAGTTAGGTAGTTATTATATACATTTTCCGCTATCCTAGGTTTACCACTAATTACAGACAAAATTTCCTAGGATAATGATTCTAGCAGAGAATTAGGGGATCACAATTTCACACCCCCTCGGAGGCACATTCGCTAAACCTAAAGAAGGAGTATGGTGGTTCATTTTAGGTTGTATGGCTTCAAGGGCCACATTGGGTTCATCAGGCTCTGGGTCCAACCATCCATTATTATTATTTGAGTTAGGGATCCCAACTGGTTGCCTTACATTAACCCCTAAAGGTGGCCATTGGATATTTTGTACTACTATCCCATCTAAAATTTCCTGATACAATTTGGGGTTCCTCTCAATACTAAGTGCTTTGTGGACCGCCCTTAACTATGGCATCAACTTGTTATACAATAGTCTTTTTTGGTCAGCAAGGGGCCTGAATTGTCTTATATTGGACACATTCTAGATTTTCCTCACTATCATATTGTATGTTTCTAGATCAACATTATTGATTTGAGCTTCTTTAGTGGCCGCTAAACCCATCTTACTGCAGGCCATTTAAATATCGTCCCACGATGACATACCTATATAAATGAAATATTTAGCTTTATACAAATACAATAAACTATTAGTATTAATATTAATCAAACAAGATAATAAATTGAGGCAGATTGTTTATTTTGGCTAATCTATTTCCTAAAATTTTCATATAAGACCTAATTCATAGGCTTTGATACCACTATGTCACGCCCCAATTTTTTTTATAATATAATCGGGTGTCATTAATGAATAAGTTACATAATAACCTTCCTTATGATACCACTAAAATATATTCTAAATAAGTTTACATTCCTAAACTGATACATACAACACGATCAAAATAGAGTAAATCACTTTGGTACAAAATAAAGAACAATAATAATAGTAGCTTCTAGTTGAATCCTCCCTGCTCACTCCTTTGGATTCCATCCTATCTCTAAAAAATATTAATTAGGGTGAGCTTAATATCCTAGTAGGTTAACTTTTTTCAATAACTATTAAGGTTTTAAAATCATACATAAATGCAAATAAAGAACAAATAAGCACAACAATAGGTTAAATTTAAATAATAACAATGCAACACATATCGACAATCATAATTCATTAATTTTTTAGTCCATGCATGAACTGTCTCCAGAGAAAAAGTTGGGGTCTTGCACCCTAGGGAAGCTGATGCCCTTATTACTTTTTTGGGAACATTAATACCAGAACTTCTGTGGAGCCACATAGGCTACCCACAACAACCAATATTATTAATCAATGATCCCATTAACTAATAAGAATCCTGTGAATCCTTGCAAAGACCACCTGTCTCCTAACCCTCTTCCATCAATTGTGCACATTCAAGATAAATCCGTAAAAAATTATAAAACAGAGTCACATCGTATTCAGATCAAACATTAAGTAAGATGTCAAACAACAAATAATTATGTCAAAATAAAATCCAAAATATTTTATATGTAAATTGGTTCCAAAAGATAATTAGGGTTTTGCTCCAAAAATAATTTTTAAAGTGAATAAACAAAAAAATTGATGATGGAAAAATTGATATTATGCACCACTTGTCAAGTGATTAGTAATTAATGCAGTAATTAAATAAAGAGAGAGAGTAACACAAGTAAGACGAAGATGTAGAGTGATTCGGTCAACGTGACCTACGTCCACTATGAAGGGCTAGGGTGGCATGGTTATTTTATTAATTCAAGGAATGTAGGGAGAGTAGAGAGATATAAGCAATGATAGAGAGATGTGAGTGACAACAGATGTGCTCGATGCCCCCAAGTATAGGCAGGGTTTATAAATTATAGTGACTCTTAATAGATGGAGACGTCTTTTCAGTAACTAAATAGCGAATCTGGTAGAGTTGGCGCTATCTTCTCCACAGTTGAGGCAGTTACAAAGCTCCCCTTAAGACCAAGTCAAAGGATGATGTGGTGGTTGACTTCTTCCAAGGCGGCATCGATGAGCTCTTGGATGACCTTGCTTACTCCCTTGGTGTTGTAGCTCTTTGAAACCTGATGAGCTTTACTGGGTGTGGACCTCCCTTGGGCGGGACCCATTGGATCTCTTCAAGTTGGACTCTTTATTCAGAATGGGCTTATTACATGAGTTAGGCCCTTGGGCTTAGCCCATCATTTGCCTCCCAAGGCCTATGTCTAATAAAACTTGGAGAAGAGGGCATCTGGTTGAACCTGGATTTCGGCTGACGAATACCTTTTTACTAACGACTCTTTTCCTTCCTGATATACAAACTCCATTTGGTTGTAGGATATTTCTAGTTATATAAACTCCCTTATTTTACTACTTTTTAGTATTTTAAAAAGCCCTAGGCCATAAATTGAGAATTCCTTCATTCACTCCTCATTTCATCCATTTTGAGATAGGGCTTCTAGTGAGGTTCCCAAGGATAAAAGGGAAAAAGGAAGATTTGTGATTTCATTTTAGATTTTAGTGCTCATAGATGATGTCGAGTGAAGGAGAAGAGGTACTTGATGGATCGATCAATGTTGATGGAGAAACTCAGGTAAGCTCTATAGAAATAAGAGGAGCAGTCGACGTTGGGTTATTAGTCCAGGTAGGCACTAGAGGCAAACTGGAGGTGAGCATTGAAGGTCATGCACCAAGGGCACTCATACGCGAGGCGACCCAAGCATCATGGCTCAAAGGAGAGGCAACCTAGGTGCTGGGCACTGAGGTCGAGGCTACCTAAGCATTGGGCACCGTTGTAGTGGCAACCCAGGCCCTAGGGGCTAAGGTCAAGGTGACCTAGGCGTTGGATGAGTAGTTGTTGGGCAAGACACTGTTGGGCGAGGCGTCGAGTGCTAATCACTATAAAGGAGCGCTGTTTGGTGACGAGCGCAGACAGGGAAGCCCCCAGGTGGCTTTGACAGGTGTTGGATTTGGCTCAGTGGGTGTGCAAGTGGCTCCGTTAAGGCTTGGGTGCGATTAGGCGACGCTGGACATAGATTTGTCAATGCTAGGCAAACCAGGCATGACAGTGGAGGTTAAGCATAGAGCTATGAGGCTTGGACATAAGGCTATGAAACTGATTATGCTGGGGGATGCTAGTGTCTCTGGTGGCACTGATTCTGATCAAATGATGGATAATATGGCTCACTCAGGTGGAAATCCATGGAATTAGATACCTCAAAGCTCTCATAATAGTGGCTCGGGTAATGCTTCACTTGGCCCTAGCCATAGCAAACATTGGGGCAAGGTAGCTCTTGACAATGACGGTTCTAAGGTAAGTATTATCTCTAGCACTCTCAACACTGATGCAGATATTTTGCGGATGTCTCCACTTATAACATTCTCCCAACGATACTGTGTCGTCGAGCTGAGATGGGCGAGCTTGCATGTGATGACTCTTATGGAGACATTGCTATCTACGAGAAAGTGCTTGAGGTTGGGCTGAGGTTTCTAATATTTTCTTTTATTTTTTGTATTCTTTATTATTTTTCACTTGTGCCAGGGCGGTTGACGCCCAATGGTTGGAGAGTTTTGCTTGGGTTTTTAGCACTGTGGAGAAGGGTGTATCATGAAGACGCTTCTCTTGCAGAGTTCTATGCAGCTTGTACTTTGAATGAAACTCCTGCTTCTAATCGTGGCTAGTTCTACTTTGCTCCAAGGGGAGGTAAATTGATTACCAGATTACACTCTAATTGCCATAGTTGGAAGGCTCACTTCAGGTTTGTTAGAGGAGACTAAGCTTCAGAGGTTGATAGAGCTTTGGTACTAACAAAATGGGACACTCCCAAGAGAATTGGTATGCCCACTCTTATCCTTTTTTCTTCGCCTTTTTTTGCAAATGTGTAGTCATCACATCCTTTTCAGGTTCTTTAGTGCTCTCAAAAGATTAAGAATGAAAGTTGCAGGTTGTGAGGGCTCACCTTGTGAAGGGCTTTGGAGCTCTCATGATCAAAGAAGGTGGAGCTAGAGACTCTCTTATAGGCAGTGCTAGGGCTGGTGCACCCTCCCGAGACTTAACAGTTCCTTTTTAAAGAAAAAGGGTATGCTGATTCCCTTGTATTCTCTTTCTTTTCTTAGTCTTTCATAGGATAGTACTTTTATCCTTCTACAGTGGACAAGATAGTGGTGGAGACTCATTATTCCACTAGGAGTACTCCTCCTCCTAAGGTGGCGAGGGTGAGAGATGCTCTGGTGAGCCCCTCTTAGATGACCCCTCTAGTGGCGCCTCCTTAGTCAACGACTCCTTCAGAGGTTACCATCACTCCAGAGACTTCTCTATCGACCATAACTCCTGCCATCGAATCCTTATGTGGAGACTTCTACAGGAGCACTTGCTTAGACTGGCTCTATATTAAGTGATGTGCGAATTGTCAGGGAGCAACTTGGGAGGTTTGTGTTTCTAGTAGACATTAATAAGGTTAGTGCATAGGGCACTGAGGGTGTCATCGACACTGTTCTAGAAGGTCTAGCTCAGGTAAGGGTATGCTTTCTCCATTGCTCCAGTCCCTCCTTAGGTACTAACATTCTTTCGTCTTCCTCAGGTTTCTGCAACATCTGTGTGTCTCTTTTCAAGGGCTGTTCATTTTAGCTAGCTGAAATTGAGTTATGAGGCTGTACAGAAGGAGCTTCTTACTATTCAGGGGAGGATTGCTGAGCTTGAAGCTGATGGTATAGCTTCTTAGGCTGAGTTCGTAGCGACCCTTGAGAGGGTCGTGCTCAATGAGGCTGCTTGCATGAGGGCTAAAATAGATCTCGTGGCAACCCAAAAGAGGGTGGCTAAGCTTGAGGCTGAGCTTGTGGGGATCTGTGAGAAGGCTGCGCTTAGAGAGGCTGCCCGTTTGAGACCGGACGCAAAGGAGAAGCAAGCTCGCGATAGGGTTTCTAAGGCTGATGCATATTTGCTATTGGCTCATGAGAGGGACATTAAGGTTGAGGCTTATTTAGAGGGTGGTCTTGTAGATGCCTTCATTGATGGCTATGGGGAGCTTCAAGGAAAGATTTCTGCTGCTTTCCCTGATATTGATCTTTTAGACTTTGTGCCTTACAAGGCGCTTGATGATGTTGATGGTGATGACGACTCTGATGATGCAGAGGGCAAGGACGAGGAGGACGGCACCCATGAGAGTAGTTAGAGTGCTAAAAACTTTTTGATTTTCTTATTTTTGCAGAAAGGCAGTGTGTAGCCTCCTTTTGTAAAAGTGGTTTGTGTCACTGATATTCTTTTGAAATAGAATGCAAGAATGCACATAACTTTTGAAATAAATTTAGAAAATTTTATTCGATAACTACTTATGCTAAGCAACGGTGGGTAATAAACCAAAGAAGGTACAAGAAATAAAATGAAGTTCTCCAACATTACTAATTCTACTCTCCCAAGGTGTTATTGGTAGTATCTCTTCAGATGCTCATCATTCCATGGATGGGCAAAGACCTTCCCCTTGGAATTCTCGGCCTTGTAGGTGTCTGGCCTCACTACTTTTTTTATGATGTAGGGTCCTTTCCGGTTTGGTCCAAGCTTCCCTTCCCGCCAATCCTTCGTGACGAGATCACTTTCTTGAGGACTAAGTCTTCTGGTTGGAAGGAACGAGGCTTCACCCTCGAGTTTTAGGATCTCACCATATGACGCTTATACTCCGCATTCAGAACCAATGCCATCTCTCTTTCCTCCTCCACCAAGTCGAGGTTGACGCAGAGTCCTTCCTCGTTGGTGATGGTGTTGTGATGTTGGAACCTTAGAGAAAGTACCTCGATTTTCATTGGTACGAATGCGTTAATTCCAAAGGTGAGTGAGAACGGAGTTTCTCCAGTCGGAGTCCTGGGTGTCGTTAGGTATGCGTATAATACACCTAGGAGTTCGTCCACCCAGATACCCTTTACCTTTTTCAGACTCGTCTTTAGGTTGCATAGTACTATTCTAACTATGACCTTTACTTGCCCGTTTGCCTGAGGGTGCGCTGGGCTGGAATAAAGATGCTTTATTTGGAGGTTGGCGCAGAACGAGTTCAGGAGCTTGTTGTCGAATTTTTTAGCATTATCGCTGACTATGGCATGGGGTACTCCAAAGCAGTAGACCAGGTTCTTTCAGATGAAATCCCTGACCTTTGCGTCTGTTATCTTTCCTATGGGTTGGGCCTCCTCCAACTTTGTAAATTAGTCGATGACTACTACCATAAACTTGCATTGCCCCTTGCTTAGAGCCAAAGGGCCCAAGATGTCGATGCCCCATTTGGAGAAGGGCCATGGACTTGTGATGGTTGTCAGCTCTTCTAGTGGCTATCTGGGCATAATAGTAAAGCGCTGACACTTATTGCATTTCCTGGTGAACTCTTGGGCATCCGTCACCATAATAGGCTAGAAATAACCTTGCCTGAGTGCCTTATGGGTGAGGGAGCGTCCTCTAGAGTGTTTTTCTCAAACTTCTTCATGGATCTCTCGCAGGGCATAGTTAACGTCCTCTGGGGAGAGGCATCGTAATAATGGTAAGGAGTAGCCTTTTTTTTATAACATGTTCTACAAGATGGTGAACTTGGAGGCTCTCATCTTGAGCTTCTTGGGTTCCAACAGGCCATCTGGCAATGCGCCTTCCTGAAGGTATGCCTTTATTGGGGCCATCTAGTTTGTTTAGAAAGATGTGCAATTGACACTAATGACTTCCACATCTAGCCGGCTTGGCTCGAACTGGTGACCGATGAATGCAGGTTCTAGTGGAGCTTTCGAGGATGAGGCAAGCCAAGCAAGTGTATCTTTAGCGATATTATCTTCCCTCGGGATGTGACAGATCTAAAAATAGTGGAACTTAGTCAGCAAGGCTTGCACCACAACATGGTACTCCTGCATTCTAGTTCTTTTTGCGTTGAACTTGCCCTTCACTTGGTTTAATATCAACTGAGAGTCATTATAAGTGTTGAGGTGTTGGACTCTTATTTTAATTGCCAACCTTAAGCTAGAGAGAAGAGCTTCATATTCTACCTCATTGTTGGAGGCTATAAAGTGGAGCTTTACGACATACTTGATAGGAGTGCTATCCAAGGTAGTCAGGATTAGGCCAGTTCCACCTCCTTCGCTGGTTGAAGAGCTATTAGCGTAGAGCTTTCAAGGAGGCAGTAGAGAATGGGCCTTGGAGGCTGTGAGGGACGTCAAGGGGCCTGTTGTTGGTGCCAGGATGGCCTGGGTGCCCTTGCAGGGCACTAGGTTGTCTAGGGTGTTAGGCCTTGGCCCCTAAGTGTCCGGATGAGTTTTTGATGGGGCTTCCTGAGGTGTTGACGGTCCTCTGCCCTCCTTATCCGCAAATGTGAGCTCAACAGCAAAGTCTGCCAAGGCTTGTTCTTTGATGGTTGCTCTTGGTTGGTACTAGACATCTAACTCACCCAACTCTATCACCCACTTAAGGAGTCTTCCAAAAATTTCTGGCTTCCAAAGAACCCTCTTTAGAGGTTGGCGACGATGGTGTGACTCTGGAAGTAATGTCGGAGACACCTTGCTACTAAGATCAAGGCAAGTGCCAACTTTTCTAACCCTAAATATCATATTTATGCTCCTCGGTATGCCCTGCTCAGTAATAAATAAGCTTTTGCAGTCCTTCGCAGTCCCTGATGAGGGTGGAGCTTTCTACCGATGGGGAAACAGAGATGTACAAGTACAAAGTTTCAGTTGGCGTGACATGTGAAAGGAGGGGAAGCATAGCCAAATAAGCTTTGAGCTTTGTAAAAGCTTCTTTTGCCTCAGGTCCCCACTTAAAGGCTTTCCAGAGAATCTTAAAAAAAGGCAAGCATTTAATTTCAGATTTGGAACCAAATATGTTGAGTGTTTCGATTCTTCTGTTGAGGCGCTAGAGTTCCTTGGTTGTGGTGGGTGATTTCATGTCCAAGATGCCTTTGATCTTGTCAGGATTTGCCTCAATTCTCCTCTGGTTGACCATGAAATTTCCTGATCCGACACCAAAGGCCCACTTCTCATTTGATATCCAAAATGGATAGGCTACTTCTCTGATTGCCCCATTTTCTATTAGCTTTCCCACCTCTTTATCCATTGCTTATGCCCTTTCAGTGGAGACGCTCCTTAGTTTTTGGCGAATAGGCTTGTAATGAGGGTAGACATTGAGGTGGTGTGTGGCGACCTTAGGGTCGATGCCTTCGAGGTCCTCGTGCGACCATGCAAACACGTCCATATTGCAACTCAAAAAATTTGTGAGCTGTTGGACTAAATTCTTAGGAAAGGAAGAACCAATGTACACTTTTCTGTCTAGATGTTTCTCATCCAAGACCACTAGTGTGAGCTCCTCTACAGGTTCACCTCTTTCTAATGCGGCATCATCTCTAGGGTCGAGCACCTCCACCTGTAGTTCTTTATGTGGCTTCTTGTTCTTCATGAAGGAGACATAGTATTCTTTTGCAACAACCTGATCTCCTCAGACCTCTCAAATTCCATTTGGGGTTAGAAAAACAGAGGATTAGATGATAATTAGAGGACACAACTCTTAGGGTGTTAAGAGCAGATCACCTTAGGATGATGTTATAGGCTGACGACAGTCTGTCACCAAGAAGTTCACCATGACTGTGGAGCTTCGGGGTGCCACGCCGATGATGATTGGCAAGGTGATGGACCCTAGGAGATACACCTTCTCCCCTAAGAATCCAATAAGAGGCGACCTGATGGGTTGTAGTCTTTTTCTCCCAAGGTTGAGCTTGTCATAGGCTTCTCCGAG
>CM042185.1:37726217-37745660 GCA_023539305.1 Ilex asprella
CACCTATGTAATCTATCTTTTGTAAATGAAATATATATTTATCTTATCATGTACGAGCACCGTTGGATACTTTAAATTTGTGTACCTAACAAACCACGTTGAAAGACATCAGCCTTTTAAGGCCTTCGCAATTATTTGTACTCTTTCCTTGTTCATAGTTCTTGGAGATTTCCTTGAGTCTTCTTGTTCCTTTGGTTCTTAGGACTGCTACATTTTTTTTTGAGATTTTTTTTATGGCTGTCCCACTTTCTTCTCTCTTTCAAGAACGTGCCTCTTTTGGGATAGACTGGAAATGGCAATCTCGCTACTTGGCTCCTTCCACGATGATTCTTTCAGATCTTGATGGTGTCAAGAGACGATTTTTTCTGAGTTGGACTTGCCTCTACAGGTTCCCACCTTTGATGAACCTTGTATCTTCCTTCCTCAAGGGGAAGTTTGTTTCTTTGAAGGTGCCAAGGAGTTGGGCCTTCGTCTTCCCATCCATCATTCCATTGGATGGATTCTAACTTATTATGTGTTCGCCTCCTCTCGCTTGTCCTCCAAAGGGTGGGGCGCGCAGATAAGCATTTTCATCTTTTGGCGTCTCCAGGGCAATGGTGAGTTTACTACAACTGCTGAGTTTCTCTATTTTTATGAAATCGAAGAGGATGAGTTCCCTTGCTTTAGTTGTTTCAAGTGGAGACGCTTCTCTGAGCGCCGACTAGTGCTAAATATTGCTCCTTCACTCGTGGGGTAGTTTCATCATTTTTTCTTTGCCTTTGGGGACTTCTGGAGGTCTACTGAGGACCTTTGTTTGGTGAATAGGATCCATCGTTCCTAGAGGAGCGTTTCACACATAGGTTGTAGTGTTGAGAGCTTTTTTTTTCTTGCTTTCTGTAAGGTTGTGTTCTAATCGTTCTCTTGTTATGTAGGTGCACCTGATCCCAAGGTAATAGAGGTGTTGGGGATTGAACAAGCAATGCAGAGCACCACCATGCACTTCTTAGAACTGGTCATGCCAGATTTTTTTTTTTGCTTAGTGCTATCGCAGCTTCTCTGGATCATCCTTTCTACCTTGTCTCTCCTGAATCCTCTCCATTGGGGTCAGAGAAAGAAGAGGAGATCGGTACGTCCACAAAAAGGTGCAAGACGTGTGATTTTCACTCATCATCCGACTCTTCTTTGGTACGATTTTGTTTTCCTCTACTGGAGAAAACTCCTTAATTTGCTTTCAAAAGCGGAGAAGGAGAGAGAGGAGCTAAGGGAGGAGAATTCTTGCTTAAAGGAGGAGGTGGCTGAGCTGAAGAAACGACTAGGGGAAAGCTAGGGAATTCTTTGTTGCCTTTCCAAATTGTTCTGCTGCATTTTATGACCTCTTTTGTACTTTTTTTCCCTTTCTCTGATGTAATGCAGACCTTTTTTTTTATTATTGTTTTGTGACTTTCTTGTTATACCTCGTGGCTTCTGTCTCAATCTTATGGGCTGAAGGTCTTATCGGACTTTATGATATTTGTGAGCTAAAGAAATTGTCATAACCATATGAGATGTGGAGCTCATCTTGAATCTTTATGGACTCACCTTCGTTTTATAAGCTGAAGAGCTCATCTTCGTTTTATAAGCTGAAGAACTCATCTTTATTTCATGAGCTGAAGAGCTCATGGTTAGTTTATGAGCTGAAGAGCTCATCTTTAATTCATGAGCTAAGAGCTCATATTTATTTCATGAGCTGAAAAGCTTATCTTTAATTCATGAGCTGAAGAGCTCATCTTTATTTCTTGAGCTGAAGAGCTCATTGTTAATTTATGAGCTGAAGAGCTCATCTTTATTTCATGAACTGAAGAGCTCATCGTTGGTTTTGCAAGGCAGCGGGGCTCAGGGCCTATTTAGTGGAATCATGCTGAGATGAATCAAAAACTTGATGTTTTATTGAGAATAGATCTACTACATAAGAGTCTTACTGAAAAAATTTCTTGAGATGCTCTGCGTTCCAAGAATGAGGTAGGGTTTTCACCTCCTCTTTCTATAATTTGTAGTTCCCAGGTTTGATTACCCTCGAAATGATGTAAGGTCCCTCCCAGTTAGGACCCAATTCCCATGAGTAGGGTCCTTTCTCGCAGCAGGAGCTTTCTAAGTACTAGGTCTCCAACCTTAAAACTCCCGCATCTGACCCTTTTGTTGTATTACCCTGCCATCTTCCTCTGGTAATTCTTAATGCGTTGCAGAGCTCTTTCTCTCTCTTCATCCAAGAGATCAAGGTTCAATAGAAGCGATTCATCATTATGCACGGGCTCTGTGAATTCAGTCCTGGGAGACGGGATTCCAACCTCCACAGGTGTCATTACCTTTGTCCCAAAAGCCAATGTAAATGGGGTTTCTTGAGTCGCCGTCTTGGGGGTTGTCTTGTATGCCCATAACACCTCTGGGATGTACTCTACCCACTTTCCTTTCAATGATTCAGGATTGGACTTCAAAGATGCTTTAATTGTCCTAATGCTCACCTCTGTTTGTCCGTTAGACTGTGGATGGGCTGGCGCTGAGAAATAATTCTTTATTCCCAGTTCTCCACAAAATTTTTTAAACTTGGAGTTGTCAAACTGTTTTCCCTTGTCAGAGACAATTGCCCTGGGTACCCCGAATCTACACACTATAGACTTTCATGTAAAGTTCTGAATTTTCTGTTCTATGATTGTTATCAGGGGTTCTACCTCGGCCCATTAAGTGAAATAATCCACCCCAATAATCGCAAACTTACACTGCCTAGCACTGGTGGGAAGAGGGCCAAGAATGTCCAAAATCCCACTATTGGAAGGGCTAGGGGCTTACCACCGACTTCAGGAGCTCTGGTGGGCAATGAGAGACGTTGGCATGGACCTGACAGACCTTACCCTTTTTAACCATTTCGGTGGCATCCTTCAGCATTGTGCGGGCAATAAATACCCCTGCCTTAAACCTTTTCATGCTAATGCTCGAGCTCCGATATGGTTACCACAAATTTCCTCATGGATTTTCCTAAGTACCAATTAGCATCCCTATCTCTTACGCATTTAAGGAGAGCCATCGAGAAACCTCACTTATATAAGTTTTTCTTCAAAATGGAAACTCTGGTTGACCTCACCCTCAACTTTGCAGTCTCTTTAGGATCTGTCGGCAAGGTTCCATTTTGAAGATATTCCTTGATGGGGGTCTATCTAGCTCAGTGAGGCTAGAACTGGGAGTACTCCCCTTCTTCAATGATTACTGATGGCTCTGCCAAGTGTTCCATTGGTATCAGTCTGTTCAAGTTCTACTGCGAGGAAGTTGATAGCCTCGCTAGCGCGTTTGTGTAAACTCTCACATGTGTTATAGTAATATAATGATAAAATGGTTAGTAATTTAATATGTGTAATAGCGTATAAATGAACCATATAGGTTATAACTGTAGGAAATACTAATATTGTAAATAATAGTAAAAAACTGAGTTGTAGCTTGTAAATGTAGGAAATCGTTTGCAATAGAACTTCTACTACTAGGTTAATGCACAAATGTAGGTAGTATAAGTTTGGGTTGATTTTGGAATGGATTGGAAATGAAAAACAGAGAAAATAGGCAAAACTGAGCAAATCATACTGGTACTTCGTACCGGTACTGTGTACCAGTACCCCGAGGTCCAAAGAGTTTACCGTACCGATACTGTGTATCGGTACGCCCCAAAAGAAAACTCGAAATTCTGTATAGTAAAAGTCAAGATTTTTAGCCATGTAAAACACATTTTTTACTACATATTACCCCATTCTTCCATTCCACTCTCACCCTAAACATATTAGAACCTTAAGAGAAGATAAAGGAAAGAAGAACGAGGAGAAAGGAGGTCTCCAGGGCTTGGGATTTTGATTTGAACTTTGGAATATTTGATTCAAGATAGGAGTTTCTTCTTTTTCTCTTACATTGAGGTTAAGGCTTATGTCTGTATGTATTTTTTTGAATTTAGATCATATGTATGTGCTATAAAACTATCATTCCTCGGTATTCTTGTAAAGATTAACATGTTTTAAACCAAGCTATGGTGGAATAGCTCTTAAATCTCTTTTTCTTGCTTTTAAACCCTAGTTTTCAAAAGAAGTGAGTTTTCCTCTTGATTCTTCCTTGGTTTTAATTTTAAAACTCTAGTGCATTGTGTTGAGTAATGAAATAATATTGTTGATGATCTCTTGAATTTTTCTTTGATTGCTTTATGGAAATAATACATGTTAAAATTTGGAGATTTTTTAAATTTGCTAGTAAATTGGGAATTTGTGTAATGGTTGGTTATTTGAGAAAAATTATTGGTATTTTATTTTTGGTATGGCTGTTTGGATGAACATGAGTGAGAGGTTCCTTGTAAGAATGCTCATTCCTGCTCAGAAGGTTCCATGTAAGGATGCTTGAGAAACAAAACCTTGAGGGTGAGAGGTTTCTTGTAAGGATACTCATGCCAAAAAAGGCCAATATGAGATCTTCTTGGGAGGTTACTTGTAAGGATGCCTGAGAAATACATCCTTGAGGGTGAGAGGTTCCTTGTATGGATGCTCATGCCAAAAGAGAATAATATTATATTATGTATGCGGTATTGATTTACTTTTAAAAATTGTATGACTCATTGTTGGTAATTGGTTTCACTTTTTAGTTTAATTTTATTGTTGTTCGTAAAGTAGAGATCTATTAAAATGTCATGATTTTACCTCAAAAGGGTTATATATACTATTTGTGAAATGAGACCAACTTGTTTTATATGTTTTCCGAACCTTGTTCGAGTTTGGGAGGATGTTCGAGTTTTACAAATAATGTCTTTTCCAGATTATAATAGCTTAGAGGAAGAGCTCGGAGTTGGGAAGTCGGCACAGTGGGAAGCTCTAGTAGAAGGAGACGTAGACCCCGAAGTGGATGCTTAGAGTATTATCTTCTTTTGTTCTAGATTACGATTTTGTAAAGCCCAATACTTTGTATTGAGGTACAAGTTTTATTTTGATTCTTTTGGGATGTAAAGGCCATAGTTGGGCATATTCTTTTGGATGTTATTATATCTACTATGAATGATGAATGAAATCCTTTTAGATATGAAGTTATTTAGTTGCTCTCATGATGTGAATGGTTTTAGCTAGTAATGCCATCCAAGGTGTATTTTGTGGCGTTACAGTCTACTTGCGAGTTCTCTGTTCTGGGGACATGTTTGATCTTGACTTGCACAAACTTCTTAATTAAGTCTCGCACTCTTTAAAGATATAGGACCATTTTTTCTCCCTTGACCTGATAAGCTCCTTCTATCTGCTTCACCACGAGTTGTGAATCACTACAGATCTCAAGCTGTTCCGCTTTCATCGAGTGTGCCAAGTTGAGTCCTACTATGATGGCCTCATACTCTGTCTCATTGTTTGAGGCCATAAATCTGAATCTAAAGGTGTATTCGACATCTATTTCATCTGGGGAGGTTAAGATTAAACCTGCATCATTTCCCTGAGCATTTGTGGCTTCGTCCACTGAAAGTTTTCATATGGGGAGGTCAGGCGCTAGTTGTGTGGCCCCCGCGGGTGCTGTTGTCGTGAATTTTATGTTGAAATCTGCCAGAACCTGCCCTTTGACTGCGATTTTGGGTTTGTACCTGATGTCAAACTCACTTAGCTCAATGGCCCACTTAACCAGTCTTCCCAAAGACTCAAGTTTATGTAGTACTTGTTTCATCGGCTAATCTGTAGCGATCTCGATAGTATGAGCTTGGAAGTATGGACTAAACCTCCTAGAAGTCGAACCAGAGCTAAAAAAAGTTTCTCAATCTTTGGATATCTCTCCTATGTCCCCTCAGAGCTTTGCTACAGTAATAAATTGGTTGATGAGCTCTATCTCACTCCCTTACTAATGTTGCACTCGTTGAGAAGTCTAAGACAGCTAGGTAAAGAGTAAGAACCTCCATTCCAATGGAGTTACCAGGACAGGTGGGAGTTCTGATAATTTTTCAATGCTTTGAACATTTCTTCATGCTCGGTATCTCACTGGAATGCCTTCTTTAAGACTTGAAAGAAGGGTTGACACTTATCACTTGATTTGGACCTAAAACGGCTTAAGACAACTATTCTTCCTGCCAAACGTTGTACCTCCCTTGTGTTGGACGGGGGCTGCATATCCATTATTGCCTTTACTTTCTCAAGATTAGCTTCGATTCTCCTACTTTGACTATGAAATCCAAGATTTTTCCCACGGACACCCCTAAGGCACACTTGGTGGGGTTAAGCTTCATTTTGTACTTCTTGAGGACCTGGAATGATTCTGCTATGTGCTCGATGTGGAGCTCTGCCCTCAAATATTTTACCAACATATTATCAATGCAAACCTCCAAGGTTGTTCCAATATGCTTTTGAAACATTTTATTCACCAGGCGTTGGTAAGTAGTTCTGGCATTTTTCAAGCCGAAAGGTATGACTTGATAGCAATATGTTCCTTGCTCAGTTACAAATGATGTTTTCTCTTGGTCATTAGGATCCATTCTGATTTGGTTGTATCTAGAGAAGGTGTCCATAAAGCTGAGAAGCTCATGTCTAGCTGTGGCATCTACAATTAAATCAATCCATGGGAAGGGAAAGCTATCTTTGAGGCATGCTCGATTGAGGTTGGTAAAGTCGATGCAAAATCACCACTTTTCATTGGTCTTTTTGATGAGGACCACATTGGCCAGCCAGACCAGGTAGTCTACTTCCTTGAGAGCTTTGGAATGGAGAAGGTTGCTAACCTCCTGATTGATGGCCTTCTAACGTTCTGGAGCGAAACTCCTCTTTTTCTACTTAATGGGTTTGCAAACAGGGTTTACACTGAGCTTGTGAGTGATGACCGAGGGATCGATCCCTTTCATGTCTTCTGGCTTCTAGGCAAAGACTTCCAAATTCTCTCTTAAGAAATGTATGAGTAGTTTTTTGATTTCCTTGCTTAGTTTTGACCCCACGTAAATGAGATGCTCTGAATCTTCTTCAAGTTGAATAGGATCCAGCTCTTCCAACGGTAATGGTCTAGTTTGTAGCTCATCTCTCATGTCGAGTTCGTCTAGTTGGATGTTCTCAACCTCTTTCTTCTTCACAGAAGCCATGTAGCATTCTGGTGTTATTCGCTGGTCTCCTCGGACCACTTCGACCCTATTTTCTGTCGGAGACTTTACTATGAGGTGATAGGCAGATGGGATAGCCCTAATAGAGTAACATGTTGTACGCGGAAGGTGCATCAACTACTAAGAACCTTATAGTTGCGGTTGTTTAGAAAGACAGGTTGCCTAGGGTGAGCACAAGCTAGATTGCTCTTAGGGGCAGCACCCTTTCTCCTAAGAAACCCAACAAGTGAGCACTTATTGGATTAAGTTTCTCTCTTCCTATGCCTATCTTATCAAATGTAGACACAAAAATGATGTTTGTCGAGCTTCCGTTGTCGCTTAGAACTCGATGGAAAGTTCTGTTAGCTACTACGACCCTTACCACTAGAGAATCATCATGGGGATGTTGGTAGACTTCTAAATCCGAATCCGAGAAAGTGATAGTTGTGTTTAATCTTGGGACCTAGGACATAGTAAGCACTTTTAGGGCTTCTCTAGCTCTGATTCTACGCAGGTGAGCCTTTCTGGTTGAGCTGGATTCCCCCTCCTACGTACCCTCTAGATATTACCCTGATCTCCCCAGGGGTTGCTGGTGTGGTGCAGGTGCTTGTTGTTTAGGTGGTGAGGTGGACGAGCTTGGTTTTGATTTTCATGAGCCACAAAGCGGCGTAGCTACTCTCGTTGGATCAGAAATTCAATCTCCTTCTTTAGTTGAATGCAATCATCAGTCTGATGACCATGATCCTTGTGGTAATCACAGTACTTTGTGAGGTCTCTCTTTTTCAAATCTACCTTCATCCGAGGTGGCCACCTTAAGAACTTCTCATTATGTACCTCATACGAGATCTGTGATACTGAAGCTGTCAGAGGGGTGAGCTGTCGAGATGCGTACCTCAACTATAGTTATAGCTGTAGAGGGCTTTGTAATACCCCACATGCGTATAGTAATATACCAGTTTAGTAGTTCTTTTACATACAATGATGTAAAAATGAATCACATAGGTTAAAACATTAGAAATAAATATTTGGGAGACAAATGAATTTGGGAAGTTTACGTTTTGAAAGCATATGAGCTTGGAAATAGTTAATAGGTAAGTTTTTAAATATTTTTTTAGGTCAAACTAAGGTCTCTATTGAATCCGGAAGGTCGAAAAACCTTGGGAGAGGTAATATGATCTGCATTGGAAGCTTGGAAGTACTCCGGAATAAAAACACACTTTACGTAAATTTCGGGTAGAAAATATTTTGGACACCTCTTAGTATTTTAAACATAACTTTTTATACTTATGTCCAATTGATCTTAAATTTTTACAGTAGATATTAGACATCTAGATCTACAAAAGTGTATCTTATGAAAAATTTTCAATTCGACCTCAATATGGGTCAAAACTGCCTTGGAAGTCGGAGGAAAAATCAGTCCGCTGAAGCGTACCGGTACACCCGATATTCAGGATTGCGATCTAGGTCACATTTTTTGGGCCTATAATACTTTAGGCCGCCTCCTTAGCCGTCCAGACACCATTCCAAACCCTATAAAGCTTAAGAGAGAAAGAGAGGAGGATAAAAAACACACCCATCAAGAGATTTACATCCAAATTAGAAGATCAAACCCTAGATTTCAAGAACATCCTTCCCCTAACCTTTCATTACACTCTTCTATACCCTCTCACCCATAAATTTTGGAACCCAAGAAGGAGTCTAAAGGGGAAAGAAGGGAGAGGAAAGAGTCTTTGAAGCTTGGGTATTTGGCTAAAGCTCTTGAGCATTGAGGTAGGAGATTTTCTTCCATTCACTTACATTGAGGCTAGGATATTATACATGTATGTTTTTCACTCTTACTCTTATATATATGATATGAAATGCATGATTATTGATATCCTTGCAATAAATGTCATGTTTTGAACATTTTGATGGTTGGGTATTTCATTTTCCAACCTTGGTTTTAAGAAAAATGGATTTTCCTCTATAAGGTACCGGTACTGAGTACCGGTACCCCGATTCCAGTAGGTTTTGGGTACCGGTATCGGGTACTAGTACCGTTCTACTTCCTTATCTGAATTTCTTGATTTCTTTGCTCCCGAGCTACCTTCAAACTATCTTTTGAACTCCTTTCATCCCAAAGTGGTATGGAAGGGTCTTTCAAAGCCATATTTATCTCCATTCAACTGCAAACATATCAAATTGACGTTAAGACTTCAATCATAATAACTTATACTATTTACGGCTCAAAAGCGAGTGAATTAAGTTGGTTAGTATCTTAAAATATACAAAGTTGTGTGCTAATCAGTTTCCACTTTCAAAAATTTAGTGTTTGATATTATATAACAAAATAATGTTATGATAATCTCTTGTGCATTGTTCCTTAATTATTCTATGGTATATTACATCAGGAATTGTGAAATTTGGTAATTCCTTGAAATGGTTGTGAGTTGAGTATATTTTGGTTTCCTCATTTGTATGGTTGTTGTGATGGACTTGGATTACCTTCGAGAGATACCGTAGAGTGTTAGAGGTTAGTCTATCCCAATGGGGGGTGAGATGGTTTCCTAGCACTTGTAGTGGGTTGTCATTTGGTAATGAAACCACTATTGTTCACTGGAGTTCGAACGAGGGATAGTATACTTTTCCTAGGAAGGGACTCGTCACTGTCATTGGGATAGTAGACGTCTTTTTCTAAAGTGCTTGTGATTGTGATTATGATTGGTGCACTATGTATAATCGTTGGGTAGAGTCATGAGAAGCAATCAACATACATAGTACGGGATGAACCAATATACATGGGATTGTGAGTGGGTCGTTCTTGCTGGTGCATTGGTATGGGATAATGCATCGGAAGACGCCCTTCTTAAATGACTAAAAGTTTGAAATGATTATTGTTGTGAAATTTATTTTATTCTTTCCCGTTGATTATTGCTACCGATTAAACTTGAGATCTATTTAAAATGTCCTGTTTTCCTTCAAAATGTTATATATGATATTTGCAAAATGAGACCGACCGAATTTTAAATATTTTCTAAACCTTGTTTGGGTTTGGGAGAAATTTTCTACAGAGCTTCGTGCTCACCCCCTACTACTAACCTTTTTCATATTATGTACTTGAGAAGGAGTTAGGAGCTGAGAAGGCCGCCTAGTGGAAGACTCCAATTGATGGGAGTGTGGATCCCGAGGTGGACGCATAGAGCGACCCCTTTTCTTTTGCACTAGACTAGTATACTCTTTTGTACAATGAGAAGTCTAGTTTATTGTGTATTCCGCTGCAAGATTTACTTTGAAATTCTTTTGGAGATGTAAATACCATTGTTGGGCATATTCTTTTGGATGTTATTGTATATGCTTGAATGATGAAGTAAATTCTTTTTGGATATGAAGTTATATATTTACTCTCATGATTGTAAATGGTCTTTAGAATGTAATGTCGTTCAAGGGGGTATTTGGGGTGTTACAGGCTTAAACAATCTATGACATTTCTTCTTCTCTTTGGGGAGCGATCTCTGTCTCTTCTTGGAGACCTGTCTCACTATCTTTCTTTCCTAGGACTTCGCTTTCTCTTTTTCTATTTTTCCCCTTCTCCTTTCGTGATGATGAACTCCCCACCTTGGAGAGGAGAGCTTCCTTACCATTTATGTACTTTTCAGCTTTAGCGTGTACCTCAGCCATACTTGCCTGAGGATTCTTCGATATGTAGAACATCAAATCCTTTGATTGCACTCCAAGTCCTGCAATGAATGCAGCGATAGCAATTTTTTCGTCTGGGACATCTACCTTCAGAGATTCTGAGTTGAACCTCTGGCCGTAAGATCGTAGGTTCTCATCAGGCCCTTGTTTTACTTTCAATAAATGGTAGCTCGGCTTCCTGTAGATCTGAGCTCCTATAAAGTGGAATCGAAAGAAATAGGGAGTTCCTTGAAGGAAGAAATCAAAGCTGGAGGAAGTTTGTTAAACCATGCCAGGGCTAACCTTTTTAGCGTGATGGCAAAGGTTCTGCACTGAACTGGGTCTTGGTACCCATGTAACTCCATATGATTTTTATAGGTGTTGAGATGGTCCACGAGATCTTTTGTCTGGTCAAAAGCCTCTACCTAGGGCATTCTAAATTCTAGGGGAGGGGAAAGTGTAACACCCCAGATGTAAATGAGGATTCAGTTTGTTGTACTAGAACATCCATTGTCACTGGAGTCTTACCCCTTATTGCCTCCTTCATGTGACTGAGCTCTTGTTGGATATCCTTGAAGCGCTGCTCCCAGTACTGCTCCATCCTTTCCGATTAAAAAGGGAGAAAATCATTTCTTTTAAATTCCCTCATTTTGGCTCTGCACTTCTTCATTGTCACTGTTCTAGGGTGGCGAATGGTGAGCCTGGTTGTTTTCTGCTCCTTCGTTTGCTTCTCTGAGGGGGTCAAGGTTTTGATGCCCCCTTGTGGGTGACCTCCAAGGGTCGGTCGTGTCTGTTAAGGACCTTGCAAGAGCTTTAAGAGCTCTTCGTTTTGCTGAAACAAATGCTGGTTAACCAGGCGAAGGGATTACACTTCATTGTTTGTAGGGGAATCTACCGCAAGAGGATTATCCTCGATAGTGGGCACAAAATCAGGAAGGTTTTCTCGTTGTCTTTCGCTGGTAGCTTCTTGCTGGTTTTGCATCCTTGGGAGATTCATCTGACTTCTGCTCATATTGCTTGTGGAGACCATCAATTACTGAAAATATCATTTTACTTGTTATAGGAACAATCATTCCCACAAACGGATGTAACAGTTCCCAAACTGATGGCGTGATTTCAAGTGAGTGAGCAATGAATTTAATGACTAGAACTGAACAGAACTGTAAAATTTGTGAGTCAGAAGATGAATGTAACAATTATATGGGGTGTGATGCATGTAACACAGAAGAATTATAATGGTTCACCGGCTTGGGAGCTTGGCTAATCCACTCTTTAATGGAGATTCTTGCTCCCAGGGTGTATATTCCTTCAAAAAATGTTTACAATTGTTTTTTGTAATACCATTTAGGCTTTTTCCTCTTTTTGAGACATTATACAATATATATAGAGCCGCTCCTTGTTCTAAGGAATTTGCACCGAGATCCTTGCCTTTCATCTGTGGAATCCTGCTTGATTTTTGGAGAGGATATTGGTTCGTTGAGAGTTTCGTGCCTTGAATATAGCTTGCATGTTGCTCTGAGGGCGCCCTCAGTCATCTAGTTGTTTCCTTCTTGTTTCTTTGACCGCTTGCTCTGATGGAGCTCGAGGTTTGGACCATTGAGCTCTTGATGTCCTGTTTGAACTCATACTTAGAATTTATTCTAGGTATCATCATCCATAATAATGACTTGTATTCTATATGATTAATCAAGGGAGAAAAAAGATGTGGTATCCTCATTGTAAAATATCTATGCTACCTCATAATTATGCATAACAATTTATAACTTTTCATCTTTACTAGTATTTTTACATTTTTATATCTACCTCTCGTCTTCATATCTAAGTCTTATGCTTAGTCACATAATTCGTGTAAACAGCTGATGCTCCGCACATGAATTCGAGTTTTCATTTTAAAAAATTTGCTGATTAAAATTTTTAATTCGCGAATTCGGCTAATTCGCGCTCGTACTTACTAATATGCTTACTCATTATTACTCAAATTTTTATTTAAAAAGTACCAACTCAAGCCTAAAGATACATATCAAACTAGAATGATATTTGTAAACTATAATTGCTAATTTAGGACCTTATAATCAACATATATTTAAAAATTAAATAATTTGTCATATTGTTGTGCATTAAATTTAATATTTTAAATTTATTTTTATTAATTTTGATGGGTGAATATGTGTCAGTATATATATAATATCTCTCTCAAGACACTCACTCCAACAGTGAAAACCTATAAAACTCGGGTAAATTTGAACTTTTACAAAAAAGGGTAAAATGGTAATTTATTACTTCGGTATGGGTAGAAAACATGAATATTTCTAGAGCTCAGATGAAGAAACGAACATCACCATTGAGTTCGTCTCGTAAAATCTAGCTACCCATACAAATTTCATCAAATTCTGAGATAGTCGAATTTTTTACATTTTACGAGGCGGTCGAGTTTCAGGTGACCCAAAAAATAAAATTTCGAATAAAATTGTGAAATTTGAAAAATAATTTAAAGCAAGTTGTGTTTTTTAACCTTCTACATTTGTATTATGCTTCAAGAGGTAGGTTTTCATCCTGCTTAGGTTTTCTCTCAACCTAGGATTGTGATATAGAATGAGTAGGTTGTTAGAGACTTTAACACTTGCCTATTGTTGTGAAATTGATGAAATGGGTAAGATAAATTCTATCTTAAATTGGGTATGTAAAAATTGCTTAATGTCATTTCTTGAGAAATGTAGAATTCTAGGCATGTTATGTGTTTACATGAGTTGTGCCTTGTATGGGTGTTTGATAAAATGTTTTGAATGATCAAAGTTGTTGTTTTAATGAAATTGAAATAACATGCTTGGATGATGTGATAAATTGAAATCATATGCTTATGATGTGAATTCTAATTGAAAATGTAAATATTGATATGTGCTTATGATATATTGGCATTGGGGTGAATTATGTAAATTATTTGCTTAGAATATAATTATCCATGACATGTGTTGAAATATGGTTGAAATAGCCATATGACATTCATTACATATGGATACGATATTGATATTGCAATTGCTCATTACATTGCATATGCACAGAAGCATCACATTCATGGGCATAAGGTATGAGTGTGGGTGTGTGTGCATATTATTGAGTCAAACACCATACTTGGTGGTTAACAAGTGGACTCGGTATAATTGGACCATGGTTCAACAGAGTCGCACGGGTTGCATGAAAAACTTGTGTCGAGTATAGCAAGAAGGGCTAGATACTCCCTTGGGTGCAAGACCCGGTTACTAGTTTATACACTTCCGTCGGTGCAAGTCCAAAAAAGTGTGTCGGTGTGCGGCACCGGCGGTGCGACACCAAAACTCCACTACCCAACAAAGACACATGATTTTGTTATATAAAAAAATGTCATTGGATGTATAATATTAATGGAGGATTTATTACACATCGGCATTACATTGTGTTGTGGAAGCCAATGAGGGCTCGGGTTAAAGTGCATGAGTGAGTCTCATCTCATTTCATGGCATGGTATGTTATAATTTCAACATTGAATTGTATATTCTTGTTTGGGATGGTTATTGCTTGTTGAATGTTGCATGTGAACATTTCATATGCACTTAGGTTGGGGAATAATGTCTTTAAGAGATAATCTATTGAGTGCGGCTCACCCTTTATGAGAAAATATTTCAAGTGCGGGTTATACACCGATGGATAGCTCGCATTCGGGGCCTCAAGGATAATGAAAAGCCGACTTGTGGCTTTTAAATCATATTTTGTAAAACTAAGATGTTATTGACTTGATCCAAAATGTGTACACTCAAGTGCAGACGGTCAAACTGTAGTAATAATGTGGTTGAGTCCAGAGTCGAATCCATAAGAAACTATTATTGGTGTTTCAAAGTAAACAGTGGCGGAGAACAAATGATTGTAACCCTTAAGTTTTGAAGTTGTGTGGTGTATGGGATTTCCTGTAAAAAATATAGGATTCTTTCAAAGAAAGTTTTCTAGACAAAATATAAGATAAGCTCAAATGTAAAAATTTCACCCTTTAGTTCGAGGATCTGGACATGTAGTTAATCATCCAATTTATTATACTTGTATTTGATAACTCAATTAACCCATATGTCAACAACAAGTTAATCGGAAGATAAATGTGGATTGTGAGAATTAAGAGTATGATTCCGATGTTTTTTTAGAAGTTTACAAGAATTGTCTGTACCGAGACTTAACCCGTCTACAAACAAGCAAGTGTTTCTACAAGGCATCCAACCATGACATTAATATTCCATTTCTCTTCGTTAATTGAAGTACAATAATGATAAAGATTGAAGGGTAGTCATGAAGATCTAGCCGGGGTACTTGCCTGAACCGATGAGTCTTTCTATGCAAGAGTTATCTATGTTATAGAAAGTACTCATGGTTATACAAAGTACCTTTATCTTTGCTAGATGCAATCAATCATTCAATAAGCAAGGGGAATGTAAAGCATTAAGCATAATCGAAAATGCACAGATATAACTTCTGAATAATTTATACATGTCCATCACATCTTACTAAAGAGTGAATGAGAAACTTCTCACTCTTCATGGCTTTGGTAAAGTTAAAAAATTGAGTGATGTTCATCCCTCCAAGTAGAGGAGTTATAAGGTAAAGCACAATAAACAAGGAGCCGATCTTCAACGAATAATGAGTGAATCACATTCCACCCTTCATGACTTTGGCAAAGCTATAGAAAAGTGGAAGAATTTCACTCTTCTAAGGGAAGAAAGAAGCTCAAGCAATGGAAGTGAATGAAACAAATACTGAAAGTAGTAGAAAGCTAGTCAGTTTTGGATGGTGATTCACACTTTTTTAGTGTGCCTGAATTATACAATATTCTACACCAAAGTATAAGTGGTCAAATTGTAGTTTTTTCAGTTTTAAGTCCAAGTATCGATCCCACGAAGAGTTTTCAGTAATTTAGATTGTAAATAAAATAAAATAAAATAAAAATAAAAACAGTAAAGTTATTGTTTGAAGTAGTGTGATGTTTGATAGCTTGTGATGTGAGCTTAGATTGATAACTTCTTTATTTAAATAAAAGAAATGCGAAAATAAAGTGCAGAGATAATAAAGTGCGTAAGTAAAGCAGATTAATGACAAGAATTTAAAAGATACCCTTCAATTTAGGGATTCATATGCTTTATATTGTTTAATTTCTAGAAATGCTACCTCACAACAATTAACCTCCATTTTACTGGAAAGTCAATTGGCAGGTCTGATGTATATAAATCATAACACAACTGTTTCTTAGGCTAGCTAGTGGTAACAAATCATAACTCAACAACTTCTTAGGAAAGCTGGTTTTATCCATGTCAATTGATTACCCCAGCAAACTAGAAGGACAAGTCATTCATGTGGAATACTTGATTTATTCCCTTGATGTTATGATTGTAAGTGCATATTTAATAAACCATAACACAACCGCTTCTTAGTCTAACTGGTGGTAATATAGTATAACACATCAACTTCATAGGAAAGCTGGTTATAGATGTGTCAAGTGACTAATTCAAGTGAACCAGAAGGTAGAGCCAATTCATGAGAAATACTTGAATTATCCAATAGGTCATCCGTGATATATATATATATATATATATATATATGTCAGTTAAACATCCTCAGCATTCCAATGGAGGACAAGCCATACCGGTAGAAATGTCGTGGTTGTTAGATTGTCGATATAGTTATAAATAAATTAAACAACTCAAATAACCCGTGAGGATCATTTAGGTTTTGTACCACACATCGGTAGAAAATCTTCAGCGTTCTAATGGAGGACAAGTCATCCCGGTAGGAACACTGTAGATCTTTAACTGACAGGTCTTATGATACACTAATGACATAATTCCATGTACAACACCGAAATTACATGAATCACTGTATCACACATTAAGCATATACTACATATATAAATAAACATATAAATAAAACATCATCATTTTCAGAACTTAACCAATATTATACATATGTTTACCCTACTTTGAAAGGTATAAAAGACTACTCATGCTCCATTGTTATAGAAAAGCAAGAAGTGCGGGTAGTATTCATTACAACTAAAATTAAACGGTAAACTATAAAAATTCTTTCACAAGGAACAATTGAAACACAACCACCTTTATTATCATTCAAGACACAAAAGTGGCGGTAGTTCAACTATCCGAATAGAAAGATACAAAAGAAATGTAGAAATATAGAAATGGTATCCCACCCACCGGCCATTTCTTTCTCTTTTCTCTCTTTCTTTCTTTCTTTTCTTTTCTCTCTTTGCTCTTGCTTGGCCGGCTGGTTTTGGAGAGTAAGTGCTGGTCTTTGGAAAGTATATGTTAGTGTGTAGAGAATGTAGGAAGGCTTGGGTGGTGTATGTAGAGAATGAAGACAAGGTGTAGTGTTGGTGTGGAATATTGGTGAATGGTTTGAGAAAGGAGAAATCAGCCCTTATTTAAAGAGGGGGGGGGGAGTTGCACGGCCAAGGGCCCTTTAGGAAGGCTAAGGAGGGTCTAGGAAGGCTGCCATCACCTTCCGGAAGGTGGTGGGTTGCAGTGGTGCTAGGTGTCGCTTCCTTGGTCCGCCAAGTGTCATCCTCCAAGTGCGCCAAGTGTTATTGCTTGATTGGTCCAAGTGTCATGCTATGAGTGTGCCAAATGTTGTCTTCTCATTGGTCCATGTGTCATGTTTTCATTGATCCATGTGTCACCTCTGATTGATCCAAGTTTCTTTATTGCACTTTAGTCCTTCGTAGTTTCAAGCGTTGCAAAATTGTCTTATATTCTCTGATATTTGTGGATTTGATCCTATAATTTCAAACATACAATATTAAAAACTTTAATTCAAACCCAAAACATAATTCATAATATTTATTTATTTTATATTACAAAATTGATTACTTAATCATTCTAATTTACACACTAATTATGGTTAATCAAAGGGTTTCCTCCTCAACCAAAAGATGATCTATCTCCCTCTATGCATGCAATTGAAAGCTTAAGTCTAAGACTAATAAAAAAATAAGAAAATATTGGTCTAGTGCCAATTTCTAGTCCCTTGAAGCTTCCACAATGGGAGTATTTATAGGCAAGGAGGAGGAGGACAAGGGAATGTGTAAAAATAGTGTAAGGCCTCAAAAGTCCACTGAAAGTCAATCACTCTATAGCCAGTCTGGGGACAACGTTCGAACATTGTCTGGCGTTTGAATGTCTTTTCTATCTTTGCTTGATGGGCGTTCGAACGCCAGATGTAGTTTGAACCTCCTACTCAAGTGGCCTCTGTTCTTATGTGAGAGCTACTTTCATACGCCATGAACCACTATCTTTGCACTCATCAACCTGGTCTTCAATAATTCAGGACAATGTTCGAACCTGGATTGGCATTCGAATGTTGTACTCAAGTACTTCAGTGCGCTTTCCTTCTTTGCTGCAACACACCATGCATCAGTAGTTTGATTTTTAATAATTCAAGAGAATGTTCGAACGTGGATTAGCGTTCAAAAGTTCTTGCCTTGGTCAAAACTCTTCCAATTTTTCTCCAGAGTATGTTGGTGTTGCACAAAAGTTTGATATTCATTGTCTTTGGACTCTTGTACAATTTATGACCTGAAATGTTATCATTTAAACTCCATCAAAATATAATTAGTCTTAAAAAAGGCATAGTAATATGCTAATTTTAACTACTAATTAGCAATCTAGTTTTTTTGGGGGGCATGTGAATATATGGAAAAGATTGTGATAGAACTTGTATAGACCATGTTTTATATGAAAAAAATTCATTATACATGTGTTGGAATGTTGTGGAATGGATTGGTATTGAAAAATGAAGGAATCGTGGGAGAACAGACAACATTTTGGAAGAAATTTTCTAGTAGGCAAAACTTTCTGGAAGGTTAGACAAAACCTTCCAGAAGAAATTCTTCAGTGGGCAAAACCTTCCTAAAGGTTTGACAAAAACCTGCCGGTAGGTTTTCCAAAAATCTGAAATTTTAAGAATTTTTTCCTACGCTTCCAGGCTTTGAGCCATTTTATACAAATAATTCAAATAAACAATAATGGAGTATAAATAGTGGTACATGGGACCTCAGATGGATCATGTGGTTTAAATTACATAGGTTATGCATTTGGGAGTTTCCATTACAAAGGAGACTCTGTCCAAACTTTTTATTGTTGTGCCGTGGTGTCAGGTTATACGACATTCACAGGTATTTTAGTGGGTTGATGGGTGATCAATGAGTTGACAAAGAACCCCCAGTTTTAGGGGTGTCCCAAAACCCCTAATCATCATAAAAAGGTCCATTAATTTCCCCCTTATCATTTAAACACTCCCTTCACCTCTTTCTCTTTCTCCCTCTCTCTCTCACACACAAATTCAAATTCCTTCTCGGTCTTCATGCATAGATATTGTATTGTGTGTATGAAAACAACTCAAGATAATTAAAATGCTATTTAATTAGTGACTCCATCTTCCTCATAATTTTTTGTATATATATTGTTCTTCGTCCCTAGAGATTCAACTCTTACCACTAACCTTTCTCTATTCAATGTTCAAAACCCAATTGAACAATGCCACCACCTCTTCAAAACACACCCACCAGCTCCACCACTAGGTTCCACCAGCACTACAACCATTAATCCATAGCAAATTGTATCCTCCCCCACCCATTTACCAATGGTAGCAATTTCATCTTTTCCTTCATAAGAGAGAAAGAGGGCAAGAGGGGGAGAGAGAGA
>CM042185.1:37745760-37787552 GCA_023539305.1 Ilex asprella
TATAGATATTTAAGAAGAAAAATAACTTACCGTATAGTCACTTTAGACAAATAATTATATTAAAATCAAAATTAACTTTAATATATATTTTGAAAAAATAAAATTGGTTATGGGCCACAATCATTGAAACTTAGATAAAATAAGAGAGAACAAAGTCTCAAAATGATTGTGATTTACTTTTTAAGTTATCATACATTTTCCTATAAGATTAATATGTGTTTTTTTAGTATATTTCATTTGGATCAAGTTATTATCTGAAACGGTTTTGGAAAGATGGATTCCTTGCTCTCCGCCACTCTCTCTACAACGCTCTTTGATTTTTTTACTGCAATGCTCTTTTGTCTACTTCTTTTCTTCTTCACTCTCAACCCTAATGAATTTCTAAAAGCCATCTCTACCCATTTAATATGAACCCCACCACTACTGAATCTTGGTTTGACCAAAAGTAAATCATACACCCAAGTATAAGTGGTCAAATTATAGTATTTCTCAATTTAAGTACGAGATCGAACTCAGAGGGAGCTAATTGTTGGTATTTTAAATAGAACTAGATAAAAACTGTCGTGTGTGTACTGTGCAATGAAATAGCCTATGATTGAGCTTAGACTTATCAAATAAACACTTAACTAGAATTTTGGAAAAAAATGATAAAAGGTACTCTTCAGTTCAGGGATCCAATGTGCTTTATACTGTTTATTATGAAAATGTCAACTGACAACAATTAACTCTCATTTTATTGGAAATTCAACCGGTAGGTTTGATGTATACTGAACCATATCACAACAACTGGTTAGGTTAGCAGGAAGGTGTATGTGCAACAATTAAATAACCCTAGTAAACCCGAAGGTGAACCATTCAAAAGGTTTATTCTAGCTATTCAATCGGTATGTTGATGAATCAATGATGATGAAGTTCCGATTTATGCTTTGAGTCAAAAGCTATGACGAGATTTAACCTATCTATAACCGATCTCTCGGCTGTTACATAAAGTCCAATAGCATGCATTATCGTATCATGCATGGAGTACGTAATAATTATAGGTAGAATGGTATATAGCATTGATCTCTGCTCGGTGTTCATAATCATGAGTATATTATAATAGTAACCATCCATCAATTAAGGGAGGTATAAACATTAACGCATAAACAAAAAATTGACATTTTTATAACTTAAACAATATCATACACGCATTCACTCTTCACTGAAGAGTATAAATGGACTACTCATGCCTCATTGCTATAGACGAGCAACAGGAGTAAGATGATCCCATTACATTCGAAAATAAAATACAGCAAGGTCCTTCCCCGAAGAATAGCTGAAACATGACCACTCTTATTACCAGCTAGGACACAAAAGTGGGAGAGGTTCAACCCTCCAAGTAGAAAAGATAAATAGAAATGTAGAAGTAGAGAAAAAATTGGTTGAGAAGTGATTAGGGCAGGGCTTCGCTCGATTTCTTACCGAAACTCTTCATGAAGTCTCCATTTCTCTCTTTCTTTCTCTCTTCCCTTGAACTAAACTGAACTCTGATGAATCTCCCCTAAAATTGGTTGGAATAGGATATTTATAGGCACCAGAAAGAGAGGGTAAGGCTGCAGACACTCAGGCTGACCAATAGGAGGCTTTTGTGGCTAAAATGGACCAATGGGAGAAGAGAGCTCTGGACACCACCACCATCGTCCGGACGGTAGCAATGCCCTAGTTTTCCTGGCTTGGCAACCTCTTTGTTTGATTTTGTTGACTTGTAATTACACTTGCCTCGCTTGCTTTGTTTAATGATTGCACTTTGATCCTCTAGAACTTCCATATTTATGCTTGAAACACTGCAAAAAGAACAAACTACGCATTAACCTTAATACTTTATAATTTAATCACTTTTAACCTAATTTACACTCACAATTATTCCTAAACCCTAATTAATTTACACACTATTTAAGGTTAATCACACCCCCAAACCCAACATTACTAGGTCCTAGTAATAAAACAAATAATACAAAATCAATTTCGTAGATTTCACGATTGCATTTAGCCTATGCAATAAGTCGTTAAACCCCTAGGTGATCCCTAGTAGACGAGTTTTGTCTTGTGAAGGGTTATAGAGAAGATACCTACAAACTTCAATAGTTAGGATTTCACAATTCATATTTTTCACATATAAAATTAAATCACCATCCTATTCTTGTGAAACCAAGGTAAATTTAAAATTTTTCTTAAAAAAAGGAGCAAAATGATAATTTACCACAATAATGCATATTTATAATACTGATGTTCTAGAGCTCAGATGACACAACGGACTTTACCGTTGGATTCGTATCGCAAAATCTAGTCACGCTGTCGAATTTTGTCGAATTCTGAGATAGTTGAATTTTGTACGTCGTTCGAGGCGATTGGGTGGTGGATGACCTCACAAAGGTCCCTGACTTGATCCGAAATGTGTACACCCAAGTGTAGGCGGTCAAGTTGTAGTAATAATCCGGTTTGAGTCTGGAGTCGAATCCACAGGGAACTAGTAGTTTTTGTGTTTCAAAGTAGACGGTAATAGAGACCAATTGTTTGTATCCTTTGATATTTTTAAGTTGTGGATGGTGGATGATTTCTTGAACAGAATATTGAATTCTTTCCAAGAAATTTTTTAGTCAAAATATAAGATGAATTCAAATGGCAGGAAAGTCACTCTTTAGTTCGAGGATCGGGACATGTGATCAATTATCTGGTGTATTATATTTGTGCTCGATAACTCAATTAACTCCCGTGCCAACAGCAAGTTAATCGAAAGATGAAAATGGATTGTGAGAATTAAAATCGTGGTTCCAATGTCTTATAGAGATCTACAAGAATTGTTTGCATCGAGAGCCATCGCGTCCACAAACAAGCAAGTGTTCCCACGTGATATCCAACCACGATTTTAATATTCCGTTCATTTAAATAAGCTCCTTAATGGGGATGATTAAAGGGTAGTCATGAAGATCTAGCCAGAGTACTTACCTTGAAACGAGTAGTCTTTCCATGCAAGAGTCATCCGTGTCATAGAAAGACTTTCGATTATACAAAGTACCTTAGCTTTGCTAGATGCAATCAATCATCCAATAAGCAAGGGGATGTAAACGTTAAGCATTAGAACAAAGCATCAAATAACTTTTGGATAATCAATACATACTCTTCACCTCTTACTAAAGAGTGAATGAGAAATTACTCACTCTTCATAGCTTTGGTAAAGCTAGAAAAGTGAGTGATGCTTATCCCTCAAAGTAGAAGACTTCTCAAAGTAAAGGTACAATTAACAAGGAGGTAATCTTCAATGAAGAATGAGTGAATCACATTCCACCCTTTACGGCTTTGGTAAAGCTCTAGAAAAGTGGAAGAGTTTCACTCCTCTAAGCAAGAAGGGAGCTCAAATAATGAAAGTGCAAGACATAAATAAAAGCATGTATGTAAGGACATAAATAAAAGCATGTATGTAAGGACATAAATGTAAAGACTAGAAGTAAATAGAGACATAAATGTAAAGACTTGAATTAAAATAAAAACATAAATGTAAAGACTTGAAGTAATTAAAGAAACTATAACTCTTAAGTAAGTGTAAATGTAAACATTAATGTAAACAAAAATGAGTGAGAATCTAAACTCCGCACTTCTTCTAGCAAAGAGAAAGACTAAGACAAGAATTGAAATTGATATATATGATGAAATGCCAAGTGATAAATCCCTCCAATGGTTCCACCCATGAGTCCCCTTTCTCTCCACCAAACCAAGTGTATTTATAGGCAAGGAGAACGTAGGGAGAGGGGTAAAAGAATAGAGCTGGGCGCCAAAGTCAAAGTGAAACGCCAACCACTCTGCAGGCAGTCTATCAATACCGTTCGAACGATAAATGGAGTTCGAACGGTTTCTTTGTCTTTGTTCTCTACCGTTCAAACGTCAGATAGATTTAGTGTCTGCCAATTATGTCAGAAGACACGTGGTTCTCTGTAGAAAATCTTCCTCCAAGTCTTTTTGCAAATCTCCCTCCAGGTCCTTACAGAATTTGACTGCTCTTTCCAATAATTCCAGGGGCGTTCGAACGATGGTTGCCGTTCGAACGTGGCACTCAAGTGTCTGGGCCTTCTGACTGCAAGTCTACAATACGCCATGTCTTCAGTTAGTCTGATCTTGTCATTGCTCTAGTGGACGTTCGAACGTTGATGACCATTCGAACATAGCACTCAAGTCTCCAGGGCCTTGGGTCTTACCTGCAACACATATTATAATAGCTAGCCTGGTTTTCCATGACCGTTCAAACAATATTTAATGTTCGAACGTTGCTTCCTTATTCCAAGCTTCTACAATTTGTTCCTTAATGTGTTGTGGTTGCCTTCAAATGTACTTTTTGTTGTCTTTGAACCCTTGTTCACTTTAAGACCTGAAACATCATTACTTAAACTCCACCAAAGCATAATTAGTCCATAACGGGGCATAAGAGTATGCCATATTTGAGTATTAATCACACCCCAACCTAGATATTGCTAGTCCCTAGTAATATAATTATCATTAGATGTAAATCTATTTCTAACACCTTTTTTGTAGGTTATCCGGTTGCATTTAGCTTATGCAACAAGCCGTTAAACCTCTAGGTTTACCCTAGAAAACGAGTGTTGTCTCGTGAGGGTTTTTAGTGAAGCTTCCCACAAACTTCGGTCTAACAAATGTAAATGTGAGATTACTTATTAAAGTAAATTATCATCATGGTCATTGAGATACCCATCCCTTTATTTTGAATTTTAAATTCTGCATGCTCTTCACCATTGGTACCATCCCTACGCAAAAATTAGCATCTGACACATTAGCATTTAAAATTTTCTTTGTAGTAGGATGATCATTCTAGAAACAAAAATTGGTGTATGACAAACATTCCACTTTTATCACCCTTCATGGATAGTTTTGACTTCTTAAATCTTTCATAGGGATGCTCTCAGCAAAAGATTCACTCGGACTATGGTGATTCATTTCTCACTGAGCATGTAATCAGAAGATGGCCAATCAGAAATTGCATGCATAATTTAGTAACGGAGTAAAAATTTTTAGCAAATAGACTAATCATGTTCTTGGCATAACCTCATGGAAGAATTTTGATGCAAATAACGAAATGCTATATAACATACCCCAACTTGTGATTAACAATGTGCATATACATCAGACTTGAGATCAATTAGGGCTTTCATAGGTTGTAATGTGGCTAGAGGTCAGTGGCTAATGAAATGACGTCAATGGAGTTTTAAAAAAGAAAGAATGTTTTCTCTTTTATGCATTTTAGCACACCTCTGGTTGGCTTTTCGAAATTTATTCTAGGAATGGATTTCTTTCATGTACATTTCCCATTTTTCACTTTCTTGGCAATTCCCTATCTCTCTGCCTCTTTTTCCTTTTTCGGTTGTTTTCGCCGATTTTCTTTTCTTTCATGAAACAGTAGCCTCCAGTATCTTTTCTAGTTTCCTTTCTTTTCTTGTATCATTCAGATTTATACGAGGGTGCATGAAAATTAGATAGCAGGGTAGGTCAAGTATTTTTCCTTGTGGCTTGGTCATCATATGGGCTTTTTGGAAAAGAATTTATACTTTGAAGGCTCAATCATGGCTTACTAGGGTCATACTTTTGTGAAAGGATTGGCTGAGGCTCAAAGTTAATCCAAAGATGGCTTAAGATCCTTTCTCAAGTATGTGCATATGTATGTGCCATCTTGCCTGTATTTCTTGTGGGATATGTCAAAAGATCACATTAGTTGTATCAATCAAAATAAAATTAATGATATTATTGAAAGATGGGTGGTGAAAGAAAATATTTCTTGAGTAAATGTTGATACTCTCTCTGAAGCATCGTAAAGCTCGAAACTAACCATAGTATTCTTTGTAATCTCCACTGATCATGTCAGGTTTTTCAGGGAATGTCGGTTATATACTGATTCCATTTTCGGGTTTGATCACATGTACTTTGAAAACAACAAATACTAATGTTCATTTGATAATGTAAGCATAGAGGTAATATCAGTTTAGAAGAGTTGTGGTCTAAGGTCAAGATTGCCAAGATGTGTGTGAAACTGATCATATGATTAGTTACTTCATCCAACAGTCTTACATCCACATGTGTTTTTATCAACAAGAATTACTAAAGTGCTAATTTTTACAATTGCTTTTAACCAGATAAAAATGATAAACTAAATCATTCCTTTCACAAAACATGATCATTCGGTACATCAATCATTAATGATTCAATCTATCCAAAAGGAGTAACAGGATAACATCATAGACACACATCAAAACAAACAAACTAAACAAACAATCACAAGAATAGATAATCTACAAAAAATAAAATAAATAATATCTCCTCTAGCTCCAGCTCTAAGGTAGCTAAGAATCTCCTGTTGTTTGAAGATCTCTGCTTGCTGTTAGAGAATCTCAGCTTGGTTGATCTCGATCCCAATCATAACATCCCTAAGGGACCTCCGAGCACTGGAGCTAGGTCCTGCTTAATCAGGCTGTGCTCTCTCCTCCTCCATCTCTCTCTAACCCCCTCTCTTCTTCTCGGTCAAGCTCTTCTTATACTTTATTCCCTCCTTGGACTGGTGGCATTTCTTGCCTTCTTGCCGAGGTATCACTGTGCCCTTTGCTTCTTTTGAACGAGCAGTTGTTAAGTTGCCCCATTGGCAACTGTATCTCCATCTCGGGCCTCTCCCGCACTTCATTTTCAAGACAAATCTCTATCACCAAAGTGCCGAAGGGTAATGCACTTTTCTTCACATTACATCCTTTCTTGATTTCATTTAGAATGAGAGAAGGGAGGTCAATGCTATGTCATTTTCCTATAGCATAGAGGAGGCGAGCCATCTCTGGCAAAATCTCATTTTTTCTTTTTAGAGGGGCTAGGTTGGAGATCGCAATCAAGTTGAGCATTTTATACTTGTCGGTCAATTCCCCTTGTTTTAGAAAATTTCTCCTTCCCCATGAAAAGTTCACATCCCCGGTCAACTCTTTGCCTACCCTATCCAACTCAACGTTTTTCTTTAGGGGTATTTGAGGTTTTTCACTCGAGGCAGTTCTGGTCTAATCTCCTTGAGATACTCCTCGTCCACATTGATGTGGTTTTCCCGTACATAGGTCCGTATAGTGCCATTGATGATTTCGATGTTGGACTAAAACTCATGCACTAAATCAACAATGGCCCTCCCCCCATTCTTCAAGTGCCACACTCATTCTCTTCTCTCCATCTCCTCTAGCAAACCCAACTTAGCAAAGTCAAAGACTACAATGTCTCCCTCACACACCACATCTTGATTTCTAAAGAAGTGCTCATACCTTTCCGCTTTTAGAGCGTTTGAAAACTTCGTACGATCGTGCCTCTTTCTCCTCTCCTTGCCTTGTCCTTCTTGGATCACCTCCTCCACCCAGTCGGGCTCTTGGTTCACTGGTGGTTGGCACCTAGTAGGTATCTTCATCCGAGACATGGCGTTCGAACGGTGGCAGCCTAGAGAGGGTTCTAAAACTTTGGGTTTCCTGGTGTGGGGTTGATGCTTTTGAGTTGGAGATGGACTGGGGTAAGTCGAATTAGGGTTTCTTGGGGTTTCAAGGCAGATTGAGGTATGGGAAGTGAGAAACGAGCTCTAGGGTAAGTGAGGTTTTGGGGATTTTGAAATGAATCAGACGTTCAGGTACTTATACTCTGCGTCGCACCGTTCGAACAACGTAAACGTTCGAACGTGAAATGAAGAATTTTAAACTATCATTCGAATGGTAAATTGTGTTCAAATGGTGAATGCTCCCAGTAATTTGTGTTTTCAACAGTGTTTTCATCAGAGAAGTCATAAGTCACAAAAGTACTGCAAGCATCACACATTCGAACGGTGCTAAACGTTCAAACGTTAAACCAAAACTAAAATGATCCTCTATTAAACTATATACACTAAGAGACGGTTACACATCACAAGTTCAAAATAAAAATTCATGGCGTCTCAGGATAAATCCCCACCCACGCTTGAGGTTGGTATTTTGGGACATTCCTTACTCGGCCCATATTTTGATTGTAGAAACAGAAAAATATGCACAAAAATAAAAAGAAATTGCAAACTATTTACCAAAATTCGAACCAATGGCTTTCATTCCTCAAAACACAATTTTTTCACGGTTTGTCAGAGAGCAACCTTAGTCCGAGTCAACCTCTGTGTAGCTCGAACTACCAGTGACTCTTCCAATCTCTTGTCACACAAACCGGTTAAGCATAGCATCGGAATAGGATGGCGTGTCAGGATAATCCTTACTCTGCCCATTCACTATTCAGTCTAATCGATCGAGTGCGCAACCAGAAATCGGTTCAGAGCACTGATTGTATCTTTTATCATGAAATACCCGGCCGCACTGTTTACAGACACCAAGTCTCTTGGCACGACGGTGTTTAGCAAAAGTGCTTCTACCACAGAAAGGTTTTGCTTGTTGTTCTCGGATCTCATTTTCTTACCAGTCTTGTTTTTCTCATGATCACAATATCCACATCTGATGGAAAAGTACGTAGAGCTCCTAGACTAAATCAAAAAAGTTTAACATCCATGATTCCTAAGTTTTAAGACTCATTATCCGGTTATTTAACGTATGTCTGTCACAAAGACAATTTAAACTGACCCACAGATATAGCAAGGCAATTACAACTAACAACAAAAATTTAAAAATTTTATGGCATGGGTACAAAAACAAAATACAGGCAAAATATGAACTATAGGTTCGCACACACCCCAATCTGAACTGAACATTGTCCCCAATATTTCGAATTTACCAGTATGGACCTTGAAAATGAGGTTGAACTGCAGTGACCCGTGCTTCTTCAGATACCTACAAATCCAAATGCAACCATTAATCCTTTCAGTTCAGATCTTGGCCTCGGTTAGGCTTGTATGTGTTTATGAAAAATAGCAATATACCCATACACAACTGGAGTAAAACAATATGCAACATCAGAATAGGGATCTGCTCTTTGGGGCACATGGACATGATTCCCTTGGTTATGGTCAGTTTCACAGATAAAAGAGGAAGAAAATTAAGAAGGAGAAAAAGAAACGAAGCGAGACAGAAAGCAAGGAAGAAGAAGCAGAATAAAAAGAAGAAGGAAAGAAAGAAAAAGGTGGTGGTAGGGGGTTCAATGGAGACAGATGGGAAAGGTAGAAAAAAAATTGGTGGGGGTCTCGTGATGGTGTCTCCTCGGGTCGGGTTTTTACCTGATCCGATACTTTTGAGTGTCGGTAGGCGCAATTCTCAGAGGGATATTCGGGTTCCAAAATAATGGTTTCCATATTTTTAACAAAGTCCTCCAAAAATGGTTTCAACCTCTAGCCATTAACAGTAAAGATATTACCATTTGATGGATTTTTCACTTCTATTGTTCCATGATCAAACACCTTTTTGACAATGTAAGGTCCAGTCCATCTTGATTTTAACTTACCAGGGAAGAGGCAGAGTCTTGAATTAAACAATAGGACCTTCTGGGAAGGTTCAAAAGATTTTCGTATAATGTTCTTGTCATGAAAAACTTTCATCATGTTCTTTGCAATTTTAGCATTTCATAAGCTTCATTTCTCAATTCTTTCAATTCATTTATCTGAAGTTTTCTTGAAAGTCCAGCCTTGTCCAGGTCAAAATTTATTGCTTTAATGGCCCAGTATCCCCTATGTTCCAATTCCATAGGTAGGTGATACGGTTTTTTATAGACTAATCGATATGGAGACATGCCCAAAATTATTTTAAAAGCAGTAAGATACGCCTAGAGTGCATCAGTCAGTCTTGATGACCAATCTTTACGATCTGGGTTTACCATTTTTTCTAAAATTAATTTAATCTCCCGATTACCTAATTCGGCCTGTCCACTAGTTTATGGGTGATAAGGGGTTGCAACTTTGTGAAAAATCAGATATTTTTTTATCAAATTCCAAAAGGGACGATTGCAAAAATTAGAACCCCCATCACTTATGATTGCTTTAGGAATTCCAAATCGGGACAAAATATTTTTTAAAAAAAATATTATCACCGTTTGGTGGTCATTATTTCGGCATGGAATTGTCTCAAGTCATTTGGATACATAGTCTACTACCACTAAAATATATAGATAGTCAAAGGAAGGTGGGAATGGTCCCATAAAATCGATGCCCCAGCAGTCAAAAATTTCAATCACCAGAATTGAGTTTAAGGGCATCATGTTTCTTTTTAAAATATTTCCTAATCTTTGACATCTATCACATGTTAAACAAAAGGCGTGGACGTCTTTAAAAAATGTGGGCCAATAAAAACCACACTATAGGATTTTTGCAGCAGTTTTACTTGATGAAAAGTGGCCACCACATGCTTCAAAATGACAAAATGATATTACCTATTTGCTTTCCTGAGCTGGGATGCAACGTCTTATGATCTGATCCTTATAATATTTGAATACATAGGGATCTTCCCAAAAGAAGTTACGAACCTCCTTCAAAAATTTCTTTTTGTCCATGGGAGTGAATGACGGAGGGAGTGTTCCACTAGTTAGGAAATTAGCAATGTCTGCATACCATGGGGTTTCATCAATTATGTAAAGTTGTTCATCAGGGAATCTCTCATTGATTGGCAGTCCATACTCATGGAATTCATAAGTTAATCTAGACAGATGATCTGCCACCACATTTTTGACTCCTTTCTTATCTTTAATGACAAGATCAAACTCTTGAAGTAAAAGTATCCACCTTAAGAGCCTTGGTTTGGCATCTTTATTTATGAGCAAGAATTTTAGGGTTGCATGGTCAATGAATACAATAACAGAAGACCCAACAAGATAAGAACAAAAATTTTCCAAAGCTAAAACTACAACAAGTAATTCTTTTTCAGTTGTTGAATAATTCATTTGAGCATCATTCAAAGTTTTGCTTGCACAGTAGATTACATGGGGTTTGTTATCTTTTCTTTGCCCCAATACATCACCTACAACATAATCACTTGCATCACACATTAGTTCAAAGGGTAGATTTCAGTCAGGGGGTTGCATTATTGGGGCAGAAATTAACATGCCCTTTAGCTTCTCGAAAGCTTTTTGACAAGCTTCATTCCAGTTAAAGGTTACATCTTGGCTATAGTACTGAAGTCTTTTATGAATCTCCTATAAAAACCTGCATGTCCCAGAAATGATTGGACATCCTTTACAGTCTTGGGTGCTGGCAGATTCCCAATTAGATCAATTTTTGCTTTGTCAACTTTCATGCCCTTAGACGACACAATGTGACCTAAGACAATGCCTCGTGTTACCATGAAATGATATTTTTTCCAATTAAGCACCAAATTAGCTTTTTTACACCTTATTAAAACTTTGTCTAAGTTTTCCAGACATAGATCAAATGAGCACCATAAACAGAGAAATCGTCCATAAATATTTTCAAAAATTTTTCAACCATGTCACTAAACAAACTTAGCATGCACCTTTGAAATGTTGCAGGAGCGTTACAAAGTCTAAAATGCATTCTTTTAAATGCAAAGGTGCCAAAGGTACATGTGAATGTGGTTTTCTCCTGATCATCTAATGCAATCTTAATTTGATTATACCTAGAATATCCATCCAAGAAACAGTAAAATTCATGGCCTGCAATTCTTTCTAAAACTTGGTCAAGGAATGGGAGGGGAAAATGGTCTTTTCTAGTTACCAAATTTAATTTTCTGTAATTAATGCACATTCGTCATCCTATAATGACTCGAGTTGGCACTAGTTCATTGGCATCGTTTTTGACCACTATGACCCCAGACTTTTTGGGTACAACTTGGGTTGGACTTACCCATTTGCTATCGAAGATGGGGAAAGATTATTCCTACATCTAAGAGTTTGAGTACCTCCGTTCTCACGACTTCCTTCATGTGAGGGTTCAATCGTCTCTGTATTTTACGGGAGGATTTTGAGTCCTCTTCAAGATATATTGCATGATTGTAGATCAACGGACTTATACCTTTCAAGTCAGAGATGGTCCACCCAATGGTGCTTTTATGTTTTTTAAGAACTTCAATTAGTTTAGACTTTAGCAAGTCTGTGAGCTTAGATGAGATTACCACTAGGTATGACTTGTTTTCTTTCAAATACGCATACTTGAGGTCTGATGGGAGAGGTTTTAATTCATGCTTTGGTGGCCTTTCACTTGATGAGATTAGCTTTGTGCCATTTGATGAAAGTTCCTCAAATTTGGGCGCCCATGTCTCAACAGCACGAGTAGGTCAACTTTGTGGATTTGACTCAGATGAGTCAGACTCAATCAGAGGTGAGTCAGTCAGATCTTCACAGAACGTGTCACTCAGATGTTCTTGTATCAAAGATTCAATGGAGTTTACTTCCCCTTCGTCCTCATCCTGGGTGTTTAGCAATATTGAAAATATTCAGTTCAAGAGTCAGATCCCCAAAGGTTAATTTCATGACTCCATTCCTGTAATTGATTAGTGCATTAGAAGTTGCTAGGAAGGGTCGACTAAGGATGATAGGAATTTGATTCTCTGAATGTAATGTTGGTTGAGTATCTAGAATGATGAAGTCAACAGGGAAGATAAAATTATCCTCGTGGACAAGCACATCTTCAACAATGCCCCTAGGAATTTTGACAGATCTGTCTGCTAACTGGAGTGTGACACAAGTGGGTTTTAGTTCACCCAAACCCGACTATTGGTAGACGAAATAAGGTAGCAGATTCACACTAGCTCCAAGGTCTAACAAAGCTTGCTCTATCTTGAAATTTCCAATGACACATGAGACAGTTAGACATATAGGTCCTTGTATTTTGGAGGGGTTTTGCATTGTAGCAAGGCACTGGCTTGTTCTATTAGAAATGCTCTTTTTTGAACATTCTAGTTTCTCTTGACTGTGCACAAGTCTTTTAGAAACTTGGCATAAGATGGTACTTGTTGGATTGCATCTAGAAGTGGGATGTTGATTTTTACTTGCTTGAAAAGCTCGTAAATTTCAGGCTGATGGTTCATCTTTTGGGTAGCCTTGAGTCTATGAGGAAAAGGAGTGGAAATTGGACATGAATGTTCTCTTTCCCTAGAAGGTTCTGGCTCTTTTTCAATCACAAGTTCGAGCTCTTTTTCAATCACAAGTTCGGGCTCAATCGATAGGGTGACTGGGATGACATCAGATTTTGATTTTGAAAATAGCATATCTTTGACTATTTTGTCAATCACCTTTCCACTTCTCAGTGTAGTGACAACTTGAGCTTGATCTTGCGGAGGTTTTGGTTGGGCTGGAAACTTGCCCCTTTCTTGTGTGCTCATGGATTGGGTCAACCTTTGAATGTGGCTTTTAAGATCTTCAAATGAATGGGTGGTCTGTACTTTGAACTCAGTGAAAGATTGGGTGGAATGTGTATTGAAGTTCATTTAAGTCTGCATGAACTGGTTCAGTGTATCTTCAAGGTTCCTTTTGTGTGGTGGTTGGTATGGTTGATATGCAGGAGCTCCTTGAGATGGTGGTTATGAGTCTTGTGGTTGGTTCATGGGAATTGGTTGTGTGTTCTTCCAACTGAAGTTCGGGTGGTTTCGCCACCCTGGGTTGTATGTTTCAGAGTATGGGTTGGAGTAAGACTTGTTGAAATTAGAGATTGCATTTGTTTATTCCAATAAGACTTCTTTGAATGCAGATATGGTAGGACATTTCCCAGTAGGATGTCCTGTCAATGCACAAATCTCGCACACTTGTTCTGTAGGAGAGCCCAATTCGACTTGTTTTATTTTTTTCATCTCTAAAGTTTCAAGCTTTCGAGATAAAGTGGACACTTTTGCTCTCAGGTCATCATCTTCTCTCAAGACTTACTTTCCCCCTTAGGAAGTGGATGGTCTAGCTTCACTAGTGGTAAGGGAGGCTGAGTTCCACATCTGAAAACTATCAGATATAGGGTCAAAGAAATAGAATATCTCTTCCAGACTTTTACCCATAAATTCTCCTTGGGCTATCATTTCGACAAACTGATGCAGTCTAGTGGGTAAGGAGTCATAGAAGAATCCTACTAGAGTCCAATTTTTAAAAGCATGGTGTGGACAAGCTTGGAGTAGTTCTTTAAATCTTTCCCAGCTTTGGTAAAATGTTTCCCCTTCTTTTACCGAAAAATTCATGATTTGCCTTTTGAGAGTGTTAGTCCGATGAAAAGGGAAAAATTTTCTAAAAAATTCATTTTGAAAGATTTGTCAGGTTGGCATGGAAAGAGATTTTAAAGAATTTAGCCATTTTTTAGCTTTGTCCTTCAGAGAGAAAGGAAAAAGTTTCATCTTGGCAAGTTCAAAATTGTCTTGAAATGTTCCACACACTTCTTCAAAGTCTTTCATATGCAAATATGGATTTTTAGTATCTAATCCATGGAAAACCGGCAAAACTGTGCCGTCCCCGGCTTTATAGTAAAGGGGGTGCATCGAGAAGAAATACAAAACACGAGGGGACACTATTTCTTGTTGGATTTAAGTAATCCCTCAAAGTTTGAATGTTAAGCACCTCATTTTCCCTCATGGGAACTTCTCCATTTCTATCAATATTTTCCATAATACTCTCACAAGAGTCTGCTATTGATCTTGGTGAATTTGGTTTAGATTGGTTCACAGATCTAGAAGATTCTGCCGGCAAATTTTTATAGTGAGGAGCGTTCTCAGACATAAAATAAAATGGAAACAAAAACAAATTATTTACAATAAGCAGAAGAATATATACAAAAAAGAAAGCCTTTTTACCTTTTACCTGTGAAACACTTTTACAAGGTTCTCCGGTAACGGCGCCAAAAATTTGACTTGATCCGAAATGTGTACAGTCAAGTACAGGCGGTCAAGTTATAGTAATAATCTAGTTTGAGTCCGGAGTCGAATCCACAGGGAACTAGTAGTCTTGGTGTTTCAAAGTAGACGGTAATAAAGACCAATTGATTATATCCTTTGAGATTTTTAAGTTATGGAAGGTGGATGATTTCTTGAACAGAATATTGAATTCTTTCTAAGAAATTTTCTAGACAAAATATAAGATGAATTCAAATGCCAGGAAAGTCACTCTTTAGTTCGAGGATCGGGATATGTGGTCAATTATCCGGTGTATTATATTTGTGCTCAATAACTCAATTAACTCCCGTGTCAACAACAAGTTAATCGGAAGATGAAGATGGATTGTGAGAATTAAAATCGTAGATCCAATGCTTATAGAGATCTACAAAAATTGTTTGCACCGAGAGTCATCACCTGTACAAACAAGCAAGTGTTCCCACGTGATATCCAACAACTATTTTAATATTTCATTCTTTTAAATAAGCTCCTTAATGGGGATTATTAAAGGGTAGTCATGAACATCTAGCCGGGGTGCTTGCCTTGAAACGAGGAGTCTTTCCATGCAAGAGTCATCCGTGTCATAGAAAGACTTCCGATTATACACAGTACCTTAGCTTTGCTAGATGTAATCAATCATCCAATAAGCAAGGGGATGTAAACGTTAAACATTAGAACAAAGCATCATATAACTTCCGGATAATCAATACATATCCTTCACCTCTTACTAAAGAGTGAATGAGAAACTACTCACTCTTCATAGTTTTAGTAAAGTTAGAGAAGTGAGTGATGCTCATCCTTCTAAGTAGAAGACTTCTCAAAGTAAAGGTACAATTAACAAGGAGGTAATCTTCAATGAAGAATGAGTGAATCACATTCCACCCTTTACGGCTTTGGTAAAACTCTAGAAAAGTGGAAGAGTTTCACTCTTCTAAGCAAGAAGGGAGCTCAAATAATGAAAGTGCAAGACATAAATAAAAGCATGTATGTAAGAACATAAATGTAAAGACTTGAATTAAAACAAAAACATAAATGTAAAGACTTGAAATAATTAAAGAAACTATAACTCTTAAGTAAGTGTAAATGTAAACATTAATGTAAAGAAAAATGAGTGGGAATCTAAACTCCCCACTTCTTCTAGCAAAGAGAAAGACTAAGACAAGAATTGAAATAGATATATGTGATGAAATGCCAAGTGATGAATCTCTCTAATGGTTCCACCCATGAGTCCCCTTTCTCTCCACAAAACCAAGTGTATTTATAGGCAAGGAGAAGGCAGGGAGAGGGGTAAAAGAATAGAGCTGGGCGCCAAAGTCAAAGTGAAACGCCAACCACTCTGCAGGCAGTCTGTCAATACCGTTCGAACGGTAAATGACGTTCGAACGGTTTCCTGTCTTTGCTCTCTACCTTTCAAACGTCAGATAGATTCAGTGTCTGCCAATTATGTCAGAAGACACGTGGTTCTCTGTAGAAAATCTTCCTCCAAGTCTTTGTGCAAATCGCCCTCTAGGTCCTTGCAAAATCTGACTGCTCTTTCCAATAATTCCAAGGGTGCTCGAACGGTGGTTGCCGTTCGAACGTGGCACTCAAGTGCCTGGGCCTTCTGACTGCAAGTCTGCAACATGCCAAGTCTTCAGTCAGTTTGATCTTGTCATTGCTCCAGTGGACGTTCGAATGTTGATGACCGTTCGAACGTAGCACTCAAGTCTCCAGGGCCTTGGGTCTTACATGCAACACAGATTATAATAGCTAGCCTGGTTTTCCATGACCGTTCGAACGGTATTTAACGTTCGAACATTGCTTCCTTATTCCAAACTTCTACAATTTGTTCCTTAATGTGTTGTAGTTGCCTTCAAAGGTACTTTTTGTTGCCTTTGAACCCTTGTTCACTTTAAGACCTGAAACATCATCACTTAAACTCCACCAAAGCACAACTAGTCCAAAACGGGGCATAAGAGTATGCTATATTTGAGTATTAATCAGTCCCCAAAATTTTAAATTTTTTTTATAATTGAATAAAATTTTAAATAAAATTAATTTGAAATTAAACCGAGATGAAATAAATCGTTTCGGGGCAAAAATGGACCCGAATAAGTGGGAGACACTTGGTACGATCTGAGCCAAGTCTTTAAAATTATAAATAGTGCCTTAAATCAGATTTTTTGGAGAAATATCTCCATTTTTTCAGCCTCACAAGTTTTGGAGAGAAGAGAGAGAAGAGGATAAAAAAAATCAATTTTCTAGCTTTCTCCTTCGATTCCCAGAATTCTGTAGGTCGGAATTAATCGATCCAAGAGTTAAAGTCGATCACCGAGACGAGGGCTACGTCTACGTACCTGAAAAAGTGGATTTCACTGAAGATCCAAAGAAAAGATTTTGGAAAAATCAAGTTCTTGGGCTATTGTTGATGTTCTTGTAAGTTATATCACTTCCTCCACGCTACAAGAGGTAGGGATCTTACTACTTTGGTTTTAATCTTACCTTAAGTGAGCTTTTGGTGGCTGAAATTGGTTAGTATGTGAGTTGTCCAAGGGCTGTCCAAATGGACTATTTTTGGACATGTTTTAATGGATGAAATTGGTTTATACGTGGACTATTTTTGGGATAGTTATGGGGCTGTTTACAAAATGTTTTTATGGCCTGTTAAGGGTTGTTTTTATGGTCTAATATGGACTGAAATTGTGACTGTTTTTAAGTCACTTTGCGGACTGTTTTTAGGCCACTTTACGGACTGATTTTGTGGATTGTTTTGTGTTGACTTTTATGGGTTGTTATGTGTTATCATGCGCCTTGTGATTTAAGTGTGTTATTGGAATAGATTATGTAATAACATGATTATCAATTGTGTTGAATATAAATGTTGATACATGCTAGTTGTTGTTTTGACATTATGATGAAATTATGGAGACTATATGTATATGATATAATTGGCTATGATACATGTTGATATGTTGTTTAAGTTGTCCATTTGACATTCATTGCATGTTGGGCATGACTTTAGCATCACATTCATGGGCATACGTTATGAGTATGGGCGTGTGGTATGCATGGTTAATCAAACATCTTGTTTGGTGGTTGGTATGTGGGCTCAAAAAAAAGTGGATCAAAGATCCCCTTTGAGTCGCATGGTTGCATGGAATAAAACTTGTGTCGGGTATAGCAAGCAGGGCTAGACTCTCCCTCGGGTGCAAAACCTAGTCACATGGTTCAGGCACTTCCTGGCGGTGAAATTTTAGAAAAGTGCTGGTTTTTACGAAACCGATGGTTGAGATACCAAAATTCGTTGCCCAACCAAACACAAGATTTTGTTTGGTAAAAGTACCCATTCAATAAGTAATACCCATCAATGATTTAGTTTTATAATGAAACAACTTTTATGTCAAACGATTATTGGATGAATTTTTTGTCAAATGACGATTAATTTCACAAGTGTATTGTATTGTGTTGTGGGAGTCGGTGAAGACTCGTGTTAAAGTTATATAAGTGAGTCCCATCTCATTTCATAGCATGGCCTGGTAAATTCCAATATAGAGTTGCATATTTTTACTAGAAATGTCGATGAGAATAAATGTTATATATAAACATTGCATGTGCACTTAGATGGGGAGTAGTCTTTGTAGGAATTACTTTAATGGGCATGGCTCACCCTATACAGAAAAATATTTTTGGTACAGGTTATACACCGATGGACGGCACTCACTCGGGCACTTAAGGAAGAAAAGCCGACTTGTGGCTTTCAATCCATTTCTTTTGTAAAATTAGACTTGTAATTAAATTTTGGCATGTAATGTGTAAAGGAATCGTAACAGAGTTTATATGAACTGTTTTAATATAATTGTGTATGTTTTATATGAATATGGATAAATGGACCCGATGTGGTCTATATTTACTCATAAATGGATCCGATGTGATCATAGTTGAATATTGGACCTCAGATGGGTCTTTTTATTATATGATGCACAAGTTGTGTTTTGGGTAGAGCTTTCCATACATAGGAGACTCTGTCCGATTTTTGTTCAATTATGGACCCCGATAAGAGGGGCATCATGGCACGATATCGAGTTACTCGGTATCCACGAGTATTCTGCGGATTGATGGGTAATCAACGGACCCCCAGATTTTGGGGCGACACGATTCTATTGCCAGGATACTTCCTTTCCCTGATCACTATAAGAGTAATACACATTAGTTGTAACACTATTCATATATTTTTAGAAAAACTCGTGTGTGTGTGTGGGGAGATTTCTTTATTTCAAAAACACTTAAGAAATATCACAATCATTCATTATGTTGTACAAGAATTAGCTTCGATGTCAATCTTTTTCTTGAAATCACTCAGCAAAGGCTACACTTCAAGTTTTAGTGACTATCACTTAAAAATTACATGTGATAAGAATATTGTTATCAAAGCAAAGTAATAACACATATAATATTCCAAAAGAAGGTTATTTGAACAAAACTGGAATTTTGCAAAATATGATGAGAGAATATTAATACCGTATCTAACAAGATTATCAACACTCTCCCTTTGTAATGAATAGGTGGAAATCATACTTGTGTATGCTTTATAGAATTAAATAAAAAAGACTATTAGGGTTAAAACGTGGACAAAGGGTATTGGGTTTAAAGAAACAAAGTTAGAGGTAATCAAAGAGCTATCATTTTCTTGATTAGTATTGCACATATCCCCCTTATTTTTTTCAAACTTTTACCAATTGTATTTCCCATTTCTCCTTTTAATCACATTTTTGTAATTCCTTGACTATTGACTTTCTTTGCTTCCTTGCTTTTTGCTTTCTTTCTTTTTCTTTTCTTGAACCATAATCATCATTTTTCTCTCTTTTCTATATAATGCTTTCTCTAGGAGAGGGTGCAAGAAAATTAGATAGCAAAGGTCGATCAGTACATTTTTTTTTTGTGGCTTGGGTTAATTGATGAGTTTGAAGAAAAGAAACTTTCATTTAGGCTCAATCAAGGCTTACTAGGAATATAGTTTTGCAAAATAAATAGCTAAGGCTCAATACAATCCCAAATGACCTAAATCATTTCCTAGAATTCACATACCTTCATAATTTTTAGTTACAATTTAAGGGAAAATGTTATTCAATGAGTGCTAATCAAAACAAAGTTAATGAGATTATTCAAAGAAATTTAACGCTGAACCAAAATTTTTACCCGAGTGAATGTGAAAACACTCTCCAAGGAGGATTGACTCAAAATATGCATAAATGTTTACATCTCCACTCTATATCTAAGCTTTATAAAAGATCATAGCATTTCAAAAGGTTTTTAAAATAAAAAAATTTTACGTGCTCAAAATGATGAGTTTCTATGTAAATATAAAGATAATGTAAAAAAATATGTATGAAAATCTTGCATAATCTGGTTAGGGTTATACCTGCAAAGCATTAGAATGATAGAATAATTCATATCGTGAATCATGAAAAAGGTATCCTAACACAGCAACATTTAAGAAAAATTACCAACTAACCAAATTAATTAAAACCAAATCAAAACTATTATCCAAGACATCCAAACTAAAACAAAGTGCATAATTAAAAGTTTAGTCAGAGTAGAAAGAGCATAGAAAATTCAAAAACTCCGGTCACTAAGCTGACAGGCCACCAATGTATTGCCCTCGAAGTAGCCTTAAGATTTCATTCTAGTTTTGTTCATAGCTATCCATCATTTGATCCAACTCAGTGATGCGAGTTTATAATCCCAACAGAATCTGGTGGTCTTTTTGACCATCAACAGGAGTATAAGGCTGCTTTTCTTATTGTCGGGACTCCTCTAGTGGTTGAAGAGGCTCTCACCTCGATTGGCTTGATGAGGCTCTTGTTTTTACTCTTCGATCCATGAATTCTGAATTTCTTGCTCAATGTGAGATTTTAAGGATTTTTTATCTATAAAAATCTATAAAAGGTTATGGGTAAGCATTTAATTAGAGTAGAATTGACGAAAAATTGATGGGTGAAGCGAATCTAAAGAAAAAAGGTGAAAAGTTGTGTTGTTTTTTTGAATTTCTGCTGCAAGGGAGATGCTGGACTGTTCTATTCGTGAATTGGAGCTTTTATACTGGCTTGCACTATTCGAATGGTGCTGATCTTCTGGAATTCACTTAAGCTTGCATTCATGCAAATCCTAACATATTATAATAATTCATCCTATAGTTATATACATTCATACAAATGCTAAGATTATTCATCTTTGATCATTTTAATTTTAATCGGAATCTTCTAAATTGAGAACATTAGTGAGCCGACTAATCTCCTGTCGCACATATCTTGAAAGTATGGGACTGGAATAAAATGACGTCTTAGGGTAATCCTTAATCTACCCATACTTAATTCAGTCAAGACGATATAATGCTCAACCTGAAATTGGTCCAGTACACTAATTATATTCTCTCATATACGTTAATCAACCGCTTTTTACATAACCACCAAGTCAATTTGCTCATCGGTGTTTGTTAAATGAACTTTTTTTGCACAAAGGTTTTGCTTGACTGCTAATTTTTTTTTTAATTTTCTAACAAATTTTTCTTTTTCTTTGATCAAAGAGTGTATATCTTTTGGAAAAATATGTAGCATACTCAAACTAAACAAACAAAAAATTTACATCTATCTTTTTGAAAAAAATTATGAAAAAATTTAACCAAAATTTAGAAAAGACTCAGTATCCAAGCCTTAAATTTTAACCAAAATTTAGAAAAGACATATTATCTGGTTCTTTAACATTTGCCAGTCACAAAGACGAATATGGATGGTTCCCTCCTCCCAACCTAAATTTAACATTGTCCTCAATGTATGGCATTATAAAGTAAAATTATAGACAATTGCTAATAAGATCTGAAGACGAGACAAATCCATAGTGTAAAACCCTAATCTTTAAAAGTTAATAGCAAATAGTTAGTACTATAATTTACAAGCAAACACTTATAAAGACTTTTCAAGGCACATATTCTAGTTCCATTAATTGAATGGAATCCATATTTTGAACAAATCCATCATGATATGGCTTAAATCTTTAATCATTCACTTTGAAAATATTTTCAGTTAATGGGTTTTCAATTTCAATTGCTCCATGTTCAAAAACTTGTTTAACAATATAAGGGTCTGTCCATCTTGACCTTAACTTTTCAGAAAATAGGCAGAGCCTTGAATTATATAATAGGGCTTGTGTTAAAGGGTACAAAGGATTTCCGCACAATGTTCTTACCATGAAAAAATTTCATTCTTGATTTGAAAATCTTTGCATTTTCATATGCTTCATATCTTAGTTCTTCTATTTCATTAGTCTGAAGTTTGTGAGATGCACTTGCTTTGTCAATATCAAAATTCATCATTTTGATTGCCTAGTATACTTGATGTTCCAATTCCACAGGCCATTGACATGGTTTACCATAAACTAGTTGATATAGAGACATTCCCAAGTATGGTAAGCCCAAAGCACATCAGTCAGTTTTAAAGACCAATCTTTGTGATTTGGATTGACTATTTTTCTAAAATATATTTTATCTTCTTATTGGCCAATTCATCTGGTCCACTTGTTTGGGGATGATAAAAGGCAGATATTTTGTGGGAAATCAAACATTTTTTCATTAGCTTTTCAAAAACTTTATTGCAAAAATTTGTTCCCCCATCCCTGATATTGGCTCAAGGAATTTCAATTCTAGATAAAATATTTTCTTTTAAAAACCTGATCACTGTGCGGTGATCATTTTTCTAACAAGGAATTACATCTACCCATTTAGAAACATAATCAACGACAACCAAAATGTACAGATGACCTAAGGATGAGGGAAATGGTCCCATAAAATTAGTGCACCAACAATAAAAAATTTCAATGACCAAAATGGGGTTCAAAGACATCATGTTTCTTTTTAAAATATTTCCCATTCTTTGACATCTATCACAATTTAGACAAAAGACATGTACATTTTTAAAAAGGGTGGCTTAGTAAAATCTACACTGCAAAATTTTAGCAGGGTTTTCTTTGAAAAAAAATGTCTCCACAAGCTTTAGTATGACAAAATGAAATAATCAGACCGATTTTATGATTAGGTACACAATGCTTTATTATTTGATCTTTGTAGTACTTAAACACATAGAGATCTTTCAAAAGAAATTACGTACCTCTCTTAAAAATTTCTTCTTGTTGGTCTAGGTATAATGAAAAGGAATAGTACATGTAGCTAAATAATTGGTTATATCTGCACACCATGATACTTTTGTTATTGCAAATAATTGCTCATTTGGAAAAGTTTCTTTAATTGGTATTGACTTTTATATCATAATTTAGTCTTGAGAGATGATCAGCTACCACATTTTCAACTTATTTCTTGCATTTGATGATAAGATTAAATTCCTAAAACAATAATATCCATCATAGGAGACGTGATTTAGCATCCTTCTTGGTAAGCAAATATTTCAAGGCTATATGATCGGTAAACACAACAATTGAGGATCCAACTAAATATGAATGAAATTTATCTAAAGCAAATACTACAACAATCAATTCTTTTTTTATGGTAGAATAATTCATTTGTACATCATTTAGAGTTTTGCTAGCATTGTAAATCACATAGGATTTTTTATTTTTTATTTTGACCTAAAACAACTCCTACTTTATGAAATGTTGATTGGCATGCATCATTATAATAAAATGATACATCCTGACATAGAAGATTACACTTAGGCCTAGAAATTAAACTAAAATTTTTAATGAATCTTCTATAGAATCCTTCATGACCTAGAAAGGATCGAGCATCTTTTACAGTCTTACGTGAAGGGAGATTGACTATTAAATCAATTTTGGACTTGTCATCTTCAATTTTCTCTGCTGAAACTACTTGTCCTAGAACAATGCCATATGTGAGCATAAAATGATGATTTTCTCAATTTAAAACAAGATTTGTTTCCTCACATCCAGTAAGGACTTTTTCAAGGTTTTCTAAACACAATTCAAACAAATCACCATATACAAAAAAATCATTCATAAAAATTTCCAAAAATCACTCCACCATATCGCTAAAATTGTTTAACTTACAATGTTGAAAAGTGGCTAGAGCATTACACAATCCAAATGACATTCTTTTATAAGCAAAGGTGCCAAAAAGACATGTAAAAGTAATTTTTTTATGATCATCAATTGCTATTTTAATCTGGTTATAGCCAAAATATCCGTCCAAAAAATAATAATATGCATGACCGATTACTCTTTCCAAAACTTAGTCTAGGAATGGAAGGAAAAAATGATCTTGTTTGGTGAGGGAATTCAATTTATGATACTCAATACATATATGCCAACCAGTGACTTTATGCATAGGGGCTAATTGATTTTCTTAGTTTCTCACGACCGTGACACCAGACTTTTTAGGCATTACCTATGTAAGGTTGACTCATTTACTATCAGATATAGGATATATGATATCAATATCTAACAATTTAAGTACTTCAACCCGAACTATTTCTTTCAAATGGTAATTTAACCTTATTTGTGGTTGTTGGGATGGTTTAGAGCCTTCTTCCAAGTCTATATAATGAGTATAGAGAAGAGCACTTATACCCTTTATAACTGCTACAATCCAGCCAATTGCACTTTGATGATTTTTATAACTTATATCAATTGCTTTTCTTGGACTTCATACAATTTTGAAGATATTATCACTGGATGAATTTTATCCTCCCGCAAGAAGACATATTACAAGTAAGTTGGGAGAGGTTTCAACTCTGATTTGGGGACTACAACACTAGACCCTACAAGCTTGGATCTATAAGATAATAACTCTTCAAATTTTGGAATCTATGTTTCAAAAGTTGACATATCTATAGACTCAATATTTTTTACAAACCCTAATGCATGTGACTCTTTCTTTATACAAGAACTTTCAAATAGATTTGAGTTAATGACTTAATGCAGTTAACTTTTTGTAGTTCTTATTCCTCTCTATGCTGCTTAGCAATATCAAACACATTTAATTTCAAAGTCATATTCCCAAATAAAAGTTTCATAATTCCATTCCTATAATTAATCAATGCATTTGATGTAGCTAGGAATGGTCGCCCTAAAATGACAAGAATTTGTGTAGAGACATGCAAGACTAGTTGTGAATCCAAAATACTAAAATTCACTGAGAAATAAAACTTATCAACTTGAACAAGTACATCCTCCACAACTCAACGTGGAATTTTCACAGAACGATCTGCCAACTGTAATGTGACATTAATGGGTTTTAATTCACCCAATCCTAACTGCTCACAGATAAAATACAAAAGTAAATTAACAATGGCTCCAAGATCAAGTAGGACTTGCTCAATCCTAAAGTTCTTGATTATGCATAGGACTGTAGGACTCCCAGGATCTTTGTACTTGAGAAGGGCCTTGTGCTAAATGATAGCACTAGCATGTTCAGTAAAAATGCTCTTTTTTGTACATTAATCATTCTCTTAATTGTGCAAAGGTCTTTCTAAAACTTGACATAGGATGGAACTTGCTTGATTACATCCAACAGAGGGATGTTAATCTTTACTTGGTTAAACAACTCAAAATTTTTAGCATAATTGTTCAGTGGTTGAGGTTTCTTGACTCTTTGAGCAAAAGGTACAAAAACAGGACTTGATTTTTCTTTTTCATTTAGCATTTCTATTTTCTTTTCTATCAAAGGTTCAGGTTCAATTGGTTCATTTATAGGGATTGACTCAGCTATAAACTCTAGGGTTTTGCCTTTAATGATCTTGTCAATCACCTTACCACTTCTAAGTATGGTAATTGTTTGTACTTGACTAGGGAAGGTTCGGAAGACATGACATTTGCCTGGTTTTTACCGTGTGGAGGTTTAGGTTGAGATAGGAATATTTCTTTTTCTGTTGTGCTTAAAGATTAGGTCAATTTGGCTAGATGACTCTTAATATCCTCAATGTTATGTGTAGTTTGAGCTTTGAAATCATTGAATGCTTAGGTAGACTGAGTATTAAAACTCATTTGACTTTGAATAAACCGATTCTTGGTGTTCTCTAAACTCCTCTTAAGTGGGGGTTGATAAGGCTGATATGACTGTTGAGTCTGAGGTTGTGATGCAGGTGAACCTGATGGTTGACTCAGAGGCTTTGTATTTTTCCAACTGAATTTCGAAAGATTCTGCCACCCTAGGTTGTAAGTTTCAAAATAGGAATTTGAATAAGGCTTGTTAAAGTTTGAAATGACATTGGTTTATTCTATAAAGACCTCTTCGAATGCTGGAATGATGGGACATTCCCCGTTGGGATGTCCGGCCAAAGCATAGATTTCATACAACTGATCAGTGGGAGACACAACAGAAACTTCTTTGAATTTTTTCATCTCTAGAGCATCCAGCTTCCAAGACAAAGTAGCCATTATGACTCTTAGGTCATCATCCTCTTTAGCATGTATTTCTCTCCTTGGGATGAAGATGACTTGGTTTCAACAATATTTGGTGAGGCCGAGTCCCACATTTGGGAACTATCAGAAATAGTATCAAAAAATTGAATGCCTCATTGGGACTCTTACTCGTGAATTCCCCCTGGGCCATCATTTCAACAAATTGACGCATCGCGTGTGGAAGGGCATCATAGAAAAAATCAGTTGAAGTCCAACTCTCAAATGCATGATGTGGGTAAGCCAGGAGAAGATCTTTAAATCTATGTCAACTTTGATAAAAAGTTTCTCATTCTTTCGTAGAAAAATTTATGATTTGACGTCTCAATGCATTAGTCTAGTGCACAGGAATTTGTTTTTTTAAAACTTCAGTTTGCAAAACTTGCTAGCTTGGTATAAATTGAGATTTTAAAGAATTTAGCCACTATTTAGATTTATCCTTTAAAGAGAAAGAAAAAGTTTCAACGGAGTCATTTCATAATTATTTTGCAATGCATCGTATACTTCCTCAAATTCTTTCATATGCAAATAATGGTTTTTAGACTCAAGACTATGAAACTATGGTAAAAGTTGCATTGTCCCACTTTAATGCTGAAGTTAAGGGCATTAGTGGAAAAAGAAAATATGAAGGGACACTAGTGCATGTGGGATGCACATATTCTCTTAGAGGCCTAACATTTTGAACTACCTCATGTTCCCTTTGATTATTATTAGCAATTGTTAACTCAAAAGAGTCCGATGATGGTTGTGAATATGAAAATGATGATGAAGATGAAAGACTGGACTGATTTATAGACCTTACTAATGATTTTACAGACATAAACTAATACAACAAAGAGCGTATACACATATAATACAAATTTAACTACTTCCTTGTTCGTTTTGAAATCACCGCAACTCTCCGAAAATGTTGTCAAAAATCTTGATCTAACTTGAATTAAATCATACACCAAAGTACAAGTGGTCAAATTATAGTATATCTCAGTTTAAGTCCAAGGTAGAACCCATAGGGAGCTAACAATTGGTATTTAAAACAGAACTAGGTAAAAATTGTCGTGTGTGTAGTATGTAGTGGAATAGCTTGTAGTGTGAGTTTAGAGTTATCAAATAAAAACTTAACTAAAACTTTGGATGACAATGAAAAAATGTACTCTTCAGTTCAGGGATCCAACAAGCTTAATACCGTTTATTTATAAAAATGCAACCTTACAATAATTAACTCATATTTTACTGGGAAGTCAACTATTAAGTTTGATGTTTACTGAACCATATCACAACAACAGGTTAGGCTAGCGAGAAGTTCTATGTGCCATGCAACAATAATAACCTTGGTAAACTCGAAGGTGGCGCATTCAAAAGGTTTACTCTAGCTATTCAACTGGCAAATTGATGATTCAATGGTGAAGGAGTTCCAGTTTATGCATTGAATCAAAAACATTGGTTATGACAAGATTTATGTAACGCCCCAAAATCCACTTTGGACGACATTACTATTTTAACCATTCACATCATGAGAGCGACTAATAAAATCCATAAATACAGAGAGTTTCATTCATCATACATAATATCTACATCATCATCCAAAATAATATGCCAAACTATGACAGTTACATTCCCAAAATCAAGTATTATCTTGCAGAGGAATAATCATAATATCATTCAAACAATATCTCAAAATGCAACCTTACAACATAAAGAGAGCAACTCTAGATCATCCCCTCGGGATCCACGCTTCCATCCACTTGAGTTTTCCAAGCTACCTGCTCATCGACTCCGAGTTTTTTCTCTAAACCAAAATCTGAGAATAAATATTATTTGTCGGGGGTAAGCACTAAGATCTGTAGCAACATCCTCCCAAACTCGAACAGGTTTTAAAAAATATATAAAAGCAACTCGGTCTCATTTCATAAATATCATATATCGCTTTTGAAAGAAAACAGTGACATTTAAACAGATCTCAAGTTAACGCATTGACAATAAATTAAATGAAAAGTAAAACCAAGGTACAAATAATAATAAGCTATTTTCAATGACAAAAAATTTTCAACAAGTTCTGGTAGAATCCCAACCTTCCAAAAAATTCTTGTAGAAACTATTTACCATTAGCCACGATCAACCATTTTCAACAATGAACCATAACCCACCAATTATAACATAACCCCCAATGTACATCAGTATCCCCATTTTTTATCTGTATCTCAGGTATTATGTAAGATCTCGCATAAATACACACATTGATAATATCCTATCCCACACACACACACACCCATCATTACAAGGATATCAACTTTAGGAATAACGTATAGTGTTCCGACAAAACACTAAAGTTTTTAAAATAAAAAACAAATGAATATCAAGTAGAGAAATCAAGAACAAATGATTTATCAAGTAGAGAGATCAAGAACAAATAAATATCAAGTAGAGAAATCAAGAACAAATAATTTATCAAGTAGAGACGCCAAAACAAATGAATATCAAGTAGAAGAAAAATTCATACTTCTTGAGAAAAAAAAATTAGAGTTTGGATGTCAAGAACAAAATTTTTATGGCTATCAATTTATACTTCCATCAAAACATGGTAAGATTTGCAAGAACAACCAAGAAACAAAGATTCCATAACAAATATATATGATTTAAGAGTCAAAACATATGTATGTTTAAGTCCCAGCATCATCAACAAGAGTGGAAGAAAACCCCTACCTTCTTCTTCCTTAAAGTTCTTGAAGAACTTGAGATTTTGATCCACTTTAAGGTGAAAATCCTTCTTGATCTTGTGTTTTTACCCTTCTTTCTTGTTTCTTAAGGGTTGCTAGGGTTGTAAATGGAGTATGGGGACTAAAGGAGGTGGCCTTATGTATTTATAGAGGAAGAAAATATCTCAGCCGACATGATTTTGATGTTCTGATTCGTTGATCACGTTCAAACGTTATTTGGTGTTCAAACGTCACTAGTGCAAATTGTTGTTTTACGTTAGAATGTTATTTGGCTTTCGAATGTTGGTTGCTCCCAGTACTTTTGTTTTCATTTTTATCAGACAAGCTCCCAGTACTTTTATTTTTCCAATCATACAAGAGTATTGGAACAAACGGTCGTTCGAATGTACTTTCACATTTGAATGTCATCCCAGTTTCTGCTGTAACTTTCAATGAAGTTTTGATCTATTCAGAGATTGATTTGGAAAATTTTCGTGAGATACTCTTTTGTAGCCCTAGAAGTCTACTATCTACTGTCAAAATATCAAATCAAACGGACATCAAAATAAAAGTTATGATCCAAACATTGGGGCAGTATCAAAACTTCTTCCTATTCAAATTCTCTCTAAGTGTGCTTTCACTTCGAAATGCTTCCAACTTGTACAACCTACCCTATTACCTCAAATAACATTTTTATTTATACTCTGACAATACACATAATTCATATATACATCATTATATATATTAGCATTTCTAAAGCATAATTACATTATTATATAACGATAAGAATATGGGGGTTTATAATTTAACCCGTCTATAACCAATATCCCGACTGTTACATAAAGCCCAACTATATGCATCATCGTATCATGCATGGAGTACGTAATAATTATAGATAGAATGGTATATAGCATTAAGCTATGCTTAGTGTTCATAATCATGAGCATATTATAATAGTGACCACCAATCAATTAAGGGAGGTATACACATTAACGCATAAATAAAACATCGATATTTTCATAAATTAAACAATATCAGACATGCATTCACCCTTAACCGAAGAATATAAATGGACTACTCATGCCTTATTACTATAAATGAGCAACAGGAATGAGATGATCCCATTACAACAGAAAACAAAATACAAGGTCTTTCCCGGAGGAATAGCTGAAACACTGCCGCTCTTACAACTACAACACAAAAGTGGGAAAGATTCAACCCTCCAAGTAGAAAGGATAAATAGAAATGTAGAAGTAGAGAAAATTATGGCTGAGAAGTGATTATGACAGGACTTCGCTTGTTTTTTAACTGAAACTCATCCAAAAGTCTCCCTTTCTCCCTTTCTTTCCTTTCTTTCTCTCATCCCTTGAACTAAAATGAACTCTGGTGAATCTCCCTGAAAATTGGCTAGAATGTGCTATTTATAGGCATTGGAAGGAGGGGTAAGGCGATAGACACCCAGGCTGACCAATAATAGACTTTTGTTGCTAAAATGGACCAATGGGAGAAGAAAGAGTAGTGAATTAGTTTAAGCACTGTCCAAACGCCACCACCACTGTCCGGATGGTAGCAATCCTTTGGTTTCCCTAGCTTGATAGCCTACTTGTTTGACTTTGTTGACTTGTAATTACACTTGCCTCCCTTGCTTTGTTTAACGTCGGCACTTTGATGCTCTTAAACTTACGTATTTATGCTATAAATCCTGCACAATGTACAAACTACTCATTAACCCTAATACTTTATAAATTAATCGCTTTTAACCTAGTTTATGCACACAATTATTGCTAAACCCTAATTCATCTGCGCACTATTTAGGATTAATCAAATCCCTACCTAATAAAGGCTTCCTTGTCAGTAATGGCAATAATCAATATGGTTAGAATCCTCTCAAGCTTCAAAATTGAAGAAAGTGGTCCCATGACTGGTCAACAACCAAAATAAAGACCCAAAAACCATATCTGATTCAATTAGCCATCAAGAGATCCTATCCTAAAGCCCCCCGCCCAGTCAGTGCCTTTGGCATGTCTTTCAAAGGCACGCGTGATCCCAAGGATGTTGTGGAAATGGCAAGTGAAACTCACAGCCTACAAACTGCATTTGGAAAACAAACCATCCCTTCTTAAGGAAAAAGAGAGGTGTTGTCACAAGATCTGCAAATGCCCCCTAATCTAATGGCTAAGGTTGTTCTAGTCGACAACTAATATATGTTTGTTACTATAAAAATGCCATAGAATCAGCTATTGGCACACCAAATGATGTAATGAGATTAAAGTTCTTTGCGCCTAACAAAATGAATGATAGAATTGTAGTTTACCTCGTAAAGAAATTGGTAAACAAGACAGCTTTGAATGGCAAGCTTGCCTCTTTGATATTTTATCGATAAAAAAACTTTCTTTCTCATAGGTAAGTTTAATAAACCACAAATTGTGGGACAAACTTGATCTAGTTGATGTCCTAGATAATGATTCAGGATTCTTCTACTTCAAATCACGAATGATGAATCTAGGGACAAGGTGTGTGAATCTAGCCCTTGTCTCTTCTCTTGCAGACCCCTCATAATTAAAAATGGCAACTAGATATGATGTTTGCCAAAGATAGCCACTAGTCCATCCCAATTTAGGCTAAACAAGACTATCCACTGCAATATTGGAATGAAGATGGTCTTAGTTACATAGCAAGTTCGATTGGGAAGCCCCTCTATGCTGACACTTTGACAACTAAGAAGAAAAGAATAAACTTTGTTGGACTCTGTGTATAACTTAATGACATGATAGAGCTCATTAACTCATTTGACTTGAAGGTAGAGTTAAATGAAAGGATAGAAAATATGGTGATCAATGTTCAATATGAATGGAAACCCAAGGCATGCCAAATATTTGTCCATGGAGTTGTTAATTGCCGTAAAAAAAAATCAATACCTTTGTTGGGATACTTAAGTCTGATACCTTTGTTCCAACTAATGCTTGCAATAGGAAAAGGAAGGATAGATTAGAAACTACGATGACACTTCCCCAACCACTCTGAACCATCAAATCCCCCTCTCAGATCCAACCATCTACTGATACTCCTAGTTGCAGCAGACCCTCTACAACTGCTGATCGTCCTCCCCCATCTGACTCTTTAGTCGCCTCTATCAACATAGTCAAACAATCCCTGCTCTAATTCCCCTCCCACTTGCTACCTCCCCTAACAAGTTTGATTGCATAGAACTTGAATGTGGTCATCTTGTAATGGAACTTACACAAGACTCCGAACATCCACCTAAGCCCTCATCAGAACCCACATTACTCTTAGCTCCTACTGTGTAGAATTTTGTGAAGCCTAGCAAACAGAATACACCTACCAAGAAGAAGAAGGTCAAAGAGAAGTCAGTTGATCAAGGGAAGCAAAAGGTATTTATGTGTAATAGCATCAAAGTCGCACAATTAGAAAACCTTTTCTAGAAAGACATATTTGATTGACGAAAGCACACACACACACATGTATATATATAACATTCAAAAATTATTTATTTTTATTATTATTTATCTGTATTATTTTGTGAGGCATTTCAATGTAACAAAAACAAATGGCTTTAAATTTTAAGATTGAAAACAAACCAAGAACCATTTCATTTAACCATACCCTATAATAGATTAAAAAATCTAGAGTGATGCAGCTCTTACCTTTTTTTTTTACTAGTTTTATAACAAATACTTTTATAAACTATCAGTAGAAACTTTTTAGTTCAAAGAAAGGATAGACAAAAGTGGAGCTGTAATGTGATGCCCCCAAAAATCAGGGGGGGCTTATCAACCGTTGACTAACCATCAACCCTAACATTTCTTGTCTCAATCTCGGACCTTAAGTCCTAACAAATCCCTTTAATCAAGACTTTAACACATGTGTAAACCCCATGTTCCTTTTGGTCATTTAATTCATCAAATGTGTTATGTGCCTCAAAATAGTTCATTTAGTGTCCATTTGCATCCTTTGAATCAAGGAAAACAAAATCCAAAAGCATATGAAAACCCATATTAAATTCCAAAATGTTTCAGCAGTATCGGTACGTCGAACTCTCTGGACCAAAGTGTACCGGTACGCAGTACCAGTACAGTCTACCCAGATTTTTATGTTTTCTTCCATTTTTCGTTTCCAATTCATTCACAACCTTACTCAAGTCAACCCAACACTTACATAACATGTATTTGGGCATTCCACATAGATCATACAAAATCTATTACAACATTTGAATGTAATCTCATTTAATTATATGCCAAAAAAATAAATATTCATTTCAATTTTATTATTTTTGTCAAAATAAGCCACATTCCGGTTTCTTCATCCTTGAGGCTCAAAGTGAGAGTCATCCACTGGCACAAACCCTGCACCTGAAATATTTTCCTATAAATGGTGAGCTACGCTCAATAGAGAACTTCCTAAATAGACTACTCCTCAACTCAAATGCACATGAAATGCTCATATGCAATCAATCCACTATTCACATATTTTAAACATATATATGCCATCAATTTTGGAAATTTGCCATGCAATGCTATGGAATGAGACGAGACTCACTCCCAATAACCAACCTGGGCCCTTACCGGCCCTCCGACACATGAAATTTACAATTATGCAAATGTCCGTCATCCTTGATCCCGAGCCCTTCCCGGCTCTCCAACACATGCAATTTTTTATGTGTATAATTTTCTCATTTATGTTACACATCAATGACTTTATCAATCCGGGGTCTTGTATGGGGTGAGTATTTATGGACTTACACCAACGGCACCCAACCGACACGGAATTTATGGACTTCCACCATCAGTCTCGTGTACACCGACACACTTTATGGACTAATACCAACGGCAGTGCGTATCCAATCGTCGGGCCTCACACCCGAAGGATCTTCTAGCCCTTCTTGCTAACTCCGACCCTCAATACCATGCAAACCGTGTGACTCGGCCAAGTCATCGACTTAGCTCACTCGAGTCCAATCGTCATCCACCCATGTGGTGTTGACTACTTCTATGCACAACCACCCACTTTATGCGATGTTCTCGTGCATATGCAATGTAATGTCTCGTTGCAACTCTACTACAATGTTCAATATGCAATGTATGCCCTATGAACCATTTCAACTCGATTCATACAATCCATGACAAATTATATCAAAAGCATATAATTTTCATAACTCACAATGTTAATAACAAATATGTATTTATCAACATTATTTCCAAAGCTTAAGTCCAAGCAAATCATCTCATATCAAGCAATGACATGCTACCAAATCAAGGCATAATATAAACACATAACATACCCACAATTCACATAATTAAATAAATCACACTAGACAATTTCTACATACCCATTTCAAGATAGAATATATTCTACCTAATTTAGATACCCATTTTATCAATTCATTACCATAGGTAAGTCATATATATATATATATATATATATATATTAATCTACACGTTTCCATACAACATTTAAAGTTGTGAATAAAACCCAAGAAGGAAAATTCCCTACCTCTTGAAGCGTAAACCGAGTTGTAGAAGCTCCAAGAAATCAACTCAACTCCAATCCAAGCTCTCCCAAGAAATTTTTTTTTTCAACGTTCGGTGAAAACCTTCGTTCTTGGTACGTAGGTGTAGCCCTCGTCGAGGAGAATGACTTTCCCTCTTGGCTCGAACGGATCCGAGCTCTCTAGCTCCGTAGTTCATAAAGAGAAGTTGGAGCTTTTCTCTTTTTTCCCTCTCTTCTCTATCGGCTGAGAACTAGCTGAGTATTGGGAGAAAATCTAATTTTCCCCCTATTTATAATTTTAGAACACTTGGTCCACAACGCGCCACACGTCCATTTTTATTTCGGGTCTGTTTTCATCCTGAAACGATTAAATTCCGCTCCGGTTCAAGTTCAAAAAAATTTAATTTGTCTTAACTTCATTTATTTTAAAATTCTCATAATTTTTCCAAAATTTTCGTATTTGGGTCTCTCGGGGCCCGACCGTCTCATAAAATGCAAAAAACCTGACTATCTCGAAATTCGATAAAATTTGACATAGTCACTCGATTTTGCTAGACGATTCCAACGGTGAGGTCCGTTTCATCATCCGATCTCTAGAAAATTTCAGGTTTACTACTTGAACAGTTGTGGCAATTTACCGTTTTACCCTTTATTCTTAAAATTTTAAATTTACCCGAGTTTTTACATTTTTCCTCCCTTAAAAGAATTTCGTCCCCGATATTCATGCACACATCAAACATATGCATATGCAACATGTAATCCTCTACTTAAAATTGTAGACATGTACCTTTATCCTCGAACAAGAACGAATAATTGACACGAATGGTGTCCTCATGCTCCCATGTTGCCTCCTCAACTCTCTGGTGCTGCCATAGCACCTTCACTAGCCTCACAGTCTTGCCTTGCTAAATTTGCTTCTGGCTATCCATGATACACACCGGTCCCTCCTCGAAGGTCCCATCCGCGTCAACCATCAATTCACCCCAATTCACCATATGTGTCGGATCAGATGTATACTTTCGGAGCATGGAGACATGAAACACTGCGTGAATACCCGATAAATTTGGTGATAGTGCCAACCTGTAAGCCACTGTACCCACCTTCTCGAGTACCTCGAAGGGCCTGATAAACCTCGGCGACAGCTTCCCTTGCTTCCCAAATCTGACCACTCCTCTCTTAGGTGTCAGCTTCAAGAAGACGTGATCTCCCACCTCAAATTCCAGAGGTCATCACCATCTGTCGGTGTAGCTCATCTGTCGGCTTTGAGCCGTAAGAAGACACTTCCTTATCAGGTCTACCTTCGCTGAAGTGTCTCTAATCAAATCTAGACCCGTAGAGGGTCTCCCTCCAACCTCCGTCTAATAAACCGAAGAACGAAAAGACCTCTCATATAGTGCCTCATAGGGTGTCATCTGTATGCTCGCCTGATAACTATTGTTATAGGCGGACTCCACCAAAGGTAAATGATCTTCCAAGCTACCCTTGAGATCTAGGACGCGTACCCGTAGCATGTCCTCTAATGTCTGGATGGTCCTTTCTGACTGACCGTCTGTCTGGGGATAAAAAATAGTACTTATTGTCAACTGCGTCCCCGTGGACCGTTGGAAACTCTCCCAAAAGTGAACCGTAAACCAAGGGTCCCGATCCGATACTATAGATACAAGCACCCCATGCAGCCGGACTATCTCCCGTATATATAGCTTGCAGAATTCCTCCAATGTGAAGGTTATCCGTACCGCCAAAAAGTGAGCCGACTTGGTAAGTCGGTCCACTATCACCCACACCGCATCATATCCCCGCGATGTTCGTGGCAAGTGGGTCACAAAGTCCATTGTGATATGCTCCCACTTTCACTGAGCTACCTCCAAAGGCTGGAGAAACCCTACTGGTCTCTGATGCTTGGCCTTGACTTGTTGACACGTGAGACATCTACTGACAAGGTCTCCAATGTGCTTCTTCATCCCACTCCAATAATACTGGCGACGAAGATCTCGGTACATCTTCGTGCCACTTGGATGAACTGCAAAACGGGAGCAATGAAACTCCCTAAGGATCTCCTCTCTCAGATCCGCCAACTGAGGAACCACAACCCTTCCTTGATACCAAAGACTATCATCCAAGTGAATAGCCCAGCCTTCGTCGCCTGTTCCTGCCTGTACCCAGTCCCAGTTGGACAATAACTCTGTGTCCTGACTCTGGGACTTAATTACCCTACTCAGTAGGGAAGGCATGGCCACCAAACTCTCCAAAGTACCCTGAGCCTGACCCCTATAATGTAGTCCGAATTGCCCCACAGTCTCGAGCATAAGCCACTCTCGAAAAGCCACACCAGCCAAAACTCCCTGTGACTTCCGGCTAAATGCATCAGCCACCACATTTGCCCTACCAGGATGGTAATGCAAAGTGAAGTCATAGTCTTCCAAAAACTCCATCCACCTACGTTGCCTCATGTTGAGGTCCCGTTGTGTAAAAATATATTTCAGACTTTTGTGGTCCGAAAACACCTCAAATTTCTCGCCATACAAATAGTGGCGCCAAGCCTTCAAGGCAAAGACAATGGATGCCAACTCCATATCGTGCGTGGGGTAGTTCTGCTCATGGTTCTTTAATTGTGGAGAACCGTAAGCCACCACTCTACCAGACTACATCAAAACACACCCGAGTCCGTCTTTAGATGTATCATAGTACACTGTATACTTCTGCCCCCTTTCTGAGACTATCAAAATAGGAGTTGAAGTCAACCTCCTCTTTAACTCCTGGAATGTCTTCTCACAAGAATTATGCCACTCAAATTTGACCTCCTTCCAAGTCAATCTCGTCATAGGTCCAGCCAGTCGTGAGAAGTCCTCGATGAATCTCCAGTAGTACCCCGCCAATTCCAAGAAACTATGTATGTCGAAGATTGACCTTGGCCTATCCCAACTCATAACTGCCTCAAACTTTTTTGGGTCCACGAATACACCCGAAGCCGACACCATGTCCCAAGAATTTCACCTTATTCAACCAAAATTCGCACTTACTGAACTTGGCGTACAACTGATGGTCTCTCAAGGTTTGGAGAACAACCCTCAAATGACACTCATGCTCCTCCTCAGACTTGGAGTAGATCAGGATGTCGTCAACAAACACCACAATGAACTGATCTAAATAGGGTTGAAACACCCTATGCATGAGATCCATGAATGCTACCGAGGCATTCGTTAACCCAAATGGCAACACTGTGAACTCGAAATGCCCATACCGTGTTCTAAACGCCATCTTAGGGATATCTGTTTTCCTAATCCTCAACTGATGGTAGCCCGTTCGGAGATCTATCTTGGAGTAGACCCTTGCTCCCCTCAGTTGATCAAACAAGTCATCAATCCTTGGCAAAGGGTACCTATTCTTGATAGTGACCTGGTTCAACTGCCGATAGTCTATGCATAGTTGAAGGGTTGTGTCCTTCTTCTTTGCAAATAACACTGGAGCGCCCCAAGGCGAAGTGCTTGGTCTAATAAAATCCCTATCCAATAATTCCTACAATTGGACCTTGAGTTCTTGCAACTCAGCGGGTGTCATCCTATGTGGAGTCATAGAAATAGGCGAAGTACTCGGATACAACTCAATGCTAAAGTCCACATCCCTATGGCCAGGTAATCCTAGTAGTTCGTCCAAAAAAAGTCCACATATTCACAAACAGCCTGAGGTAGGCCCAACTCCTGTCTCGCCTCGTCCTCCAAGGTAAGGCTTGCTAGCCAACCCATCAACTGCTCGTGCCATCGAGAGTCATACACGGCTTAGGGCAAAGCATTGTGCTTCTCCCCCTGAAACTTAAAACAAACACCATCCAGTGTATAAGCAGTGACCCTCTTCTGAACATAATCAATAACAACACGATGTGTCGTTAACCAGTCCATCCCTAGGATGGCATCAAACTCCGACATGTCTATGACCCGAAGGTCCACGGTGAGTATAATTCCTGAGATCTCTAACTCACAACCCCGACATATTTGATCAACTCTAACCCTAGCTCCTAGGGGAGAACTTACATGTAATGGCTCTTTCAAGGTATCCACCTCTAAGCCCAAATCTCTAACACATGATGCAGATATGAATGAATGTGATGCCCTACTATCAAACAACACTTTAGCCCATAAGCGAGAAAGTAGAAATGTACCCTGTATCACCGACTAATCTGCCGGCTCAATTTGTGGCACCATGACATAGACACGCCCTTGGGTCCCCGAAGTTCTGGCCTACATTCCTTGCCCTCGGCCTCGACCCATGTCCTGGCCCATCATGGCTGACTGCGGAGTTCCTACTCGAAAAGTGGTGGGGGCCTAAGTAGCACCCTAGAACTGATACTAATTTTCCTAGCCAGTGACGGGATAAGGAGGAACATAGGGTGTCTGTGGCTGCCTCACCGAAGATTGGGACTGAGATGTCTCATAACCTTGGGATCCCTACCTCTGAGGGCAATCCCATTTTATGTGACCCGGCTGATGGCAATAATAACAAGTCTTCTAGCCTTCCTGGTAGGTAGTCCTAGAGCTTCCCCCACCTTGGGAGGATCAACCTTGGCCGCGGCCCTGTCCCTGAGACCCTTGTGGGGTAGAAGTTTTCTGTTTCTTCCCCGAGCTAGAAAAAGAGGATTGGCCATCTTTATTCTTGTCCTTAGCACCCGCCTCCTGGATGCTTCGAGCGTCTTTCACCTCTCTTTCAATGGCCATCGCTGTTTCGACCATTGTATCCAAGTCTTGTAGGCAGAGGCCCACAATCTTCCCTCGGATGGACAATTTCAAACCGTCCTCATACTTTCTCACTTTGGCCATGTCAGTGGCCACGTAGTCATCAGCAAAACGGGCTAGTTCTGTGAACCTAACCATGTATTCCATCACTGTCATTATGCCCTACTTCAATTCTAAAAACTCTCGGGCCTTCGCATGTCAAACGGTCGCAGGGAAATACTTGACCATGAAGAGCTCCTGGAACTCTCCTCATGTCATGGTCTCCAAGTTCTTGGATTTCGTCACCCAATCCCACCATACTTGGGCTTCTCCTTCTAGCTGAAATGCAGCTAGCCTTATCTTAGAGGCAACTGAGGTGATCTCCATAGCCCTTAAGATCTTATTTACTTATCCGAACCAATGGTCAGCTACCATCGGATCCGCCCCTCCCTTAAAAATAGGGGCTTGTGTGCCTTGAAGTGTTGGAGATTACTTACATCCCCATGACTTGCATTGGCACTAGCTTGTGCAACGATAGCTATCATCATGTCCATAGTTTCGTTAAATGCTTGTTGGTCAAAGGCCGGTGGTGGTTGATTATTGTTTCGCCCACCACCTCAGCGTCCCCTTCCTCTACTTGCCATCTACACACATGTCAAATGGCAACGGCACACTAACTTAGTATCCCAACCAAGGATCAAGTGCAACTTTGAGAATTTTCTCATTGCCCCCCTCGTAGAGCGTATGTTTTGTACTAGCAGACATCTAAATCCATGAACCATCCCGTTGACCCTTTTTCCACTCCCAAGGTTATGTTTTCTAACCCTAGTGTGTCCATTTCCAAACACACTTCACTATGCACATAATTCACATAATGTATAGCACATAATCATGTAGCAAGTATAGCACATACCATGAAATGCAATGGTTTAGACCCAATGCTCATCAAGCTCTAGGTAATTCGTATACCTATGCTCTAATACCAAGCTGTGACGCCCCCAAAAATCCGGGGGTCCCTTATCAACCGTTGACCAACCGTCAACCCTTACATTTCTTGTCTCAATCCCAGACCTTAAGTCCTAACAAATCCCTTTAATCGGGACTTTAATACATGTGTAAACTCTGTGTTCTTTTTTGTTATTTAATTCATCAGAGGTGTTATGTGCCTCAAAATAGTTCATTTAGTGTCCATTTGCATCCTTTGAATCAAGGAAAACAAGATCCAAAAGCATATGAAAACCCATATTAAATTCCAAAATGTTTCGGCAGTACCGGTACGTCGAACTCTCTGGACCAAAGTGTACCGGTACGCAACCGTACCGGTACACAGTACCGGTACAGTCTACCCAGATTTTTACGTTTTCTTCCGTTTTTCGTTTTCAATTCATTCAAAACCTTACTCAAGTCAACACAACACTTACATAACATGTATTTGGGCATTCCACATAGATCATACAAAATCTATTACAACATTTGAATGTAAACTCATTTAATTACATGCCAAAAAAATAAATATTCATTTCAGTTTTACAATTTTTGTCAAAATGAGCCACATTCCGGCTTCTTCATCCTTCAAGCTCAAAGTGAGAGTCATCCACCGGCACAAACCCCGAACTTGAAATGTTTTCCCATAAAGGGTGAACTACGCTCAATAGAGAACTTTCTAAATAGGCTACTCCCCAAGCCAAATGCACATGAAATGCTCATATGCAACCAATCCACCATTCACATATTTTAAACATATATGTGCCATCAATGTTGAAAATTTGCCATGCAATGCTATGGAATGAGATGAGACTCACTCTCAATAACCAACTCGGGCCCTTACTGGCTCTGCGACACATGAAATTTACAATTATGCAAATGTCCGTCATCCTTGATCCCGAATCCTTCCTGGTTCTCCAACACATGCAATTTTTCATGTGTATAATTTCGTCATTTATGTTACACATCAATGACTTTATCAATCCGAGGTCTTTTATGGGGTGAGTATTTATGGACATACACCAACGGCACCCAATCGATACGGGATTTATGGACTTTCACCAATGGTCCGGCGTACACCGACACACTTTATGGACTAATACCAACGGCAGTGTGTATCCAATCGTCGGGCCTCACACCTGAGGGATCTTCTAGCCCTTCTTGCTAACCCCGTCCCTCAATACCATGCAAACCGTGCGACTCGGCCAAGTCGTCAACTTAGCTCACTCGAGTCCAATCGTCATTCTTCCATGTGATGTTGACTACTTCCATGCACAACCACCCATTTTATGCGATGTTCTCGTGTATATGCAATGTAATGCCTCGTTGCAACTCTACTACAATATTCAGTATGCAATGTATGCCCTATGAACCATTTCAACTCGATTCATACAATCCATGACAAATTATATCAAAAGCATCTAATTTTCATAACTCACAATGTTAATAACAAATATGCATTTATCAACATTATTTCCAAAGCTTAGTACAAGAAAATCATCTCATATCAAGCAATGAAATGCTCCCAAATCAAGGCATAATATAAACACATAACATGCCCACAATTCACATAATTTAAGAAATCACACTAGGCAATTTTTACATACCCATTTCAAGATAGAATATATTCTACCTAATTTCAATACCCATTTCATCAATTCATTACCATAGGTAAGTCATATATATATATATATATATAT
>CM042185.1:37791223-37817800 GCA_023539305.1 Ilex asprella
TATTTAATTAACATGTAATTAACAAATTAATATTACATTAACACATTCAATTCATCAAATTAACATTAAAAATCAACTTAATTGATATTAAATTTATCAAATTTATTCCAAAATCATCCAATTAACATTCAATTCATTCAATTAACATCCAATAAAAATTTAATTTATCAAATCAACACTAAATTAATATTATTTTTCATCCAAAGTATTTAATTAACATGTAATTAGCAAATTAATATTACATTAACACATTCAATTCTTCAAATTAACATTAAAATTCAACTTGTAATTAATTAACACTAAATTAATATTATTTTTCTTTCAAAGTATTTAATTAACATGTAATTAACACTCAATTCATCAAATTAACATTTAAATTATCAAATTAACATTCAGATTTATCAAATTGTCATTCAATTTCATCAAATTAACATGTAATTTATCAAATCAACACCAAATTAACGTGTAATTTCTTTCAATTAAAATTTAATTTATTAAATTAACACCAAATTAACATTCAATTCATCAAATTAACACTCTATTTCATCTAATTAACATTCAATTTTTTCTAATAAGCATTTAATTCACTAAATTAACAATTAAATTCAATTAGTTAACATTAAATTAATCAAATAAACTTTAAATATCATTTAATTAACACTTAATTCATAAAATTAACTTTCTTTTTGTCAAATTTGGCATTCAGATTTATCTTTTTTTTTCAATCAAAAAAACTTTCATTGATAAAAGCCAAGAATACAAGAAGCAGAAGAAGCAAAGGTTTAACAAAAAAGGAAGGCATAGATGGCTTTAGCACTTCAAAAACTAAAACAAAAAAGCCTTTTGTTTAAGCCAAAACAGTCCAGCACCTCAAACAGCAACATGGCCATCAATCACCATCATTGAAGCAATGGACCAGTTGAAGGCGCTAAAGGACATCAAACAAGCATGCTGCGAGAAGCCTAGCCGGAGAGAAAGCAATTGAAAATCAGCTCGAAACCAGCTGAAAACAAGGCGCAATTCTAGCTGAAAGAACAAAAAAAAAAAAAAAAACCAGTTGAAACCACTTAAAGTAAGCAGAACATCAGTCGAACTGTTCACATGAACAGTCATGTGAACAGAGCCTTCAGACCGCAGCATAGAAAAAGCTTGATACCACCACAGCATGCTTTGAGAAATCCAGCTGGAAAAATTCAGCAACAAGTGAACTCGCTAGAACAAAAATCAGCAGAAACGCCGCAATTTCCAAGCAGGAAAGAACCAACCGAAACACCACAAATAAAAGCAGCAAGAAATCCACAAAGAAGTAGTTGAACAGCTTCAATCAAAAAACAAGAATAGTCAAGGCTCCCTCAATGCCTGAATCCATATTTATTGTTCTGCTTTGGAACTTTGAATGCTATCATGACTTTAGATTTGGACCTAGTGATTCTTGGCGAATCTTTTCCAACTGGAACATCATGTAATGCCAATGTTAAGGCAGCTAGCTCCTCCTCCTTTTGTTTCATTTTCTTCTCAGCATTTGTGAGCCTTTTCAGAAACTCTTTAGATGAGTCCATAAAAAAATCATGATCTAATATAGGTGACACGTCCTCCTCTCCATCAGAGTAAAAATCTCTTGTATTTTCATGAACAAGAGGTTCTTTGACATAATCATCCTTAGAGAAAATGCCTTTTGCTTTTAAAGCCTGATGAATCTCCCTGGTGGACATTGTTGGAATTAACTCTTCTTGGCATTTAGATTTATGAAATTGACATTCAATTTCATCAAATTAATATCAAATTAACTTATATTTTTATCCAATTAAAATTTAATTTATCAAATTAACATTCAATTCATCAAATTAACACCAAATTAAAGTCAATTTTATTTAATTAGCATTAATTTTTTCTAATAAGCATTTAATTCATTAAATTAACATTCAAATTTATGTAGTTAACATTAAATTAATCAAATAAACTTTCAGTTTCATTCAATTAATACTCAATTCATCAAATTAATATTCGATTTGATAACTTAACATTCAAATTTATCAAATTGACATTCAATTTCATTAAATTAACATGTTACCCAAGCCAGCTCCTAAAAGAAGAACTCAAGTTGACGCAGAAGAACCCTGGGAGTGCACCGTGAAACATGTGCACCTGATAAATTCTCTCTTAAACCGATGGTAACTTGGTTTTCTTATGGTTATAATAATAAATTTATACTATAATAAATTTGTTTTGAATTATAATATATCTCTTGATGATATTAAAATGTCTATAATATACATATATGATACAAAAATATTTGAAAAGTATATGATTAGTACACATTAAATCAAATTTAACTAACAAATAAGATATTAGACCCGATTAAATAAATAATAATATAATTTAATATTTAATCCATAAATAATATATTTACCAAACCAACCCATAATATATTGTTTTGAGCACACAATACTACACAACTCCTTAAAAGGAGAAGTGGAGTTAAGGTATTTAAACATACACACACTCAAAACTATCCGATGTGAGATAGTTCAGTCCCCTATTGACACAAATATTGTGTTCAGACGGATAGATTCCAATCTTAACTTCAGGTCCAATCACTATTGACACAAATCAGCTTTAGATTGACATAATTCTAGAAGATTATCATTATAAAGCTTAGAAAAAGCTGACCTTTGTGGGTTTTTCTTTATTTTACCCTTTTGCTTTCGAGATTTAACTATTGTACCCATTATTATTTAAATTCTTTCTAATAATGTTTTTTTTTAATTTCACTCAATATAAATCATCCATAAATTTACGGAGAAAAATAAGTGAATTTCCTAACCATAGATAAGTAATGATGTACCATTGACTAAAATTAAAGAGTAATAGAAATTGCAAAAGATTTGAATGCCCGAATTTATTGAGCTTTTTTGGTCTTTAGGAGGCTGATTTGTATGGAAGGTACACAAAATTAGGCTTAATTGTAAAAATATACATATAATAAAATGTTGGCTAATTAAGTTCTTAATTTTGATTTATTTGTATCTAAGTACACTATTTAAATTTTATTAATTTTTTGTGACATTTTTGCCCTCTATTAATCCATGTGAAAAGTGGTACATTAAATATCTTCTAGTCTTATGGGAGAACCATAATATATATATATATATGTATGTATTCATGTATATGGAAAAACATATATATATATATATATTTATATACATATATATATAAAAAATATATAGATAAAACATGTATATATATACATATATATAGATATATTTGTTAAATCTCTTATCTAAATTTTAAATTATCTTTAATGCACCTTGATTTATGAGTTTTTTTTTTTGAAAAATAATTTTATTTTTAAATTAATTTAATATTCGAATAGTGTAATAGTATAACAATAACAGTGTAACAATAAAAGTTTAACAGTGTAACAAGCTATTTACACAAAATAACAGTTTAATTGCTATAATATATAAACACATATTTTATTGTTGTACTATATATTTGACAAAATATAATAGTACAATATTTTGTGTAAATATCTTGTTACACTGTTATTATTACACTTTTATTGTTACACTGTTATTGTTATACTATTCGAATATTAAATTAATTTAAAAATAAAATCACTTTAAAAAAAACACACATGAATCAAGTTGCATTAAAAATAATTAAAAAATACAATCACTTTCCAAAAAAAAAAAATACCCATGAATGAAGGTACATTAAAGATAATTCAAAATTTAGATAAGATATTTAACAACAAGTATATATGTGCATATATGTAGAACATTAAAATTCTCCCTTAAAATTAGGAGATGCACACATGAATTGCATTAAAGATAAGAAATTTTTAATTAAATGACCCTAAAATGAGCATTTATATTTTTGTATCTTAGTTGTGTATTTTTTTTCAAAACATTTTGTTCTATGTATTTTTTGTCAAATAAGTCTAATTAGGTGTGTGAACTTTCAAAAAACTCTTTTATTATTTTTTGAAAGAAGGCACTGATCCAATAATTTAAATTAATATAAAAAATTCAATAGAGGGCACTCTCGAATTCAATCGTTCATATTTATTTGGTAAATTAATTTAATAATTCTTTTTGGCCAAAACTATTAAAGAAGCTTCCAAATGTGAGGGTTGGTGGGTGGCAAATGGGGATTTCGACGTCCCCCACGTGTCAAAACAATGCAAAGCCGCCAACTACTTCCCCATATTACCATAATAATGTTGTTACCATATACAATCAGATTCTATCTCTCAATTTCTCGTCACCTTTATGATTCTCAACTTCTCAATTTCTCTTAATCCTTCTCTCCCACGAAAAGAATAGAGGAAGATACAGAGAGAAGAAGAAGAAAGAAACCACAAAAAGTAAGACCTTCATGCGTATAATCCGAAGTCCGGAGTTCCAAACCCCATTGCCTATATATGTGCCTACATGTACATAAACACCCACTTCCTCAGTCTCTCTCTATCTCTTCCTGTCGTCATCAATCGACCTTAGATTCACAAAATCTCTCTCTAACTCTGAGAATTTTTGAGAGAGAAAAATGAGGTCTTTGTGTGAAGGCAATGGAAGGAAGAGAAGCAGAGAAGGAGACAACTCAGAGATGGTGGAAGCTTTGGTGAAACTTCTAATGCCTGACAATGGGTGGAATATGAAGACCCCGTCTGGTGTTTTGGAGGAAAAGACAGGCAGAATGAGCTCGGTGGAGAAAACTTATGAAGAGCTGGGAATGATTGAGGAGGATGTGGCGGAGAGTGATGGGAGAGGTAGGAGACTGTTGGTGGAGATCTTAACGGTATGGTGGGTAAGAACTGGGTGGAGGCTTTAATGGTGTTGGATGAGTGGCCTGAGGCCGGAGAAATTGCCGGCTGTTTGGGGTCGAAGAACTGGGTGGAGAATTCAGCGATTGGGGGATGAGTGGTACGGTGCCGAAGATTTTGACGGTGTTGGAACCGAGAATTTGGCGGGAAGTTCTATGAGTTGGGAAGAATGGCCTTGTCCTTGTAGTTCTGAGCGTGAGGACATTGTTTTCGATTGGGTTTGGCATCCATACTTCTGTGAAGAGCGTAGGAATTTTGGAGACGAAGAGGTTCCATGGGAATATTATTTGTGGAACTAGGGACTAGAAATACATGAAAGATATTCCAAAGCCTTGAATGAAACTGTGTTTCTATATATCTTTCATTCTTCGATGGCTATGTGTCTGTGCGTGAGAGAGAGAGAGAGTTTTATTTTTCTTTCTTTTATCGTTTTTGGTTGGATTACGCTAATTTTTCGGTTTGTCAAGCATTACTCATTTTTAAAAGTTTAAATACAAATTACCTGCAGAATGAATAGTGTTCAGTGTACTAATTACTGTGGTATTTCTAAAGGGTGCTCAAATTGACTGGGCACTTTTGATTGAAAATGGTAAAAATGAAAAAATTTCACTCAATAATTACTTTTTTCTCTTTTATATTTATTTTTCAATGTTGTGATCAATTTTTGTTCTAGTATCATATAGAATAGAAAAGTTTGGAGGTCTGACCCCTTAAATGGATTTAAGTTAGCCAAATAAATTTATTTGTTATGAAATTCGTTATTTATCAATTTTATCAGACTATCTCTTCCTTTTAGAAGTGAAGTAAAACTAAAAATTTAAAATCTCCTAAATTTTAAGAATTTAATTAATATTAAAAAAAATTCTCTCTCATATTTATCTATATCGATATATAGGTTAAAATTATATCTCTCTTATATACATATAATACCATTTAAACACAAAAAATAATAACATTTAAACATAAAAAAATCGTAACATTCAATATTAATATTTTTAAAAAGTAACAATAATAACATGTTCAACAAAAATAGTACTATGTTCAACAAAAAAATAGTAGCATGCTTAACAAAAATAGTAGCATGTTTAACAAAACTAGTAACATGCTAAAAAAAAAAAGCAATATGGAACATTGAATAAAATTGAAAATAAAAATAGTAGCATTCAAACCCATAACTAGAGGAAGAAGCCTCCAATTCTTCAGCATCCAACAAAAATAACACTGAAAAGTAATAACATGCTCAATAAAAAAATAGTAACATGAAAAAAATATATTAACATGATCAACAAAAAAATGTAGTAACATAAAACATTGAAAATTTTTGGGGATTATTTATCAAAAAAATAAAAATTAAATTGGGGATCACACTAATAACGCATTGAGTAAGTTTTTCAACCTTTTTTTTTCGGAAATCAACAACATAGAAGTTCATGATGACCAAAACGCAGTAAACGATATGATAGTTGTTGATGATGTTCCAAACTCTACTGATTTTGATGTTATGGGGAAGAAATGATATCTAAGAAGAAAGATTTGTTGTACTTGAGTGATGACCTTCTTCTAACGAGAGAGAGAGAGAGAGAGAGAGAGAGAGAGAGAGAGAGAGAGAGAATATAAATTTCAATTTCAATTTAAGAATTGATTAAAAGATAATAATTTTTAATTTAAGAAATTAATTTAAACTACTTTCAAGATCTTTAAGGTTTCTAAAATTGAACAGAATAACACTGTTAAGGGTATTTTTGAGATTTTAAAAAATAGTGGACTTAAATACTTATTAGTAAGATAAAAAATGGACTAATCATCAAATAAGTTTCCTTGATGGACTCAAGTCATCATAAGACCATCTAGGATGACTCAACCCCAATTTTCACTATAGATTATTAGATTAGAGAGTTTTGATGGGTCCAACCCAAACTGTACCCAGACCACAGATTCAGAACAACAAAATCCAAGTCACAATTGGTATGTGGCCAAGCCCAGTTTCCTAAGAGATTCAGTCCATCATCAACGCACGTGTGAGTCTCTATCGGAGGAGAAGAAATCATGGGTACACAGTCATCAGGGACACAACACCACCCTCGCAAGATTACCTCGCTTGTTACAAGGTAGAGCAAGCTTCAAGGGATCACCCCCTCTATCACGTCACTCGTTACATGGATAAGACGAGACTCACAGCATCACCCCGTTCGTTGTGAGGATATCACCTCAATCAAAATTTCTTAGAGCCAACTTTGTTTGCCTATAAATTGTAAGCCCCGTCTACCATGGGGAACATCACACACTTCTTAAGGCACTACACTTTTGAGCAATAAGATTCTCTAACACTCTAGCGACTAGGAGGCACAGTGCCTAAGACACTACAACCACCGTGCCAAGGGCGCCAAGGTGCCCCACCTGACGATGCCCAAGGCATCCCACCTGGCGACATCCTAGGTGCCCCACATCAGTGTTCCCTTGCTTTCCATCCTTGTGCGCCTGTTAATTCCTCCCATGCCGACGACCCTTCCTCCCAAGAAGGCGAGGGGAAACCTATATAGACCATGAAAACCACTACAACAACCCAGAAGGCGTCCCTAACCACTAGGACGAGAAGATCAAGGAAGTACATGACCAACTAGGCGAGGTCTTGAACGCCATGGAGCCAAGAGAACCAGAAATGTTCGAGCATCTTATAAGGCGCACCGATAGGCCATTCATAGCCAATGTGGCCAACTACCCCTTCCCTCTAAAGTTTAGAATGCAAACAATGGAAGCTGGTTTGCCAAGCTCAGATTAGAACCCATGAATTATTTTACTCAATTGAGCAAATCATTCGTCTCCCATTTCATAGGGGACACCTGCATCACCACTTGCTCAACATTAATTAAGATCAGGACGAACCTCACTCATTTTAATGAGGAGGCTCTTCAGATCGAAGATCCAGATGACAAATTTATAATGGCTGCCTTTATTACAGTTCTGCACTCATCCAGTTTTATATTCTCAATTTTGAAGAAACTGCCAAGGAGCATGCCAGAATTACTGTTAAAGGCCTAGAAATATTTTGAACGCTGAGAATGTCACCAAGGTTAGGCGGGGGGAGTCCTCACATGGAGGGGAGAAGAGAAAGGAGCCCGTGAAGACAGAAAAGAAAATGAGAATAAGACAGGAAGAAGCTAAAGGGTGTTAGCCAAGGATTGCCTCGACTTGACATCTTAGAGGAAGAGACAAGCCTTCACGCTGCTCACTGCTTCAATTGAGCATATCTTGTTTCAAATTTAAGATAACCCTATGGTGCGTTGGCCTAGAAAATTGAAATATGCTTCAAACTGTATGAACCTAACAAATGCTTCAAACTCAAGAAGCAAATTGAGGACCTTATACAATGTGGCCCCACTACTAGATCGCAACCAGGATGCCAGAGAACAACAAAAGCCTCTTGGAGAAATCTATACAATCTTCGGAGGGCTTGGAGAAGTAGGTGAGTCCAACTCTGCTAGGAAGGTATACATTAGAAAGGTTAGACACTTAAATCTAGATGACCCACGCCCACTGAAGTCTCATAGGCAAGAGGATAATGAGGTCATCTCTTTCTTAGAAAAATATTTGGAAGGGATCTAGCCCCCCCCCCCACGACTGACCATGATGGTAACTAACTATCAAGTGAGAAGGATCTTGGTGGACAACGAAAGTTCTGCCGATATACTATTTGTAGGGGCGTACGATAGTCTTTATCTCGGTAAGGAGAGGCTCCAACCCATCAAGATGCCTCTCATTGGTTTCTCAAGAGAGAAGGCGTACCCCTTGAACTCTGTCAATCTACCAATAGTGATGGGCACGACGCCTAGTTGCTCCACTATAATGGTGAATTTCTTAGTGTTGGATTGCCCGTCCACTTATAACATCATCTTCAGGTATCCCGCACTCAACACCATGAGGGATGTGCCATCTATCTATCATCTCATTCTCCATTTTTTAACTCCATGTGGAATTGGAGAAGTTCAAGGAGACCAAGTCACGGCAAGTGAGTGTTATGTGGCTTTTATGATGGCCAAAAACTTCAAGAGGCTTTGCAAGTGGAAGTACTTATCCTTGGGATGACAGTACAATATAGAAAGAAGAGCTAGTGGAGGAGCTCACACTAGTAGTCTTGGATGAAAGCTTCCCAGAGAAAAAAGTCTATATTTGCTCCACACTCCTATAAGATCAATCCCGCCAACTCATTGATTTTTTGAAATAGAATATTAATGTATTTGCATGGTCTCATGAAACTTGTAGGCATTGACCATGTAGTTGCCACCCACTGGCTCAATATAAACCCCAAGCACAAGCCCGTCAGCCAAAAGCTAAGAAGTTTCGATACAAAAAAAAGGTACAAGTATGGAGGAAGAGGTCAGGAAGCTATTAGCAAATGGGTTAGTTAGGGAGGTGGCCTACCCAGTTTGGCTAATATGGTAATGGTGACTAAGGCTAGTGGGAAGTGGTGCCTCTGTTTGGATTTCATCAAGCTAAGCAAAGATTGTCCCAAAGACAGCTACCAATTGCCATGCATAGATATCCTCAATGATGCCACGACTGGCCACGAACTGCTCAGTTTTCTTGATACCTATTCCAGATATAACCAGATCGGCATGTCTCTGCCAAATTAGGAAAAGACATCTTTCATCACCCCCAAGGAAACCTACTGTAACAGGGTCATGCCCTTTGGACTAAAGAATGTAAGAGCCACATACCAGCGGCTCATAAAAACTATGTTTGAGTCACATATCAGGAGAACTATGGAAATGTATGTCAACGACATGCTGGTAAAGAGATTGGTGGTAGCGGACTATGTAACACACTTACAAGAAATCTTTGGCATCTTGAGGTCTTATCAGATGAAGTTAAATCCTGAGAAGTGTACCTTTAGAGTGAGATTTGAAAAAATTTTGGGCTTCATGGTCAACAAGAGAGGCATTGAGGCAAACCCGAACAAGATTGTAGCCATTCTAGACATGAAGTCCCCCCACTGTGAAGGAGGTCTAGTGCTTTAATAGAAGAGTTATACCTCTTAACAGACTCGTCTCAAAATCTGCTAATAAGTGTCTACATTTTTTTTAGGATTTTCTGAAAAACTTTTTGAATGGAGACTAGAGGAAGAATAGCTTTGTAGAAATAGAAATCCTATCTTGCTATGCCTCCCTTACTCTCCCATGCCATATCTGGAGAGGCCTTGTATTTGTAACTTGTTGTTTCACCATTTGTCGTGGGCTTTGTACTTGTTAGAGGGGATGAAGGGATACCAATGCCCATATATTATGTGAGTAAGGCATATCGAGGAGCAGAGATAAGGTAGGCAGTGTTGGAGAAGCTAGCACTCGCCTTAGTCACTATAAACCCCCACATGTCTACACTATCAACAATCGTCCAATTAGCTTCGTTTTGCATTTAACGTCTCCATTTACATCCTAAATCAAATTATAAGAATAATAAGTATAAAAGGCTAAATAATAAAAGAGAAAAATATGACATTTTATTTTCTCATCAATGAGCTAGCTTAGAAGAATTGAAGAAAAATTTTGATGGATATACTACTTCTACATCATGTTTTTATAGATGATTCTAGGAGACGGATAGTAATTTGGTTTTGGTTAATGAATGATGTTAGACATGGATCTTTATGCAAGCCATACTACCTATATTGGATGGGTATGAGATAGGATTAGTGACAAAAGACACCCAAACTCGAGTTAGACAAGTAAAGAAGAACCAAGCAGTCCGACAGACTACCTTTCACAAATTTGATCATAAGTCTTTGTTGGAAAGTCCAAATTTCGCACTGTTATTTTTTTAGAACCCTAACTCGTATATCTTTCCAACCATTAGGTCATACATACTAGAAATACCTGAGTCAAATCAGCTTATTCTCCAAAGTTGATAAAAAACCTGTGGTGTTCCTTGGATAGTAAAATATTGTGCTTTCTTCTTAGACTTTAAAGTTGTAAACCCCCATATGTTTATATTAATATAGTAATGTACTTGTTTAGATATTCTTATATATGTAATGACGTAAGAATAAACCATATATATTGAAACCGTAAGAATAACACCTATAATGGTTCGGAGGAATAAAATAAAAATTTTAATGTTTTGAAATAAATCATAAAAATAAATATTTTTAGGTTAAAATAAAATTAAAAATGAATTCGGAAAGTCGAAAAACCTTAGGGTAGTCATATGGATCAAATTGGAGATTCTTAGTGGCAAAATCATAATTTTGGAGATAACCTAAACAGGCTGTAAACAGTAAGTTTGGGGGCTGCTGTGTTTAAAACACAGATTTTAGCCCATTTTCTTCCATTTTTTTTCACATCTCTCACCCCAAACCTCTTAGCACCCTAGGAGAAGATAGATGAAAGGAGGAAAGGAGGAAAGTGGGAAATGAGGTCTCTAGAGCTTGGGCTTTGGTTTGTGACTTTAATTCAAGGTAGGGGTTTCTCTCACTCTTGTACATTGAGATTAGGGCTATATATATCTATGTATATATATATATATTTTTGACTCTAAATCTTAGATATGTGTTAGGAAATCTTTGGTTCTTGATATTCTTGCAAATATTATCATGTTTAAAACGAGGTTATGGTTGGATTGTCATGAAACCTCTATTTCTTGTTTTGAAAACCCTTGTTCTCATGAGAGGTGGATTTTTGTCTCAAGATTCATTTGTTCTTGATTTCTAAAATTTTAGTGATTTGTGTTGAGTAATAAATGATGTTGTTTTGATCTCTTGTATTTTTCCTTAATTGGTTATTGGAATTGTTACATGATAAATTTGGATATTTTTAAGATATGCCTGTAAAATGAGAAATTGTGGATTTTGATAATTCTTTGAAATGGTTTGTGAATGGAGAATATTCTTGGTTTTCTCATTTTTATGGTTGTTGTGATGGACTTAGATTGCCATCGAGAGATGTCGTAGAATGTTAGAGGTTAGTTTATCCCAATGGAGGTGACATTATTTCCTAACACTTGTAATGGATTGTCATTTAGTAATGCGACTACTATTGTTCACTGGAGTTCGAACAAGGAATGATATACTTTTCCTGGGGAGGGACTCGTCACTGCCATTGGGATGGTAGACGCCCTTTCCTAAAGTGTTTGTGATTGTGATTGTGATTGGTGGACTAGGTATAATCATTGAGTAGATTCATGAGAAGCAATCAATATACATGGCACGGGAATGAACCAATAGACATGGGATGATGGGTTGGATCGTCTTGGCCGGTGCATTGGTATGAGACAATGTATCGAAAAGCGTCCTTCCTAAATGACTTAAGGTTAGAAATGGTTTATTATTGTGAAATTTACTTTATCTTTTCACTTGATTATTGTTACGGCTTAAACTTGAGATCTATTTAAAATGTCTTGTTTTTCCTTCAAAATTGATATTTATTATTTACGAAATGAGACCGACCGATTTTTATCTATTTTCTAAACCTTGTTCGTTTGGGAGGATTTTTCTACAAAGCTTCGTGCTCACGCCCTCCAGTTAAATATTTTACAGATTATGGGTCAAAGGAGGAGCTCGGTGCTAACGAGCCGGGCCATGAAGAAGCTTCATTAGAGGGGTACTTGGATCTTGAGTGGGACATCTAGAGATGTCATTTATTTTTGTGCTAGACTAGAAATAATTATGTACAATCATGTAAAGTCTAGTATTTTGTTTATTCCGGTGCTAAGTTTAAATGTAAATCTTTTGAGGTAATAGCCATGGTTTGGGCTTATTCTTTTAGATAATGTTCTAAATCTTTATGGATGATGAATGAAGTATCATTTCTTTATGGATTCTATTAGTGCTCCCATGATGTAAATGGTTTTAAACCGTAATGTGGTCAATGTAGTATAATTGCACAAGTTGTGTTTTGGGTAAAGCTCCTCGTACAAAGGAGACTCTGCCCGAATTTTGTTAAATTAAAGACCCCCGATTTTGGGCCGTTACAGTCACGTCAGCCAGGTGCTTTTGACACTATTTACTAGGCCACATGATTATTTTTGTCACATATAAACCATTGAAAAGAATACTCGAAAAACCAGATGTAAGCTCTTCAAATGGGTTGTGGATCTGGGAGAGTTCGCCATACAGTATCAACTAAGAGTAGCCATTAAAGCACAAGCAACATCAGATTCTGTGGCTGAGCTCACGTTGTCTGCACTGACATCTATGCACAACGATTCCCATACACTTGGCACCTACTATGCACTGGCGCCCTTGCTCCACCTATGGTGCCCCATTGACGTCCACAGGCACCCCCGGAGTCCCAAAGCCACTGGCGCCCTCTGATCTGGCACCTGCTCCACGTTTGGCACCTCGCCTCCCCTACTCTTAGAGCCTACACCCCTCGTAGAGGAAGCTACACGTAATACCCTTAAAGTTTTTGAAATATATATATATAATTTAGTTTAGGTCAATTTGTGATATTATTTTTTTTAAAGGGATGTTACTGTAATTAAAGAATGAGGAACTGTGGGGTTTATTTTATTTTGTATGTATACATATGTAGGCAGTCAAAATAGGGCAAAAAAGAAAAAAATCTGCCGCTTGGGAGAGAGAGAGAGAGAAGGGGAAGGAAAGAGTAGAAACAAAAGGGTGGAGTCCATTAAAGGTATGGATTGAATACTTGTCTTATGGGTTGTATATTTTTTTTATTTAATTCAATGGTATGGGGTTTATAATATTGGTATATATATATAGGGCTCGTTTGGTTGCCGTATTAGAGATGGACTGATTAAATAAAATAATACAGGCTAATACAATACAGATGGATAAAATACAAGATTAAATGTGATATTAGAATAATACGTAATTTTATCTAGTGTTTGGTATACATAATATAAGCGTTGAATAATTGTTATTTTGTCCAATCCGTTGTTTGGTTAGAGAATTATTTGATCGTATTAATGTTAAATTAACAAAAATAACCTTAATCAGTGCTTGTTACATTGGTGACATTTTGATTTTATCAGTTGGGGGTTATAATAGTAAATGCGTAAAATAATACGTTTGAGTTGGATTATAATACCACATCTTTTAGTGGTATTAAAATACCTCCATAATACATGTCTAACGTATAAAAAATATACGATAAGTATACATTTTTGAAATTAATACTGTATCAAATTTGTTTACCAAACAAAGTATCAGAACTGATTAAATAAGAAATAGTACAATATAATATTTAATCCCCTCATAATACGTCTACCAAACGAGCCCATATAGTTCATGGTAAAGAGTAGTCATGAATGTATAAATGAGTTTTATTAGAAGTTGATGATTAAGTGTTTTGAGACCTAATATAGATTTATTGCTTGAGGCCTTTAAATAATTTAGTTAATGTCTTAAAAAAATCAAAAAGAAAACAAAGAGAAGGAGGAAGTTGCAGAACCTGCAACTTCCGCAGGTTGAAGGAGATGGAATGCTGAAAATTATAGAAACGTCCCCTTTAGTTTCAAAGAGCTTTATTTTGACCCATTTATTCTTCAAAATTTAATTTTAACTACCTTTTTACTTGGTAATTTACAAGAATAGAATTCTGGAAAATTATGGCTGCCTTGAAAACAGAAAATTCCTTTTCTAAGGAAATTACACTTTGACCTCAAAAGTTTCAAAAATTATGATTTGACCCTAAAACTTTAAAAACTTTTTCAAAACAGCCCATAATATTTTCATACCCTATTACCACATATTATAAAGGATATTTATATGGAAAAGATATATTAAGTATATATCAATCGGTAGGAAATGTAAAAAAAAAATAAATATAGAATTGTAAAACAACGAATTGGAATAGGGATTGATTGTATATGTTATTTTGGATTAGGTGGTGATTGCATTGAGGTTGAGAAAGAGGGATTTGAATTAAATTTTGAGAATCAAGGTGAGTAGTTTACTTCTTCTTTTGGGAGAATTTTCTATATTAAAGGTGTAGGTGCGTGTGTGTAGATTTTCATATATATAAAATGTGTTGATGTTTGGGGATGCAATTGAATGTTTTGAAGTTGTGAACTGTTATACATTTGAATTTTGAAAAACTTGTGAGATAGTTTTATATCATTGCTTTGGTGATGAAAAAGAAATGTTGTGTGTGTTGGGATTAAAACTATAGTTTTGGTGTGTGTGGTAATTATGCTTATGAGATGGAGACTGGGGTTATCAGGTCTAAGTGGTAATAAGCGACTGGGACTGGGGTTACCAGGTTTGAGTGGTAACAAGCGACTGGGACTGGGGTTACCAGGTCTGAATGGTAACAAGCGACTGGGCCAGTTACCAGGCTAGTGGTAACAAGAGAAGGGGCCAGTCATCAAGCTAGTGATGACAAGAGACTGGGCCAGTTACCAGGCTAGTGGTAACACATATGATTTGACAAATGTGCTTGTAATTGAATGTGTGTGTGAGTGTTTTGGATTAAATGTCTTTTCATTTATGAACTTATTGTGATTATGAAATCATTTTATTTTAATGATTTTGTGGAAGAGTTGGAGTAAAATTTGTTGTACATATGTGTGTATCAAATTTTATTTTTGTATATACACTTTGGGATTTATTTTCAAACCTCATTAGAGGTGTGGTTGCTATTCACGGGCCTTTGTGCTCACCCAAATATTTAACATTTTTCAGGTAAGGATCAGGAGGAGGAGTAAGTCCTTGGATAGACAAGAGATTAGAAAGATTGAAGATTTATTTTATCGTAGGTCTTTAGAAATAAATATTTTTTTGTAGTTTTGAGACAAATATTCAATTGTTTTGTGAACACTGTTGCTTATACTTAGATTAGTGAACCTTATGGATTAATTATGGTTTTGCACGTGTTTAATAATAAGGTCGGTGATGTTAGTTTATTCCTCTGGTATTCATTAGATCGGTGAAAGGGATCACTTTATTATTTGTCCTTCGCTGTATTTTACATTTATTATGCACAGGGATGGTTGGTTAAGGCCTTGGTGACCGGTCCGCCGCCCACCCTATGTGATCCGGGGTGGGGGTGTGACATTACACCTATCAATGCCATTCTTGCATCCCTTTATTTGGTATCGGCTCATCCCGAAGCTTGGTCCCCACATCGTTGGAGACTCTATGTGGACAGTTCATACCAATAAAGAAACTGGAGCAAGACTATTACTCATCAACCCTGATGGCACTCCCTTAAATATGTCGTATCTTTCAAATTTTCAACCTCTAACAATGAAGTAAAATATGAGGCCCACATCTTAGGCTTGAAGTTATAAATCAAAATGGAGGCCCATCATCTCACCACCTACTGTGGCTCCCAACTGGTAGTGAACCAGGTAAAGGGAGATTTTGAAGCAAGGGAGGAGTGCTTGATGGTTTCCATTGTATTCCCTAATCTCCACACACCACCCTCAAATGTGAGTATGGCTTATATGGATAGAGGAGGGTCACTCTCCTTCAGAATGATGTGGGAAATGGCAGAATAGTGGAAAAATGGAGAACGAAATGTGCGTGTGTGTGTGTGTTTGTGTGTGAATAAAAGTGCTCCCTAAGCGCAACGAGACTTTTGCGTGTCATGTTTTACTTAAAAAAGTATTCTAAGGTCATCTCTTCAGGGAAGGAGGTGAATCGTGTTGAAGGTAATTTTGGTGTAAACGGGTAAAGTGTAAAATTCTTTTGTTGTTCGAGTTTGGTGGTTTGCTGTTTTTGATAGAAATTGAAATGGGAACAAGTGTTCGTTAATCCGAAGGGTTCATTCCACTGGGAATGTCAACTCAACTCAACTCGAGAGCTTCCCACAATGGTGTCTAGATGTTTAATTGATTCATGAGAAGCAAGTGACTAGGATGGAGGTAAGGATCCAAGCATACCCTATGACAAGTCTACAGGATATCAAAGACTCATAGCCATGTCCACACTCAATCCAATCAAACCGAATCAACGTACAATATGAGGAGGAAAGAAAATGAGTTAAAATGGCATACCCAAGAGGAGGTCTCCCTTGGATTAGCCAACTTAAAAGCTTAGTTACTCATACTTAAAGCAAAAAAAATAATGTAATGGAAAGACACTGTAAACGAATGAAGATTGGAGCTAAGTTAATATAAGGAAACACAAACTATAAAGTGAAATATGCAATACCCAATTTTAGAGCTTGAAAATAAAGAACTTGAATGCATTAATGGTAAAATCCAAAATGTAAGACTACACATGAAATGTGCTTGTAATAAATGACATCAAAGACATTAAATGAATCTTACAAGATCCTTACACGAGATTGCAAGTGAAATGGATGGAAGAAATGTAAAAATCTAAGTTCTCTCTCACTAACTATGTCTTCTACCTAGAGCTTCTCTCTTTATAATGTAATGTTTTTTGCATAATACATAATAAATGATACAAAAACATCCATGGAGACCCCCATAGCCTGTATGGCAGACCTCCCATCCATAGATGGCTGATTGGATGTCTTGTTGCAGGCTATGACAAACATGGCCTTTCTTTCTCTTGCCTTGCTCTTCTCTCTCCTCCTCATTAATGCTTAAACCTTTAAAGTCCAAGCTATGGTGATGGGAGGCATGTAGATGTGTAAAGAATGTCAGGAGACTTGTTGGAGAAGTGTAGGTGGGACCCTCAAATGGCATAAATGGCTTTGGACAATGATAAACAAGACAAATGTGGTATTTCATTGATCATTTCAAAAATTTCTTTACAATGGGTTCAAGTTCCAAAACAAAACGGCCAAAACCTAAATATGCTTTTACTGGCCGACATAAGAAACCCTAGCTATGTACAACCAAAATTCAAAAAAAAAATCCAAAAATCTTCAATCATCCTCCTCATCAAATGCATACTCCTCCTCGGTCTCCGACACCTCAGATTCTGACTCCTCGTCATCATAGTCGTCGCTGACCTCAGCGGTCATGGATGGCACTTGACCTGTGATCGAGGGTCCAACAGGCTATGGTGGAGATCCTCCAGGGATAGGTTCACCTGGGAATGTGTGCTAGAAGAGTCTCGTTACCATCAATGAGAGTCCATGCATAGTGGACTCCAGAGCATCTACACACTGGGGTACGTTGAGAGCCGGGGCAAAAACAAGTGCAAGTGGTGGAGGTGCAGACGAAGATGGTCCGATTGCTGAAAGCTCAGGCCTCAGAGCTCTAGGTCTCTCTCCCCAGTCTTGGCAGCCCTCTTCTTGCTAATGGACTTCCTGATCACTTTAATCTCAGGGGGAAGCAGAACATCATGAGCATAGTGCTTTACCTTGGCCAGGTCGCACAATTTGGTGACAAGGCTACCAATGGGGAGATTTTCCTTTGACTTTGCAGCCTGGGCAAACTCCCGCATCTCCAAGAAAATCAACAACGCCATGTCTATTGCCACCCCTATCAATAATGCATGTAGGAGATCCAAATTCTCAATGTTCAAGTTCTTCTCCGAACCCTAGGGCATTGTGTCGGGGGTAAAATAGAAGTACTTTATTCATTACCCCGTGCGAGTGCTTGAGCCTCCCAACCAACATTGTTCCCTTGATCATGGTCGGGTCCTCATAGGTGAGGGCCACGTAGTCGTTGAGTGTCCTATCCCCATCCATATTGTGTGGGTAAATCGGGTTAGTAGGGGGAGGTCTCTCGTACACCATCACTGTGGCTATTGTGTCGGGAGTAACCTCAAATGTTTTTCCCCACACATTTTTCCTCAACTTACTCCCATCCTCACCAAAAATAGACAACTTTTGGTAAAACTCACGACACACCCCAAAATTGTACCCCTTCACCTCCTCAAGCCACAATCTCAAACCCCATGCTTCGATTATTCTTAGCCATGGTTTTCCACTCCTCTCTCTTTATTGACCACTGGGGCCCTCTCTACTCCTCTTTCGGGAGCTAGAGCCTGTAGTTGGAGGAGAGTCCAGGCCCTTCCTCTTTGTGTAGGCCATGAGCATCAACACTACCCCCAAAGAGAGAAGAGTCAAAAACATCACCAAGAAGCTCTTCATAGGGTCAAAAACCTCCATGGACATCCCATTCATCCTAGCCATTGCAATGGAATCAAGAGATTTGAAAAAGATCAAGAAATGGCTTGAGAAACTTGGGCAAAATGAGGACCTAGGCCTTGTGTAGAAAACTTGAAAATTTTGGCTAAAACACTCTAAATTTCAACCCTAATCAAGAGAAAGTAAGAAATTTGAAATTTGGGGGAAGTGATTTGAAGATTAGAAGAGAGTAGGAGGAGAAGAAAGAGGTAGGATGCAAGAGACGGATGGGAAATGTGAAGGGTTTTTCAAAATTTTTGAACTTAAAACCCTCGTTTTTAGTTTTCGGGGCAAAACCTTCCAGAAGGTTTTTGACTAAACCTTCAGAAAGGTTTTGCCTTTGCTATAAAACCAATCCTTTGTTCAAAAATTCACTTCCAGTCCATCCTTCCTCAACTCCAACACATTTTAATACCCTACCTAAGACATCTAACCTACCAAAAACTTGAACCACACATATGAACCACAATTGAATGATCATGCCCAAAGTCATTCTCGAAATTGCAACATGATTTAAGATTTCAATGTTTTCAAGCTACAAACATGAATTTCAAGCTTAAACTACCAAAATGAATACCCAAAATGCAAAACATAAATTCAAGTAGCAATGGTATTCCTAAGACTCATCAAATATCTAAAGTTAAGCAATATTCCCTCATCCTTTAAGCATAGAGCTACCTAACACGTCGATCCACTGCCTGAACCAAGCACACATGAGCTACACCATAGCTTTAAATGCTAGTCTAGAGTATGCACCTATACATTCATTTTCAAGCTTGTGTGTGCATGCAATGGACATGTAATTTAGGCATTTACACAATGGAATTCACATTCACTTGGCTATCCAAATTAAGCTTCGATGCAACCTCACCAAGCATGTCTCTTAACAATGAATCACGTTATCGTTATCCTGACATGCTCTCCATGTGTATATGTGAGATAGAATCTTATACACAAAATGAATTATGCTCACATATAATCCAAAAATGAAGTTCATACATGAAAAATGAAATAACCTTAGCATAATCTCATGAAAGGAATGCTAGGGCATTATATAGTAAATCAACTACTCTTTTTCTTCAAAAGTATGCATCTCACATGCTTCTCTAGATCATTTAGGGCTTCAAGGGTTATAATGGGGCCTTGGGGTGATATTGAGGTACAAGAAACAAAGGATATAGGATGACAAAGAGGGATGTTCCGTATGAATGAATTTTATTTTAAAAACACCTCCCTTTTCATGGGATTTTCAATCTAAAATCATCACATAACTCTTTGTTCTTTTTCTTAACATTTTCCTTTTCTTTTGTCATTCTTTTCTCCTTCTCACCCTTTTTTCTCCTTTTCTTGGATTTATCATTCTTTTTCGTTCAACTCTTTTGAGTTTCAACATCATTCATCTTTTTTGCTCGGTTTTCATATCATACTTTATTTTCTTTTATGATCACTCATATTTAGCTCTAGGAACAACCAAGGTGAGGTAGATTTTCATCGTTTTGGACTGACTTGGTCAAATATATGGCATAGAAACGAATTTCAATTAGGGCTCAATCACGGCAGTAGAGATAATATTTTCACAAGAAAAAGGGCAAAGGCTCAAAAAATTTAAAAATGGACTAAGATCACCTCTAGATAAGCATGGGGGAGCATTGTGTATTTCTAGACAAGTTAATCAACTCCACAGAAGCACCTAACCGAAAGAACTATAATGAGATTATTGAACAAATTTGAAAATTGAGGAATTGTCCGTTGAGTAAATGTAAGCCCCTTTTAAATAAGGATTGACACTAAAGCTCTCATGGAATTTTACTAATCTCCACTATTCATGTCAAGCACTAAAATGTGAACTCAATCGTAAATTGACAAAATCACTCATTCAAAGTGTGCATATTGGTGAGTTCAAAAGCAAATTCCTAAGTGATACTCAAGCATATGATGAACTTCTATAATGTGCTAATATATTCACAATTTAACACAAAGATCAACATGTCAACAACCCACAACATCTTAACAAGGGAATACATATCAACATTTAGATATTTTCAGAAAAAATTCAAAATTTTCACATAATTTGTAACTATTGTGAACAAAAATCTATATGATATGTGAAAGGTGACTTTTTACCACAAAAATTTTGTATTATCAACAAAAAATTTCCATAAACATTGATGTAACATACAACTGGTGCACCTCACCCACAACTTGATTCATGCATTGTCTTCAATGCAACAAAAAAGATATGATATGCAATGAAGGACTGTAAAAAAAGATGACTAGGGTTAGAGAACATCTCACATTTGAGCTTTTAAAAAAATACCAACATCTTTAACTGAGGAAAATAACAATACGCACGAATTTAAAGTAAAAGCAGCTATAGACTAAAAACCATAAGAAAAATCAATCCTCCAACAAGTCCAGATATACTGGATCTTTTAAATCCTCCTCCAATCCTTGTTCTTCAAAACCCTCAAAGAAGGGCTTGAGTCTTTGGCCATTGACCTTGAATCACCTGCCATCCTCAGGGTTTGAGACTTCCACGGCTCCGTTGGGTAGGCCACCTTGACAAGATAGGGGTCATCCCAACGAGATTAGAGTTTACCTTGAAAAATCGAGAAGCAATAGTTGTACAATAGCACTTTTTTGCCAGACTCAAATGTCTTCCTCACAATGGATTTGTCATGAAAGATCTTAGCCCGCTCTTTTGAAATTTTAGGGTTCTCATATGCATCTCTTTTAATCTTTTCCAAGTAATTTATTTCTAGCTTCCTATGCTCTCCGACCATCCTCAAATTGAAGTTTAGAGTCTTTATGGCCCAATAGGCCTTGTGTTCCATTTTGACTGACAAATGGTAAGTCTTTCCACAGACAAGCCGGTAGGGAGACATGCCTAGGACAGTCTTGTAGGCAATGCAGTAAGCCCATAGGGCATCAATCAGTCTAAATGATCAATTTTTCCTATTTGGGTTCACCATCTTCTCTAAGATATTTTTGATCTCCCTATTGGGCCAACTCAGCTTAGCCATTGGTTTGTGGGTGATATGTGGTGGACACCATATGTGTGACACCATATTTATGCATCAACGATGCAAATGGTCTATTATAGAAATACAATCCACCATCACTTATCATTGCACGAGGCATCGCAAACCTTAAAAAGGTATTCTCCTTGAGAAACTTGAATACGACTCGGTGGCCATTAGTCTTGGTTGAGATCGCCTCCACCCATTTGGACACAGTCCACTGCCAACAGAATGTATAGGTAGCCAAACGATATGGGGAAGGGACTCATGAAGTAGATGCCTAATTAGCACAAAATTTTGTATATTTTTATGTACTAATCATCTTGTTTTAATTGCTTTTGGAGATTAAATGATGAGAGTTATGTTAATTGAGTTCTTAATGATGATATTAGGTGTTTGCTATTAAAAAGTGCTAAATGATGCCTTCTAATGTCTTCCCAAGTGAGTGAGGTGAAGGACGACGAAAGAATGGCTAGAGGAAAGCTCAGGAGTGAAGAAAGTAGCAAAATTAGACAAGGAGGTAGAAGCATATCGGTACGGTTTGGCCACTGGAACATAGCGTACCAGTACGGTCATTCTACTGGAATTCGACGTACCGGTACGCTCTGCTGAATCTTTCCTAATCTCAACAACTCAGGTATGTCATTTTGAGGGTCCCGCCATCAAGTCTCCCACATTTCTCTGACACGCCCACAAAACTATTCACCCCTTTCACACTTCTCTTTGGATTTTTGGGATTCATGGTGATCAATGAGGAGAGAGAAGTGAAGATGAGCTGGGTGTGCAGACAATCTTTGCAACCCCTCTGTCCAGCCCATTCCTCTTGTACCCCTACAAATGGAGGTCACTTCTGGAGTCTGGGGGACCTCTCCAAGCACGTTTTTTGGGAAGCCAAGTCTAAATTATTCAAATTCCATACATTACAGAAGATATAGAGAGAGAAAGTCCAGGTAGAAGATGATGAATAGTATTCTAGAGAGATAAAGTGAGATTTTTGCATTTCTTTCAATAGATCGTCTTGTAATCCCTTGTAAGAATCTTTTAAGCTTCATTGAATGCCTTTAATGCTATTGCCTGCAAGTTCATTACAAGTTTAATCTCCTTTTAAAGCTTTCTTTATTAATGCATTGAAGTTCTTCATTTTCTTACTTTTGAAATGGGTATTCCATACTTTCATTTATAGCTTATGTTTTCTTGCATTTAGTTATTCAAGAACTTTATTTCTTTGCAATGCATTCTCTTTACATTGTTAATTTCATCCCAAACATGAGTAGCTAAATCTTTTAGTTGGCAAATCCAAGGGGAACCTCGACTTCGGTATACAATTTCAACTCATTCTCCTCTTTTTTCTTAGAGTTCAATGGTTCGGTTTAACTGGGTTGAGGGTGGATAAGTTGGTGAGTCTTTGATATTCTATAGGCGTAGTCACGGTTTATGCTTAGATACTCACCCATTTTATCCCTAACTTCCCACGAATCAATCGTCATTCATGCTTTATTGGAGGAGGAATTTGAGTTAAGATGGTATTCCTATTGGAGTGACTTCTTGGATTAGTCAACATTCGTTTTTCTCACTTCATTTTCATTAACACACATTTCACCTAACAACTTTCAAGAACAAAGATTTTACACTTTCTTTTACTAAAATTCACCTTCCCTTTTGGTTTACTTCCTTCCCCGTGAAAACGACCATGGAATACTACCAAGTAAAACACGACCCACAAAGTGTAACACCCCAAAATACACCCTGGACGACATTATATTCAATCACCATTCATACCATGAGAGCACTAAGATAAACCATCAATAAAAAGACTTCCTAACAGTAATCCATAACATTTACATCAATATCCCAAAAGAATATGCTATCTTTAGCCTTTACATTCCCAATGAAAATTTACTATTATAGCACAACGAAAATTATAAAAGAAATTTAGACTATCCAGTGTTTTCAAAATAATATTCTAGTCTAGAACAAAAAGTAAACGACATCTCTAGATGTCCCAATCGGGATCCAAGTATCACTCTAGTGAAGCCTCCTCGAGGTACGGCTCATTCGTACCGAGTACATCCTCTGGCCCGACATCTGAAAAAGGTTCAACTGTAGGGGGTGAGCACGAAGCTCTGTAGAAAAATTCTTCCAACCCCATACAAGGTTTAGAAAAGTAGATAAAGCGGTTGGTCTCATTTTTTAACATAACATAGATGCATAATTTGGAATAAAGTAGTGACATTTAGAAATGATCTCAAGTTTATTTCAAAATATTACTTAAATGAATAAACGAGCAATCACACACAAATAATAATCATTAATGGTTATAAACAATTCCCCATAATTCTTTAGGTAGGTGGCATACTTTGTGGTAACCTCCATCTCCTTTTAGGTCACCTTGGATTCTCAAACATTCTTACCGGGAACCTCTTGAAAATGGATGAATATCCTTACATGGAACCTCTCACCAATCATTACATTGTTTTCCAAACATCCTTACCAGGAACCTCTTGGGAAGGGGTGAGCATCCTTACAAGGAACCTCTCACTATAACGGGCTTATTTCTCAAGCATCCTTACCGGGAATCTCTTGAGAAGGGGTGAGCATCCTTACAAGGAATCTCTCACTATAATGGGCTTATTTCTCAAGCATCCTTACCGGGAACCTCTTGAGAAGGGGTGAGCATCCTTACAAGGAACCTCTCACTCATGTGCGTCACCAACAACCCAACCAAACGTACAATTTCACAATTATCCCAATTTACAAGCATTTATCTAAGATCCCAAAATATATCATGCAACAATTTTACAACCAACTAAGAAAAGTACATGAGATCACAATAGCATCATTTTATGGTTTGATATGAAACACTAAGGTTTGGAAATCAAGAATTAAGAACAATATAGAGAAAAGTTCATCTCTCCTAAAATCTAGGGTTTTTAATCAAGGAAAAGGATTCAAGGGTTAATCAAACAATGATATTGTTTAAATCATGGTAATAGTCACAAGGGTATTAAGAAACAAGGATTATATAGCCTACATGTATAATTTTAAAATAAAAAGATTACACATATATAGGCCCTAGCCTCAATGTAAGTGAGTGAGAGAAAACCCCTACCTTGTGTTCTTGAAAGCTAGGTTTAGATCTTGGATAACCCCTTTAGACTCTTATTTTTCTCTTCCTTTCTTCCTTTCTTCTCTTTCTTTCTTTCTCTCTTAGGGTTTCTAAGGTTGGAGGACTGAAATGGAGTCAAAATAGGCGACCTTGGGTATTTATAAGGCTAAAATGGGACCAAGATCGCGACATTTAAGTTTCAGAATTCTTTCAGCTGTACCGGTACACTGTACTGGCACAATACTCTACTAGTAGGCTGTACCGGTACCTCGAACTCTCTGGACCAAAGTGTACCAGTAGGGTTTTGCCCAGTTTTGCCTTTTTCCTCCGTTTTTCATTTTCAATCCATCCTAAACCCTTCCAAAATCAACCCAAACTTTCACAACATACATTTGCACCCCAAACATAGTTGCTAGAAGTTCTTTTACAATTCATGTCACCCATTCACTAGCTAAACTAGCTTTAACTATGATTTACACTGACATTCTAAATCTCTACTTTTCCAACCTATTAAATTAAAACATACATCACTACACCTATCCACACTTTTACCACAAGTAGTTCCTATATATTTATATACATATATAAAGAAACTATGGGGTGTTATAATTTTGTCCTCGAAACTTACCTCAAGTAGCGAACACATATGGATACTTCTCCCGCATTTCTTGTTCCGGTTCCCATGTAGCTTCCTCCACTCCATGGTGTTGCCACAACACCTTCACTAGTCGAATGACTTTGTTGCGGAGTACCTTCTCTTTGGCGTCGAGAATCCTCACCAGTTGTTCTTCATACGTTGCTCCATCTTGAACCTCTATATCTTCCAAGTCCACGATCGGCGTTGTGTTCGATCGACATTTCCGTAACATTGAAACGTGGAACACGTCGTGTACCCCAGACAACTGAGTTGGTAACCGCAACTGATACGCGGCTTTGCCCACCACTTTGATCACTTCAAATGGTCCGGTATATCTGGGCGCTAACTTTTCCTTCTTGCCAAATCGAAACACACCCTTCTTGGGTGACACCTTGAGAAATACGTAATCTCCCACCTTGAATTCTAAGGGTCTTCGTATGTGGTCTGCATAGCTCTTCTGTCTACTTTGTGCCATCCGTAACCTCTTCCGGATGAGTTGTATCTTCTGCATATTTTCTCGAACAATGTCCGGTCCGAACAAACCACTCTCGCCGGCTTCTAACCAACACATCGGTGATAAGCAGGGCCTTCCATACAATGCTACATACGGTGCCATCCCAATACTTTCCTGGTAACTATTGTTGTAAGAAAATTCCACCAATAGTAAGTGGTCTTTCCAACTCCCCTTGAGGTCTAAGGCGCAGGCACGTAACATATCCTCCACAATCTGTATCACCCTCTCAGATTGGTCATCCGTTTGGGGGTGAAAAGCCGTACTAAAATATAACTCCATCCTCATCGCTTGTTGGAGACTCTGCCAAAATCTCGCCACAAACCTAGAGTCACGATCTGACACAATTGAGAGTAGGACGCCGTGTAACCTTACTATCTCCCGGATATACAGCTGGCTCAAAGGCTCGAATGTATCCGTGGTTTTCATACCCAAAAAGTGAGCGGACTTGGTGAGTCTATCTACAATGACC
>CM042185.1:37822800-37864940 GCA_023539305.1 Ilex asprella
ATTTATGGCATCGGGAGGTGGTGGTGGGGGTGGATTTGCTTGGCCTCCACGCCCACGCCCACGCCCACGTCCTCGCACACCGTCCATCCAGCACATCAATTCACAATTTAGTTCTTTGATGTACAAGACATCCTAATTGTCGATTTAAACTAAAGTATAAGACTCATGTAAAATTTAGATCGACAATCTTAATCAACCTAATCCTATTTTCCTAGTGGTAAACCATAACCTACAGCTCCCATGTAAGACCTAAAGCCTAGGCTCTGATACCAATTCTGTAACACCCCAAAATACACCCTTGACGGCATTACATTCAATCACCATTCATACCATGAGAGCACTAAGATAAATCATCAATAAAAAGACTTCCTAACAGTAATCCATAATATTTATATCAATATCCCAAAAGAATATGCCATCTTTAGCCTTTACATTTCCAATGAAAATTTACTATTGTAGCGCAGCGAAAATTACAAAAGAAATCTAGACCATACAGTGTTTCTAAAATAGTATTCTAGTCTAGAACAAAAAGTAAACGACATCTCTAGATGTCCCAATCGGGATCCAAGTATCCCTCTAGTGAAGCCTCCCCGAGGTACGGCTCATTCGTACCGAGTACATCCTCTGGCCCGACATCTGAAAAAGGTTCAACTGTAGGGGGTGAGCACGAAGCTCTGTAGAAAAATTCTTCCAACCCCATACAAGGTTTAGAAAAGTAGATAAAGCTGTCGGTCTCATTTTTTAATATAACATAGATGCATAATTTGGAATAAAGTAGTGACATTTAAAAAAGATCTCAAGTTTATTTCAAAACATTACTTAAATGAATAAACGAGCAATCACACACAAATAATAATCATTAATGGTTATAAAAAATTTCCCATAATTCTTTAGGTAGGTGGCATACTTTGTGGTAACTTCCACCTCCTTTTAGGTTACCTTGGATTCTCAAACATCCTTACCGGAAACCTCTTGAGAATGGATGAGCATCCTTACATGGAATCTCTCACCAATCATTACATTGTTTCCCAAACATCCTTACCGGGAACCTATTGGGAAGGGGTGAGCATCCTTACAAGGAACCTCTCACTATAACGGGCTTATTTCTAAAGCATCCTTATCGGGAACCTCTTGAGAAGGGGTGAGCATCCTTACAAGGAACCTCTCGCTATAACGAGCTTATTTCTCAAGCATCCTTACCGGGAACCTCTTGAGAAGGGGTGAGCATCCTTACAAAGAACCTCTTACTATAACGGGCTTAGTTCTCAAGCATCCTTATCGGGAATCTCTTGAGAAGGGGTGAGCATCCTTACAAGGAACCTCTCACTCATGTGTGTCACCAACAACCCAACCAAACGTAGAATTCCACTATTATCCCAATTTACAAGCATTTATCTAAGATCCCAAAATATATCATGCAACAATTTCTCAACCAACCATGAAAAGTACATGAGATCATAATCGCATCATTTTATGGTTCGATATGAAACACTAAGGTTTGGAAATCAAGAATTAAGAACAATTTAGAGAAAAGTTCATCTCTCCTGAAATCTAGGGTTTTTAATCAAGGAAAAGGATTCAAGGGTTAATCAAACAATGATATTGTTTAAATCATGGTAATAGTCACAAGGGTATTGAGAAACAAGGATTATATAGCCTACATGTATAATTTTAAAATGAAAAGATTACATATATATAGGCCCTAGCCTCAATGTAAGTGAGTGAGAGAAAACCCCTACCTTGTGTTCTTGGAAGCTAGGTTTAGATCTTGGATAACCCCTTTAGACTCTTGTTTTTCTCTTCCTTTCTTCCTCTCTTCTCTTCCTTTCTTTCTTTCTTAGGGTTTCTAAGGTTGGAGGACTGAAATGGAGTCAAAATAGGCGACCTTGGGTATTTATAAGGCTAAAATGGGACAAAGATCGCGACATTTAAGTTTTAGAATTCTTTCAGCTGTACCGGTACAATACTCTACCGGTAGGCTGTACCGGTACCTCGAACTCTCTGGACTAAAGTGTACCGGTACACTGTACCGGTACAATACTGTACCGGTAGGCTGTACCGGTAGAGTTTTGCCCAGTTTTGCCTTTTTCCTCCGTTTTTTATTTTCAATCCATCCTAAACCCTTCCAAAACCAACCTAAACTTTCACAACATACATTTGTACCCCAAACATAGTTGGTAGAATTTCTTTTACAATTCATGCCACTCATTCACTAGCTAAACTAGCTTTAACAATGATTTACACTGACATTCTAAATCTCTACTTTTCCAACCTATTAAATTAAAACACACATCACTACACCTATCCACACTTTTACCACAAGTAGTTCCTATATATTTATATACATATATAAAGAAACTATGGGGTGTTACACAAAGTCTCCTTGCACTTGGGGGAGTATTTTTGTGCATTCTCACATTACATTTACATCATTTCATTTTCCCTATTTTCTTGCCCTTTCTTTTGACACAATCCCAAGGGAGAGTGACACTCCTCTTCATCCATACACTATACATGCAAAAGGGTGATATTTAGGGGTTAAGGGAATACTACAAAAATAAGCAAACAATGCCCTAACAATCAAAGATTTCGATAACAAGTACAGGGGAGGGGGACATCATGTTCCTGTGGGTTACATTGTCCAAACATTGGCATCTATCATATTCATTACAAAATGAAATACAGTCCTTTATTAGAAAGGGCCAAAAAAAACTTGACTGTAAAATTTTTGCCGAAGTTTTCTTTGTAGAGAAATGGCCACCGCATACCTCTGAATGGCAGAATATAAGGACTTCTCGTTGTTCATTCTCCAGTACACATCTCCGCATGACTTGGTCAGGGTAGTACTTGAACAGATACAGGTTGTTGAAGTAAAAATACTTCACGTCCGCCATAAATCTCATTTTATCTTCCGGGCTTCAGTGTGGTGGTACAGAATGAATTGAAAATAAATGTTCAGCAAAAAAGAAATTAGGGATAGGAATGTGTTCATCGGCCTCTTGCACCACAAGTCGAGATAAATGGTCTGCCACCACGTTTTTCACTCCCTTCTTATCTTTGATTGTCAAATTGAACTCTTGGAGTAGGAGGATCCACCTGATGAGTCTCGATTTGGCATCCTGCTTAGACAACAAATACTTCAAAGTAGAGTGATCAATATAAATTACTATCAATGAACCAATGATGTAAGAACAAAATTTATCCAATGCAAATACTACCGCTAGCAACTTCTTTTCAGTGGTGGTATAGTTCATTTGAGCTTCATTAAGGGTTTTGCTAGCATAGTATATTACATAAGGTCTCTTATCCTCCCTTTGACTGAGCATTGCGCCGACCGCGTAATCACTCGTGTCGCACATAATCTCAAAAGGTAAATTCCACTTGGGTGATGGCATAATTATAGGTGTAGTAAGCATGCTTTTGAGTTTTGTAAAAGATGTCTCACAATTATCCGACCACTCGAATGGGACATCCTTAGACAATAAATTGATCCAGGCCAATGCACTAAAGGCTTTAATAAAACAACGGTAAAAGTTTGCATGGCCCATAAATGACCTGTTATCCTTTATGACCTTCCGTGTAGGGAGGTTAGAAATGGCTTCAACCTTTGATTTGTCAACCTCGATCCCTTTCGCCGAGACAATATGCCCAAGAACAATTCCTTGCATCACCATGAAGTGACATTTCTCCCAATTCAAAACTAAGTTATTCTCTTCGTATCTCTCAAGAACTCTCTCCAAATTCTCCATGCATCCACTGAAAGAATCCCCAAACACTGAGAAGTCATCCATAAACACCTCTACAATCTTCTCCACCATATCGCTAAAGATTCCCATCATGCAACGTTGAAAGGTTCGAGGGGCATTACATAACCCGAAAAGCATTCGACGATAAGCAAAAGTAACGTAAGGACAAGTGCAGACGGTCTTCTTATGATTTTCCAATGCAATCTGGATTTGATTGTAACCAAAGTATCTATCTAAGAAGCAATAGAATAGAGGTCTCGCTACTCGTTCCAACACTTGGTCAAGGAATGGCAATGGAAAGTGGTCTTTTATTGTGCATAAGTTGAGCTTTTTGTAATTAATGAACACTCTCCACCCCGTGATCACCATCGTTGGAATAAGTTCATTATCCTCATTTTCCACCATGGTGATTCCCGACTCCTTGGGTACTACTTGCGTGGGGCTAACCCACTTACTATCAGTAATCAAAAAAATGATACCCACGTCAAGTAGTTTAACAACTCGTCCCTCACCACATCCTTCATAAATGGATTCAACCTTCTTTATGGTTGTTGGGACGATTTGGAGTCATCCTCAAGGTAGATGTGATGGGTGAAAATGAGGGAGCTTATCCCCTTGATGTCGGCAATTTTCTAACCAATTGCTCTCATTTGCTTCCTCAACACCTCCTAGAGCTCTTCTTCTTACTTTACATCCAGGGTTGAGCTAATCACAACCAAAAAGGTATTGTCATCCCCAAGATATGCATACTTAAGATGGGAGGGTAATGGTTTCAATTCCAACATGGGCTTTTGCTCATTTGATGGGAAAATTTTCTTGTCATGAAATGGAAGCTTCTCAAATGTAGGAGTCCATTTCTCTACCCCTTTTAAACTCTTCAACTTCTTTTTCTCATCACCCTCCTCTATATCAACATTCTCTTCCTCTCCAAACTTGAAGGTGCTTAGTAGTTCCAAGTGTTCCTTTGCCAAAGTGTCGATCCGGTTGATCTAATGTGCCTCTTCATCATCCCCCGTTTGCTTAGATACGTTGAAAACATTGAGATCCATGGTCATGTTCTCAAATGAAAGCTTCATGAGACCATTCCTGTAATTAATCACAACATTAGATGTGGCAAAAAAAGGTCTATCCAGTATTACGGGAATTTGGGAGCTAAGGTTAGCAACCGGGAGAGTGTTAAGCACAATAAAATCAACTGGAAAGTAAAATTTATCAACTTTGACTAAAAAATCCTCAACTACTCCACTCGGTGTTCTGACACTACGATCTTCCAGCTAAAGGGAGATTGGAGTTGGCTTCAACTCTTCAAGCTGGAGTTGTTGGTACATTGAGTATGGTAAGAAGTTGACACTTGTTCACAAATCAAGGAGAGCTTGACCCACCCCAAAATTCATGATTGTGATAGCAATGGTAGGGAATCCAGAATCCTTGAACTTTGGTGGGGTGTTAGTCCTCAAGATTGAGCTCACTTTCTCGGTGAGGAATGCCTTCTTGTGCACGTTTAGTCTCCGCTTCACGGTGCACAAATTCTTCATGATCTTAGCACAAAATGGGATCTACTTAATGACATCAAGGAGTGGAATGTTGATCTTTACCTGCTTAAACATCTCACGCATATTAGCATAATTAGCCACCTTGAAAGGTGGCTTAAAATGATTAGGAAAAAGAGCAGGAATGGGGGAAACAAACACACTTTCATCAACCAATTTTTCTTTCTCATTCACCTTATTACTCACCTCACCGACCTCAGCGTCACTTTTGGTCTCTTTTTCTTTTGGCAATGTGTCATTGGGTGAGACCTTTGGCACAACGGTCTTATCAATTTGTTTGCTACTGTGAAGGGTGGTGACCTCATTGAGTTGCTCACAACTCTCTTTGGTGGGCTCAAACTACTTAATCACATGTTAGCCCTTAGTGTTCTCTTGGGGTTGAGCGGGGAATTTCCCCTTCTCTTGTTGTGATAATCCTATGTGATTGGTAATTTTTGTGAGTTGAGCTGAAATGTTGTTGTTAAAGGTGGTTTGACTTTAGATGAAATTGTAAAGTACATCCTCCAAATTCCTCTTATGGGGAGGTTGGTAGGTGGGAGGATTGGATGGTCCTTGTTGGAAAAAAATTAGGGAGGTGGACTTTGGGAGAAATTTTGTGGGGGTGGATTCGATAAATATCCTTGCGGATTGGATCGGGGGTATTGGGAGCTAGAAGCTTGCCCTTGACCTTGGTTAGGAAGTATGAGAGGTGAATAAGCATTAGACCCATGAGGAGTGGGGTTCTCATTTCTCCAACTAAAGTTTAGGTGATTACTCCAACCCATATTATAAATGTTTGAGTGCAGAGAGAATGATTGCCTCGTTTGGTTAAAGGCATGAATTTGCTCATGATACACTTCCTTAAGTGTCGGAATGTTGAGGCACTCCAATATGGATTGCTCCACACTCTCACAAATCACACAAGACTCCTCGGTCTTTGACATAGGAGACACAAGCTCAAGACTCTCAACTTTCCTAGACAACTTGAAAATTTTGGAAAGCAAGTCTTCCCGGTCTCAAATCATACATTCCTCCCCTTTGTGGTTGATTATTACCCTGAGAAGAAGACCTAAGTACATCAACGGGATCCGTGATATCCCAAGATTGTGCATTGTGGTCTTTGTTCAAGAACTCGCCAATACACATCATGTCAATGAATTGTCTATGACCCGGTGTAATTCCTTCATAGAAGAAACTTACCAATTGCCAAAATTCAAAACCATGATGTGGTACGGATTAGATCAATTCCTTGTAGCTATTCCAACAGTGATAGAATTGCTCATTGGACTTTTCTAAAATGTTTAAAATTTGCTATTTTAAAGTGGTGGTTCTATGCACCAGAAAAAAATTTATTCAAAAACTCAGAAAGCATTTGAGCCCAAGAGGTGATGGATCCAAGCCGCAAGAAATTCAACCATGTTTTGGATTTGTCCTTAAGGACAAAGGGAAACAATTTTAAGCGAGCTATGTCTTTCATAGCATAGTTAGAATTGAAGGCTGCAACTATATCCTCAAATTCTTTGATGTGCAAATAAGGGTTCTCCTTTTCAATTTTGTGGAATGTAGGAAGTAGTTGCAACATCCCTGGCTTAACTCGGAAGAGTTGAGCTTGGACCAATAAGAGGATGCATGAGGCTGTGGTGCTACGGGTTAGTTGCAGAAAATCCCTCATTGACTTCACTGGAGGATCAAGTTGGATATTGCTCCCTTCATTTATAGGAGGGGGAATTGCATTCATGGATTAGGCATTCTAGGTTCTTGCACTCCCCGGCCCCTTTGAATGTTCGGATTGACACCTTCATTCTCAAAATTATCACCTGCATCCTCGGGTGGGTCTTGGTCATTGTTCATGTTGGGGCCTAAGGGTTGTCTAACTAGTCGATTTTGTTCGTCCCGTCCCTATATACAACAAACTATCTACAAATAAAAATGTAAACAACAAAAGTATATACAAACAGCAACATACCTCATCCCATGATGAACATCATAGGACTTACCTCCATTGTCCGAAAATCACCTTCTCAATTCAATGCTTGCCTTCCTTAGAAACAATGCCAAAAATGCTTGATTGTTTCCGTTCTATTTCCTAATCTCCACACATCATCGTCCAATGTGTGTATGACTTATACGGATAGGGGAGTGTCACTGTCCCTCAGAATGATGTGAGAAATGGGACAACGGAATAGTAGAAAAGTGGAGAATGAAATGTGCGTGTGTGTGTGTGAATAAAAGTGCTCCCCGAGCGCAGGGAGACTTTTGAGTGTTCTGTTTTACTTAGAAAAGTATTCCAAGGTCGGCTCCTCAAGGAAGGAGATGAATCGTGTTGAAAGTGATTTTGGTGTAAAAAGATAAAGTGTAAAAATCTTTTGTTGTTTGAGTTGGGTGGTTTGTTGTTTTTGATAGAAAATGAAATGGGAACAAGTGTTTGCTAATCTGAAGGGTTCATTGCACTGGGAATGCCAACTCAACTCGAGACCTTCCTCCAATGGTGTCTAGATGTTCGATTGATTCATGAGAAGCAAGGGACTATGATGGAGGTGAGGATCCAAGCATATCTCGTGACAAGTCTACGGGATATTAAAGACTCACAACTATGTCCACACTCAACCCAGTCAAACCGAATTGACGTACACTACGAGAAGGAAAGAAAATGAGTTGAAATGGCATACCCAAGAGGACGTTTCCCTTGGATTAGCCAACTTAAAAGCTTAGCTACTCATACTTAAAGCAAAGACAATAATGTAATGGAAAGACACTATAAATTAATGAAGATTGGAGCCAAGTTAATGCAAAAAAAATAAACTATGAAGTGAAATGTGCAATACCCATTTTAGAGCTTGAAAATGAAGAATTTGAATGCATTAATGGTGAAATCATCATTAATGCTTAAACCTTCAAAGTCCAAGCTATGATGGTGGGAAGTGTGTAGATGTGTAAGGGATGTTACGGGACTTGTTGGAGAAGTGTAGGTGGGACCCCCAAATGGCAAAGCTTGAGTTGCAAGCTGTCTGGGCAAAACCTTCTAAAAGGTCGACCAAAACCTTCCAAAAAGTTTGTACCTGAATAGTTAAATGAGGAAACCAGTGGGAAAAACCTTCTGGAAGGTTTTGGTAGTGAATAGGTAGTCCAAGGCAAAACCTTCTAGAACGTTTTCACCCAAACTGCATTTTTCTTGGTTTCTTCACCCTCCAAACCTTCCTTTAAGCTATGCCCTCATCTACATTGAATTGTAACACTTCAATGGGGGCTTAACTTGAATATAAATTTACCTTTCATATGGTTGATTATATTTAAAAAAAAAAATTATCAGTAATATATAATATTTTATATTCAAAATAATTCACGAGCAATGCACGATGTACACAAACAAGTTCCTCAAAACAGCCGTAATTAATTAAATGTAACAAAGGATGAAAATTCTCCAACAAATGACCTAAAACATGTAATTACATACAAGAGCATACGAATAACAAGTCTAGAGAAAGTGAAATCATAATTATTATAGTAAATAAAAATCTCAGTAACGGCCTGTACAATAGTCTTCACGTACACTGCGTTTGAAATTTCATTTGATTTCAGAACTACATATCTTGCTGAGGCTTCCTACTTTGTTTAGAGTAGTGGCCACCCATTAGCTGCAAAATCTCTTTCCACAAATCCTCTGATGAATAATTTGAATTCCCAAAGCACAGGCCAGTATTTCAGTTTGCTAAGATTTTCGTGTAGACATATACTCTTTACAGGCACAGACTTCACACAACCAAGATTAATAGCCCACAATTTTAAATTCCTCAATCATGAAATAAAAATTTTGGCTGCTACTTGTCAAATTTTTTGTTGTGGTACATCACATAAGGAGTGTATGCAAATGTCTTACCCAAAAGAGAGAGAAAGAGAGAGATAGATAGCATAAGAGGACAAATATTAGACAGATCTTCCACAGTGCTAGAAACAAATGGGAATGGCTCAACCCATATAGTACGCAAGTTGCAAACCCTACGTGGCACAACCATGAAGAAGTTGAAAAGGGAGAAGGCTCAATCCACCCACCGAGAAATGTTATTCACATACCAACTTACTTTTTTAATTGTTTAATATTTTTTTAATAGTTCCAGAATTTCTAACACAATAGAAAAGCATTAAAACACTAATCCCCCTATAATAAACTAATTTTTGTACGTAAATTGCAGTTCTGGACTGCCAGTGCCATCACTCAAGAGAAAAATCCTCTTCACTACAAAATTGCAAGCCACACTTCTCTACCATATGTGAAAAAAGTTGTTTTGAGAAGATCTATAGAGCTCAAAATATCATTGGATCCACTTGAAATTAGATTTGAACTAAAAAAAAGTGTGGATTTTGGGGGCTATCAAATGATACATAATGTAACACAGTGATATTTGTCCACTGGTTTCATTGAATTGCCCTAATTTTTTTGGTTCTTGGGTGAACTTCAAATCTTGGTTTTGGTTATTAACTCTTTTGATTTTTGTGTAAACGTTGAAGAATGTAAACAAACTAATTCGTAGAGGACACCTAAATAACATTTCTAACACTACTTTAAACACTGGTCTATAAAGACAGACAAATACATTTACCTTTCATACGGTTGATTATATAAAGAGGTTTTTCCCAAATCCAGCCTCCCTCAAAACTTATTTCCCCAACCCAGTTACTTTCAACTTATTTCCCAAACCCAGCTTCTTTTTAAAGACGTCATTCAAAATGTCGCCTACAGGTGTAAAAACGTCATTTGGAATGACGATTTGAAGTTTAATTTTTTTTTATGAAAACGTCATTCCAAATGACTTTTTTAAAGTCTTCATTTGGAATAACGTTTTATAACATGACTAAATTTAACGACAGTTAACATAGTTAAACAAAAAATAAAGGGATGAAAACGTCATTTGAAATGACATCTTTAAAGACGTCATTTGAAAAATGACGTCTTTAAAGATGTCATTTCAAATGACGATTTGCACGTTCAATACCTCCCTTTTTTTTCCAGACCAGCCAAAAATTTTCAAACATCGCTCTCCTCCACCTCCAACGAGTCTTAGTTCCCTCCTCTTCAACCACTCTCAGCCAACCTATGACGAGTGACCGCAGTCTCCGACAAAGACATCCACTAGTGACCACAGCCTCCACCAGCAACCACAGCGGCCACCTGCGACCATAGCCTCCACCAGCGAGCCCTTCCTCCACCTACGTGCACGGCCTCCACCTACGTGCAGAGCCTCCACCAGCGACTTCAACTAAGAGATCCACCACTGACTGCCCTAAATCGATTTTTTTCCCAAATTGGTTCTGAGAAAAAGCTCCTCAGGTAATTTGTTCTTGCTTAGGACATCAAAAATTTGCATCCATCTATTTTGGATTTGTGTGCTTATGATCAATGTATTTCATTTTTTAGTCTCTCTTAAATGAGATGTTTGTCCATTTAAGATCAATGGTTTTATGACCCACGGCCATTATGACCCACGACCCTTAATACATCACAGGACTCGACATTTCCTGGTTTCTTGCGGTAGTAGTTTGTTAAGTGAATTGTACCTTAGGATTGGATGTATTTTGGATTGAAATTGGGTTGGAATGTTATGGTTTGGGTTTGTTAGGGTTGTTATGAAATTGGAATGTTATCATTTTTTTATGCAAATTGGGTGTTAATTTTATAACATAGGGTTTTGGTGCTTAATATTTGTGAAATTGGAAGTTGGGTTTTAAAATTGAATGTTAGGGTATTTTGATTGAAATATGGTTTTAGTTTTTTGATTGAATGAATTATTTTGATTGAGATTTGGTGTTACTTTCATGAAATAGCGTTAGAGTTTTGTTAATCATATGAAATGGAATGTTAATTAATTTGAAATGCTATTGTCTTGGTTTTTATGAAATTGGAATATTTTGGTTTTGTTGGGTTTTTATGAAATTAAAATGATATGGTTTTGTTTTTCCAATTGGGTTCTAATTTTATAACATAGGGTTTTGGTGATTAATGTTTGTGAACTTGGAAGTTGGGTTTGTTATTGAACTTTAGGGTTTAAAAATTGAATGTTAGGATCATTTTGATTGAAATTGAGTGTTACTTTCATACTTTAATGAAATAGGGTTTTCTTAGGCTCATGAAATAGAATGGTGCGTTGATGATTTTTGAGGGTTAAATTGAATGTTATTGTTATTTTGATTGAAATTATAAGTTGCGTCAACCAGTCCACCAACGACCCTCTACCACCCCAAGAACACCGACAATGTCTAGCATCCTATGAGGTATTTATCTCTCTCTTTTCCCTACACAAGCCCTCTTCGATCTCTCAGCCCCAAACACTTTGTTGCCACCCACCCACACACTCACTCACGAACCAATCCATAATTGATGCAAAAAAAAACACACAAGCCACCCCTCTTTAATTGGGTTTGCCTTTTGTTGAATTTAGTCATTTTCGCTTAATTACAATGAATATATGTTGGGTGTTGCTCGGTGGTTGATCTTCGCATGAGATGTTTCCTGGCACTCTTCTAGTTCAATGTTCGGTTAATTATATAGAATGAGAATGACTTTTCAAGATTTGATTAGTGATAATTTGGTATCACTAAGATGAAATTTTGCCTGAGATGAAATTTGTATCTTTTCCCTGAGATGAAATTTTGCATGAATCCAAGGTTTAATCCGAATGGTGGTTATATTGGCTTCAAGTTTATCGGTATTAATGATGGTAACAATTTTTTTTTTTTTTTGATTTTACAAAGTGAAGCAACAATGATGTTCAACCAATTCCAACTTTTACATACGGGTGTGTTTTACTATAGACAGTTTATTTGCATGGTTGTAAAGTGGGATTTTCGAGTAACGTCATACAGAGACAAAACTAAAATTTTATTTTAAGGGAACAAAATAATAGACAACCAAAACGACACTCTGTTGAAGAACAAAAAAAATGTCACGGGCCAAATTTTTAAAGGTTGTTTAAACTTTTGGCGAAATGAAATTTTTGAACCTTGATTTGTATTTTAATTTAGCGCTTGCTTAATTTTGGTTTGAATATTTTGCTTAGTCATTATAGTCACAATAGTTTTACCTCAGTTTGTTGCTTAATATGATCCCAATTTTTATCAACCTAATAATTCTTTAACAATGACCCTAAAAATAAAAAATAAAAAACCCTAACAATACTCTTTGATGTAATCCACATTTTTTAACCCAAGTTTGCAATAGTTTTTTTTTTCCTTCGGTCATTGATCTCATTTAAGCAAGTACGTTCGTTTGCAAAAGTAACACTTATGTATGTGATTAAATCTCCATTTGATAATTAATTATCTTGGAGCAATAAGTTGCATCACATAAAAATGATTACAGAATATGCTTACAATGAGAAAACTATTATCAAAATTCTTGTGATCCGTATTGCATTAGGAAATTTCTATATTCTCTTTATTTATTAGAATAAATAATCTCTTAAACTTAGCTCCACAACTAAACTTTGGGCATTCAACTTTAAACGGCAAATTTAAATGTAAAAAATTTTCAATAATGGTTTTCAAAGTTAAATACTTTTCTTTTGTCATTTTCAATAATTTGGTTTTCAAAGTTAAATACTTGTTTTACTTCGCATGTTGTTTTTATTGACGTTGGTTGGGTTGGTTAATTTTTCATGTAGCTATACTATTATCTACATGTGACAGGACTTTACCGTATGTGTGGCAAATTTGAGAGGTGACACTAAGTCACCGCTCGGTACATTTGATTGAAGAGAGGTCTGATAGCCTGGATGGTTGAGTATGATGATAGTTATAAACAATCATAGGGAAACCTTTTCTTCCTTATAACATGGAATTTTCTTATATTAACCCTTACAAATTTGGCGCTTCAAAAAAGAATAATTGTTGGTTAAGTTTCTTTATTTATACAAATAAATAGTCTGCTCGTTCAAATTGATAAATAACTAATAAATTGTCTGCTCATTTAGTTGTAAACTTTAAAATTTTGCTATGCTTTCCCTTTTCTTCCCCCCAAACCAGTTACGTTGTTTAAGAATGATTGAGTGTAGTGTACTTTGCATAGTGTTGGAGTCCTAATACTGAAGGTATTATTAGAACGGGCTACCCGATTTATTACATTTCAAAGCATAAACAAGCAAATTTCGATGAAAGTGTGAACAAGTCCCATTGATTTTAATGTTTTGGTTGTGTCTACACACTAACTTTTGATGTCTTTATTGTAGAATTGTTAAGAATGGCTGGAAGATGTGCTTCTGTGATGGTTTATTGGGGTGGTACCATATTCAAGAACCATGATGTGTTACGATACGATAATGGTTTTAAGCGAGTGATAAAGGTTGTGCATGACACAACTTACTCGGCATTGGTGGATAAGTTGCATGATATGACGGGGATAGAAAAGAATAAATACAATCTCAAACTTATATGTAGGTTTCCTACTGCTTTGGGAACTAACATTTTTACATATATTCCACTAGAAGTGGTTGACAACGATGGTGTGGAGGCAATGGTGGATGTTGTATTTAACAATCAAGGTGTTAAGAAAGTGGATTTGTATGTGAGCGAAGAGGTTAGGGCAGATGACATTGGTCAAAGTAATGAAGGTTTGCCTGATGATGGTTCATACTCGTCCATGCTAAGCCAACAATCATATATCCCAATGCTTGACTCTTCAGCCATAGTGGATAATTATTATACCCCTTTAACAATGTAGTGTATGGAAGAATACAATCGATATACACATGCACAATTTAAAACAGGGACTAGTACTTATCCTGAATGCTCATCTCATCAAGAATACAGTGCTATACTAGGTAATGAGGGGATGTAAATGATTGCAGTTACCCCAACACTGGCGTCAGTGAACCCTGTCCAAGCACTTGTAATGCATCAGATTAATAATAATACATATGAAGGAATGTATGCTAATAATCGGAATGATTACTACGAACAAGAAGAATTGGTAGAAGATTTATTGAGTGATGACTCTAATGATGATGATTATGATGCCGAAGGTAATTCTGTTGAGCATGATGGTGAGGTTCCTATGCATGAGCTGGAGTCAACATTTTTCTCAAACGTTGAAATAGAAAATCAGAATGATGTTGACAACTTGTGCATTTTGCTTGGAATTAAAACATGGGATCCTACAAGACCAGAACTGGCGAAGGGTATGTTGTTCAGGAGTAAAAAAAAGTTAGAGATGGCGGTTAAATTGTATTCAATTAAGATGCACCAACAATATGTTGTTGTTGATACAAATAAAACGCGCTGGGTTTTAAGGTGTAAGATGCATGTACAATGTGGATGCAAATGGAGGCTACGAGAGGTTTTTAAGGTGAAGCACAGAATGTTTGAGATCACAAAATATCAGGCACCTCACACTTGTTTCTACGCAAGGTTGAACCAGAACCACTGTCAGCTTGATGCAGGTTTTATTTCTCAATGGATTGAGGGTGTGATTCGGGGTACACCTGATGTGACAATTCTTGTCATCATTGAAATGGTGAAAAAAAAGTATCATTATTTGATAACGTACAAAAAGGCGTGGAATGCGAAAAATAAGGCTATAGCCAAGGTTTTCGGTGACTGGGATTGTTCTTACAACATTTTGCCGAAGTTTATAGGTGCTCTTGTGAAATACAACCCTGGGACGATTGTAAAGTGGCAATATGAGGCTCGTACTCCCGAATTCGACATATTTGAGAAAGGTGCTCTGGGTATTCAAAGCTTCTATTGATGGGTTTGTTCATTGTCGACCTGTAATCAGCATCGATGGCACATTTGTAAATGGCAAGTATAAACATAAGTTTCTTATTGCTACTAGGATTGACGCTCAGAAGAAGATTTTTCCTCTAGCATTTGCCTTTGTTCATGAGGAGACTAGTGAAAGTTGGGGTTGATTCCTATATCATGTACGTCACTTTGTTGTGCCAAATAGAGCTGGTATATGTTTAATCTCAGATCAACATAAAGGAATAATCTCAGCGGTTATGAAATCTAATTTTGGGTGGAATGAGTCATACGCTTATCATCGGTTTTGTCTTAGGCATGTACAAAATAATTTCAACACACATTACAAGAACACGTATTTGAAAGATCAAGTGTGGAAGGCTGGGGAAGCACATCAGATTCACAAGTTTAATTTGATAATGGAAGAAATGAAAAGTATAGATCCATTGGCATGGAAGTGGTTAAATGATATTCCAGTACAATAGACAACTGCCTATGATGGTGGTCGGCGATATGGAACAACTATAACCAATGTTTCTGAGGTGTTCAATGGTGCATTAAAAGGTGCGAGGATGCTTCCCATCACTACATGTGTGAAATTCATATTTTATCGGCTCGCAAAATACTAGTCTAATGAATGATTATACCATATATGACCTCTGATCACTACACGGTTTCACTATTGACTAATATGACATGTCAACACAGTAGGCTTGGGCCACTACTATTTAAACACTATTTTGCCGCGGATATCACAAACACAATATTATGTCTACATCAAATTTCTCTACGAGATTTAACAATCACAGACGTGAACGGGTTTGGTTGTTACAAAAGCGGAACGATGATTACAAGAATGAGAGATTATCCAATCCAAAAAAGTATTATGCAGGAGTACGACGAGAGTGGGCTTTTCGTGCCAAAGAATCAGACAAACTATTTACACATCTAAGAGAACTTGGCATACCGGCGTCTCGTAGACGATCACTAATAATGCAACACCGAAACAAAGAGGACTATGAATCAGCAGTAGAACAAGTTCGAATAGAGAATACTAGAATGCTGGTTCGTAGTTCTCGCTATTATATGCTCCAACAAGAAAAAGACATGATCAAAGTTGCACATAGACGAGAATTGACATCAGTTGAGCAAAATAATTATATTATCTAATGCACAATGCATGTCAGATGATTATATGTCTGATGAAGCTTAACAAAGTCTACATTTGTTCATTAGTGAGATAACAAGACTATTTAACTAGTGTAGTGTCAAGTCATGTCAGTTCTTTGTATTTGAATTGTTATTTATTTACCTTTTTCATTGTGAACTCATATCATTGCTTTGTTAGTGTAGTCAGTCTATTGACAAGTCATGTCAGTCATGCTTTATCAGTGTAGTCAGTCTTGTGACAAGTTATGTTAGTCCTTTTGTCATTCACAAGATATGTCAATACTTTTTCAGTGTGAAGTCATATCATTACTTTATCAATGTGTCGTTAGTTTAGTAACAACTCATGTCAGTCTTTTTGTCATTCACGAGTTATTTCATTACTTTATTAGTGTGGAGTCATATCATTACATTACCTATGTTAAGTCAGGTTACTCGTACTCAGTAATTGTCCTGTCAAATTTATATATAATTGTATTTCATGTCTATATAAACCATCTTTATTAATTGTGTACATCACAACCCAAAATATGTCTAAGCGCACATCTAACAGGCAATCCAGTCAAATCACCCAAGGTTCTTCATCACGCAATGAACAACAAAGTTCATCTTCACTCTACGAACGTCAATACTCGACTGGCCGAGCAACATGTGGTGTAAACGTAGTTTATTCAATTGAACCCTACACAGATTCTACCGGTGTAACTTGGTATGGACAAAAACGTGAGTTCCGTAATGAGCCCATCGACTCTTATCACTCATTCGGTCAAGTTGGACAGATATTTGTGGGACCTGTGACTGACTTTCTGCCTCCGAGTGTTCATATCGACCCCACGCTAAGATGATGACAGTTATATGACAAATATTGTGAGCTTGAAGTATATTGTTGTTGACATGAATTAATGGTACCAAAGACACGTTCAGCTAATATATATGATTCACAAAACTCTACCAACCATAATAAGATCATAGCAAAGCTTGAACGTGAAAATGATCAGATGCAGCGTAGGCCTGATCATTTGCATGCAATCGACCATGCAAAAATTGAGTATTTCGATCCTGATTATGCTGAGATTCAAATTTTGGAGGATCCGTTACTTGTTTCAGATACATAAATTTCTGATTATTCTGATATAAGTGATGTGTTTGACACTTTTATTCCATCGAGTTTATGTGTATTGGGCAACCCGCTATGTTGTTTTCTACATCAACCAAAATATTGATAGACTGTATTTCTTACCCGCTATGTTGTTTTAATGTATGAGTATCTTTTTTTATATTTTTTAATTTTGCACACTTTTGTAGGTCAACTATAAATGTTCGATTAACTTATAACATAAAATTAGAATAAATAGTTTTTTAACATATACAAAACAAATTTCTAAAAAAAAAATTTTTTTAAAACATCATTTAAAGTGACGTTTTTTAAAAAAATACAGAGTTTAGGAAATAAAATGTTAGGGCCACCTAGGTTTGGAGAAAAGCACCTCTAGATTGGGATGCTTTTATGACGTGAGAATTGATATTATAATTTTGAGATTTTTTTTAATCATTTTAGTAAAGCATGGGTTAAATACATACTTTTTAATATAGAAGTTTGCTTTTAAAACACGCTTTTAAGTTTTTTTATTAAATATATGTTTTACAAATATATTATTATATTGAAATATATGAAATTAAATTATGTTTTTATGATTTTTATTTTCAATTATATAATTAGTTCAAAATTATTATGAAAAGGGAATTAAATTCTAAAATTTATTTAATTTTTTTTTTAGCTGGTGAATCATTATGTGAGACATAAGGTGGTGTTATTAGTTTTTATGAAATTTATTTACAAGTTGGTGGTTGAAGACTATTGACTAACAAAATATTATTGTAAAAGGCTAAGGGGTAGAAAACATCATTCTGTATAAGAAGAGATGAAGACGTCATTTGAACTAACGTCTTTATCCCCTTATTTTTTGTTTAACTCTGTTAACTGCCGTTAAATTTAGTCATGTTATAAAACGTCATTACAAATGATGACTTTAAAAACGTCATTTGGAATGACGTTTTCATAAAAAAAATTAAACTTCAAATCGTCATTCCAAATGACGTTTTTGCACCCGAAGACTTCATTTGGAATGACTTTTTTTAAAAGAAGTTGAATTTGGGAAATAAGTTGAAAAGTGACTGAGTTGAGAAAATAAGTTTTGAAAAGGGCTGGGTTTGACGAAAACCTCTTATATTTCATAATTGTGTATCAGTAATACATAATATTTTATATTCAAAATAATTCAGGTGTAATGCACGGTGTACACCAATTAGTTTCTCAAAACTGCTGCGATTCAAATTGAATGTAACAAAGGATGAAAATTCTCCAGCAAATGACCTAAAGCATGTAATTACGTACAATAGCATCCAGATAACAAGTCTTGAGAAAGCAAAATGATAATTATTCTAAATAAAAATCTCAGTAACGGCCTGTACAATAGTCTTCACGTACACTGCATTTGAAATTTCATTTGATTTCAAAACTACATATCTTCCTTAGGCTTCCTGCTCAGTTCAGAGTAGTGGCCACCCATTAGCTGCAAAATCTCTTCCCACAAATCCTCTGATGAAGAATTTGAATTCCCAAAAATCAAGTTTGCACTACATGCAGCAACGTACCAATAATCCGATTCAATCTCTTCGATCAACTGATCCAATTGCCACCCAGCATATCCAACAAAGAATCTGAAATCATGAGGCTTTAACGCCCCTGCTTTCACCAATTCGGTAGCTTCATCTAAACTATTTCGAGCACCAAAGCACAGGCCAGGAATTACCCCTTCAAACTCCGGAACCTGTGACTTCCCCCCTGTTCTTAACAAAAACATACTTGCATCAAGGGGCCCACCAAAATGCAAAGAACAATCAGAAAATGTGGTTGCCAGATCCAGATTAGTAGGTTTCATATTTTTTATCTTCTTGTGAAGTGGACGGTTTATGACAACTCCAAATGGACCCTCTTGTGGGTGCCTGGTACCAGATTTGAGGAGGAGAACAACTGTTCGTTCAAAGGTGCGAACTCCATCAAGCTTTTCTGTGGCGACAAGAACACAGCCTGTCTCAGGGGATGAAATAGGATGCGCCCATTTCAGATCTAGAGGTTTGGACTCAATTACTGCCCCATCTTTCTTGTTAGTGTCGGAGTCTGCGCTTTCAGCCTGCTAAGATTTTCAAGTAGACATATACCGTTTACAAGCACAGATTTCACACAACCAAGATTGATAGCCTACAATTTTAAATTCCTCAATCAGGAAATAAAAAGTTTGGTTGCTGCCTGTCAAATTTTTGTTGTCCCCTCAGTGTGGACTCTTGTCTTGAATTTATTGGGTACTATAGGTATAGAGTAAAAGAAGAATAGATACCTTAGTTCAACAGATTCTCTATCCCCCCCCCCTTTTTTTTCCTTTCATTTAATTGGTTTATGTTCAGTTTTTCATTATAGATAACAAGATGGTTCGCAAACCTTTAATTTTTCAACCAACTTGCTCATTTGATATCGTACAAAAAACAATACCAAATGTACGCTGAGAATACTAAATAAAAAGGCCAATAAAAATGGGAGTCCAATGTTATGTTTCAGCATACCAGGGAAGATGCTGAACCATTCTGGATCTCGTGATGACCAAGTTCAAAACTTTCTTAATTATGGTTGACCCCACAAAAGAAAAACTAAATGAATATTGTAGGCTCACAGCGAAGAATGACAAATCTGCAATCTACACAGAATACTAGAAAAAAAAAACTACCTGCTCCTGACGATAGAGAGCTGCTCTAAACTCTCTCCAATCCAAGGTTTTATGTTGGGATTTCTGGGAGCCAGTCTCATTGGATTGGTTGCTTTTCGAGGAAGGATTGCTTCCTTTTGGACCATCTCCTTCTGGGATTGACTGATCACCATTCCCTGCATATGCACATACTGCAAATATTATTCATTTTTAATAACGAGTATATAAAACAAAAGAACAGTAACAACTCCTCTCCAAACTTGGAGCAAATGTAGCTGTCAAAAACTAATAAACTAGTTACGGCACAAATAAAAATGGTGTTTCACTTATTAATTAAATATTAAGCTTACAAATTTCAGAATAACGCTCTGGTACTAAGCATCAAAAGCTAATGAACTTCTCTTCAAAAAAAAAAGGCTAATGAACCAGTATACATACTACTTAACAAGAGTGTTCTACTTTTAACGGATGCGTGAATTTGCACATGGTCGGCCAGCTAACCCATAACAAGGTAAACCTATCTGGAGGATGAAAGCAACAACGGTCTAAACAAACATGAAGTTAAATTGGAAAAGAGAATTTACAATGAGACTGAAAACAAATGCAGACAAAGTAGATATTAGCAAAGGACACACTTTCTTCTACAGGTTTTGATAAGATAGCACAGCAGCATCGTTAAAGGATAAGGGTTTGTTGATAGAAATGAAATGACTGATGCAACTTTAAAGTGGTGTTGCGTAGAAATTTGCTCAATCTAACACGTAGTTCCAACAATGGAATTAATACAAGCAAAAAAGTAATGACCCGACGACGAGAAGAACACCCATATCCGATAGCTGTAATGCATATGTTGACGAGCAAGCATGTGTGAATCGAAGTAGTTTGCTTCTGTATTACAAAAGAAGGATTTAAATAGGGACTTGATTATTATTCTTTGATAAACAATTTTGGTCAGTGGGACTCTTATAGTACTTCTCAGTTGTAAGGCACTCAATCTGAGCAATCCATTCTCCCTAGTCTCTTACATTATAGTAATGCAGTCACTTATCAAAAAAGTGCAAAAGGTGGTGGAAGGACATAGGTTGGAGGCTTCTATATATCCGGATGTAGTGGCTGGGCGATCCCAGTTCAAATCCTTTTGGTCCAGTCCAGTTCCAAACTGGTTCACTGTTCAAGTGCTTTCCTTACTGGTTCCTCCTCTTTCCTCTATTCTCCAGATGGTTCCGCTACAATCAAATGGGTTTCAGTCCAGATCTGTGTTGGTTCAGCGGCTTCTCGACCAGTTCATTAGATTTATGCCTTTTCAGTTGATTTCTGTACTGGTTCAGGTATGTGTTGGTTCAGATCTATGTTAATCCCGCTCTCCTTGTCTGGTTCAGTCTACTTTAGCCCTGGTTCTCCTTTCCTTTGACTGGAATATTCTGCATCATTCAGCAGATTGGTGACTGTTCTACTCTTGCTCAGCCACTGTTTGGTCCGTTTCAGCCCCACTTTGTCTCAGAATCTACTGTATTGACATGGAGACTAAGTTCGATTCTCCAAGTCTTGCCCCAACTCTTCCACTCAACATTTCCCTGGCTTCCTTTTTTAGTGCTGCCATGACTTCGGTTAAGCTTAATAGGACTAATTATATTCTATGGTCCCGGTATGTTGAAGTTTTCCTTAATGGCAGAGTTCTTAAAAAGCATCTACACACAAATAAACCGAAGGACACTAACCTTGGCTTTGATAAGGGGGAATAAGAGGATGCACAAATCAGCCTCGTATCATCTATCATAATCCTTACTAATGGTATACTTTATACATGTGCATGCTAGAATGTTTTAATAGTTCTTTGGGTTTGGTATTATATATGTTGGTATCCATTAACTTTGATAAGGAGTATATACCGAATGTTGAGTTAATTAACTATGATTAATGTAAGCTAAGGACTTTATTAAGGACAATTAAGTATACTTAGACTGTAATTACTTAATTTGATTAAAGACCCTAATCATGTGGATTAACTCACATTAATCGAATTTAGAAATGCCTAATCAAAAGATTAGCCTAGCTAATCAAGCCACCATTGTTGACTTTTCAAAGAGGAGCTTGTGTAGAGTAAAAGAGAGAAAGTGCTAGATGAAGACACCTCAAGGGAGAGAAAGGTCAAAGAACTACAAGTGTCTCATCTATACATATATATGTATATATATGTGTCTTCTAATTATATAAAAAAAGAGAAAAGAGATGCTCGTGTAGAGAATGAGAGAAGCGTAAGAGAAAAAGAGGAAGAAAGAAAAAATTAAGTAATCTAGGGCTTGGAATTACTCTCAAATAATGAATGATGCTTGGTGTTTAAGTATGTACTCTTTACTTTAATCGGAATGAATTAGTTAATAACCATCTGTATACTACTGATGCAGCAGTTTGGCAAAAACATGAGGACAGGAATGTTATTAGATTTTTGGTAGGACTGAAACCTGAATACGAGACTATTCATTCCCAGATTTTGGGTGGTTCTAGTCTTCCCTCGCTACTTGAGGTTTTCTCTCACGTACAACATGCTACTTTATGTAATTCAGGCATCAATCATGGCCTCCACTAATCACTCAACTCTTGTGGTTCCTAGTAATCACAGTGATGATCATCGAGGTGGTCGTAAAGGAGGTTGTACAGGTGATCGTGGAGGCCGTAATGAACCTTATTTCTGTACTCACTGTAGCCGTGGAGGACACACTGTTGATTTTTGTTGGAATTTATATGAAAAACCTTCTAGTGTTACGAATCAGGCTTCCTATCAGGATGAAACCTCTGTTGTTGTTTCCATACCTCGATCAATTCCACCAAACACTGGATCAGTTACTATTACACGAGAGGAGCATGTTCAATTCCTGTCCCATCTCCCTCTACTACTATTTTTGCCCAGTCAGGCATTGCTTCTACTTGTTTATTGTCTTCCACTCGCAATCTCTGGATCATAAACTCTAGCTCTTCCGACCACATGACTGGTACGTCTGACATTTTTTCTACTTATCAGTCTGCTACTTCTACACATAATGTTACTCTTGCTAATGGTACTTATTCTAAAGTTTCAGGCCTATTCCTGATGTGTCCCTATCTTCCGTGTTATTTGTTCCTTAGTTTTCTTTTAATTTACTTTTCATTAGTAAGATTACACATTCTCTCAATTGTTTTGTAACTTTTTATCCCTCTCATTGTATCTTTTAGGATTTCAAGACGAAAAGGAATATTGGTACAGGACATAAAGCTAGTGGCCTATATTACTTTGATTTTGATTCTCCTCCTCGGGCCCTACAGACCTCGTTATCTCCTTTGAATGACATTGTCATCTTCGACATCCTTCTCTCCAGAATCTGAAACGTCAAATTTCAAGTCTAAGTTTTCTGTCGTCTTTATCTTGTGAAACTTGTCAACTTAGTAAGCATCACCATACGTCATTTCAGTCCAAAGTCCACAGTCGTGTGCCTAGTCCATTTGAGTTGATACACTCTGATGTATGGGGTCCAATCAAGAATATTTTATCTAATAAATATCCTTATTTTGTGTCCTTTGTGGATGACTATTCTCATGTGACTTGGTTGTTTTTTATGCAAGCTCGGTCTGAATTATTCCCTATATTTGAAACCTTTCTTAAGGAAATAAAAATTCAGTATGGTTATCGTATACTTATTTTACGTTCTGATAATGCTCAGGAATATGAATCTGATCCTTTTTCAGCTTATCTTTAGTAAAACTGACATTATCCATCAGACTTCATGTGCTTATACATCTCTACAGAACTATGTTGCTGAACGCAAAAACCGTCATTTGTTGGAAGTTACCCTTACCCTGTTATTTCAGATGAATATTCCTCAGTATTTTTGGAGTAATGTTGTTCTTATTGCTTGTCACCTTATTAATCGCATGTCATCCTCTGTGTTAAATGGACAAAGTCAATATTCTGTCTTTTTTGCTGATAAGCCCTTATTTTTCCTAACTCCTAAGATTTTTGGATGTATTTGTTATGTTCACAATTTGGGTTCTGAGTTTGATAAACTTGACCCTCGCGCTACCAAATGTGTATTTCTTGGTTATTCTCGCACACAGAAGGGATATCGCTACTACGGTCCTTCTCTGAAACGATACTTTACTATTGCCGATGTCACCTTTGAGAAATCTGTTTCATATTTTTCAGCACCCCTCAGCCTTTGAATTTGGACTTTAGGTCATCTTTTGTACCACCATCCCTTCTATCTTCTTTAGACATCCTGCTACCCACTGTGTTATCATCTACTTTACCTTTTCATCTGTACTCTTGTCGTCCTCGACCATCGACTGAGGTGCCTGTATTGTCTTCCTCGCCGCCTTTTGATCCTAATCTATCAGATAATTTAGACTCTTTACCTATTGCCCTTCAGAAAGGTACTCGTTTGTGTGTTATTAATCATCTCATTGCTCATTTTGTTACATATGATGTCTTGTCTCTTGTCTTTTCTTATTTTACCTCTAAATTATCCTCTATATCTGTTCCTAAACATTTATAGAATATCTTATTTGATCCGAGTTGGAGAAAAACTATGGAAGATGAGATGGATGTCTTACATCAATAATGGGAGTTGGGATCTTGTTCATTTACCCCTGGTAAACGAACTGGTGGTTGCCGTTGGGTTCACATTGTTAAATTTCATCCGGATGGTTCTGTAGAACGTCTCAAAGCCTGACTTGTTGCAAAGGACTTTACTCAGACCTATGGTGTTGATTATGAGGAGACTTTCTCCCCTGTTGTAAAAATTTTCTCTGTTCGTATCTTGATTTCTTTGGCTGCTAATCTTGATTGGCCCTTGTTTCAGTTACATGTCAAGAATGTCTTCCTACATGGTGACTCGGTTGAAGAAGTATATATGGAGCAACCACCTGAGTTTACTGCTCAGGAGAGTATGGTAAGAATGTATGTCGGTTAAAGAATTTTTTATATGGTTTGAAACAGTCACCGAGGATATGGTTTAGTAAATTTTCAGATGCAATTTTAGAATTTAGTCTGTTTCGATGTCAAACAGATCATTCTGTGTTTCACAGACAAACGGATGTTAGATATGTCCTGTTGGTGGTCTATGTAGATGATATTGCGATTACTGGATATGATTCTGAGGGGATTGCTAAATTAAAAATTTTCTTGCAAGGTCGATTTCATACTAAGGATTTGAGAAAACTCAGGTATTTCTTGGAATTGAAGTGGTTCGATCTAAATAAGGTATTTGTTTATCACATAAAAAATATGTACTTGACAAGCTAGAGGAAGCAAGTTTGCTTAGTGGCAGATCGATTGATGTTCCTATGGATCCGAATGAGAAACTATTGATGGATAATGGTACATTATTTGAGAATCCGGGTCAGTATTGCAGATTGGTTGAAAAACTCAATTACCTCACTATTATTCAACCGGATATTTCTTATGCAATCAATATCGTAAATCAGTTCATGGAGTGTCCTAGAGTACCACATTGGGAGGTCGTTACTCTTATTCTACGATATCTTAAACGAGCTCCTGGACTTGGATTGATATATCGAGCTAATAGACATCTTAGAGTGGAAGGTTTCTCAGATGCTAATTGGGCTGGCTCTCCTTTTGATCGGAAATCAACCACTGGTTATTGTACTTTCTTAGGAAATAACGTTGTCTCATGAAAAAGTAAGAAACAATCCGTGGTGACAAGATCTAGTGCTGAGACTGAGTATATGACGATGACGCATACGACGAGTGAGTTGACTTGGCTACTACACTTCCTCCAGAAAATTGAATTTCCGGTTCAACCTCTTCTACAATTGTTCTGTGACAACCAAACAGCTATCGATATCACTGTCAATCTAGTGTTTCACGAGAGAACCAAACATATTGAGGTTAATTGTCACTTTATTCGGGACAAAATATTAGCCGAAGAGATTACGACCCTATTTGTGAAATTTGAAGATCAGCTTGCAGATATGTTTACCAAAGCATTCAGTCGTACACGTCTTATGACAAATTTATTCCAAGCTTGAATTATATGATATATATAGTCCAGCTTGAGGGGGGAGTGTTAAAAGTATTAGGGTAGTATGTGTAAATTGTTAATAGTGTTAGGGTAGTATGTGTAATTCTTATTATTGTAAGTTAACTATAAATACAATGATATATGAGAACTAGGTCAAGCTTTTGACCTCTTTGTTACTCTTCAATATACTATGTTAATCATTTACACTTAACAACACATAACAAAAAGTTAACTTAATAGAGCTTAGCGATGGGGAAGAGGAAGTAGTGGAATCTATGTATGATGAACATGTCGGTGCTGAGCAAGATGTCAAAATTCTTCAAGTACAAGGGGAGTCCTTGGTGGAATGGAGAGTGATGACAGCACCCTACATCAAAGCAGAAGAAGAAGAAGAAGAGGAGGAGGCTTGAAATGTGTTTTCCATAGATGTATTTTTTGTGGTGGTAAAGTTTAAAATGTTATTCTTGATGAGGTGGCAGTGAGAACATCATTTTAAAAATAGTTGCAGAGAAGTTGAAGACGCCAACCGAAAAACATCCTAATCCTTGTAATAAGGTTGCTTGGTTCCAAAGAGGAAACGTGATACAAATTACTTCTCATTGCTTGGTTAAATTTAGTATGTTTAATATATTTAAGGCGACACTCAGCGTGATGTGGTACCTATGACATGGCATATTCTCTTGGGGAGACCATGGTTGTATGAAAGAAAAGCCAATAATTATTCAAGCAAGAAAGGTTGTACGAACTTAACTTTGCGGCCCTACAGGAAAAAGCTATAGTTTTTCCTAAAGCAAGTGAAGTTAATGGCTTTTTGACCGCCAAAAAAATTGAAGTGGAAAGTAGAGAACTGGGAATTATCCATGCATGGGCAGGTAGGAGAGTAATGGAGGCCTTACAGATTGAATTTCATGATTATCCACTAGAAATTCATAAACTATTGAAATATTTTTCAAGAGCTAGCCAGTGTTGAGTTGCTTTGCCACCAATGACGAGCATCCAACATGTCATTTATCTACTACCAGGTGCAGCTTTACTTATCTATCAGCTTACAAAATACCACCTGCTCATAGGGCTGAAATGTTGAAAAAAAAAAGTTAGGAGTCACTTGACAAAGGCTTCGAAAGTCCTTGTGATGTCCTAGCTTTGCTTACTGTCAAAAAGGATGATTCATGGAAAACGTATGTAGATAGTCCTGCCATAAACAAAATTACAGTGAAGTATCGCTTTCTGATTCCTAGCCAAGAAGACATGCTTGACAGCTCGCTAAATCCAAGGTGTTTTACATGATAGATTTGAGAAGCGGATATCATCAAATTCGAATGAGACGTAAGACAAGTGAAAGACTGCCTTCAAGACACCGGATGGACTCTTCGAGTGGTCAATGATGCCATTTGGACTCTCTAATGCTCCAAATACATTTATGTGAGTTATGATAGAAGTACTAAAACCTTTCTTGGGATTATTTGTTGTTTACTTTGATAAGAATATAGCCAGACTTGGGAGGAGCATCTTGATGTAAAATTTACGTCAAGTCATGCAGGTTCTCGTAAGGAGAAACTCTATAGTCTATACAATAAGAAGAAGTGATCTTTCTTGTGCAACGAATTTGTGTTCCTTGGCTTTGCTATTTCAGCAATGGCTTACAACCCAATCCAGAGAAAGTAAGAGTTGTCAAGGAGAAGTCAATACCACAGTCTATGGGTTATGTTTGCAGTTTCCATGGATTGGCTTCGTCTCTAGAGAAGGTTTATATGGAATTTCAGCTTAATTACGAGTTCAATCACAGAATGTATGACAGAAGTTGATTTTAGGTGGTCAAAATCAATACAAATGACATTTGAACAAATTAAAGAGATGATGACAACTCAAGTGCTCGTTCCACCAAATTTTGAGAAGCTTTTCACAGTGGAATGTGATGCAACACGTGGAATTAGGACTGCTCTTAGTCAAGAAGGAAGGCTCGTGGAATTTTTTAGTGCGAGCCATTCAACATTGGGATTTTTTAGTGCGAGCCAAACATCATTATTCCACCAATGATTTGGAATTTTATGCACTTGTTCGAGCCATTCAACATTGGGAGCATTACCTAGGATATAGAAAGTTTGTTGTTTGTTCCGATCATCAAGCCTTGAGGTACTTGAATTCCCAAAGAAGCTATATTCAAAACATGCCAAGTGGCATTCTTACATACAAGAGTTTACTTTTTCTCTTAAATACAAGGCTGGTGAGTCTAATAAAGTTGCATATGCGTTAAGTAGGCAAACTCTATTAGACAATGATGAGTACATAAGTAATGAGGTCTGAAGAATTGAAAAATCAATATGAAATAGACCCATTTTTCAACTTTCTTGTGGTTGAACTGCATGGTTCAGCAGGAAGAAACAAGCTAGCTATATATGTTGCACGATGGGGCAATTATTTAAGGGAAATCAGTTTTGCATCCCGAGGAATCGTTTCATGAGCAGGTTATCAAGAACATCATGGCAATTGGTTTAAGAGGTTATTTTGGAAGGGACAAGACAATGGCAATGGAATTTAATCGTTATTATTGGCCAAAGGTGTATCAGGATGTGGAAAAAATTGGTTAAAAGGTGTCAAATTTGCCAATTTGGCAAGGGGGAGTTCGCGAAACACTGGTTTGTACACTCCATTACCCACACCAAAAGCTCCTTTGATTCATAGTAGCATGGATTTTGTTGTGGGACTTCCAAAGACAGCAAGGGGATATGGTTTTATTTTTGTTATGTTGGGTCGTTTCTCTAAAATGGCACATTTTATTCCTTGTTAAAAAACTGGCAATGCCACACGTTTATTCTTTAGAGAAGTGGTGAGACTTCATGGAATTCCAACTTTAATACTCTATAGGGATGCCAAGTTTATGGGGTACTTTTGGAAAACTCAATGGAGAAAACTTGGGACTGAATTTACGCATTTTAGCACTTTGTCATCCACAAACGGATGGATAGTTGATGATAATCAACTAAAGCTTGGGTAAGTTGTTGAGATGTCTTGTTGGGAGTGATGTGAAGTATGTGGGACTCCATTACACTACAAGCTGAACCACAAGCAGAATTTTCCTACAATAATTCAGTGAACAAAACTAAAAAGAAAACCCCCTTTGAGGCAGCTTATGCACTCAAACCTCAACATGTTCTTGACCTAGTACCACCACCGCAAGAAGCTAGAGTGAATGAATGGAGAGGATTTTGCAGAACATGTGAAACGAGTTCAAGAAGAAGTGAAGGCAACAATTACAGCTAGTAATGAATCCTATGCAAAAGCAACTAACCAACATCAGCGAGCTAAGAATGTAAAAGAAAGAAACATGGTGTTAGTTCAATTGAGGCAAGATAGATTTCCTAAGGGCACTTACCATAAACTTAACTCAAGAAAGTTTAGGCCATGCAAAGTGTTGAAGAAAATCACTACCAATGCGTACATGTTGGAATTACCACTAGATTTGCACATTAGTCATATCTTTAATGTGTCTAACTTGTTTGTGCCGGAAGGAATTCATGGAGAAGTAATTCTAACTGAGGGTCAAGTTAAACAACTTCCAAAGGTGCAATTGAGTTTTTTTGAAGATGTATTCGATGTCAAAGAGGTGAAATCAAGGAGAGGGAATCAATGTAAGTGATTCTTGGTGAAATGGTGGGGCAAACCCACTAGTGAAAGCACTTGCATTGATCCAGAGTCTTATGTTGAAGTTGTGAAGACTTTCTCATCGGAGTCGAGTTTCTTCCACCCCGAAGGGTTTATGCCGGAACATCCAAGAGACATGTCAAGACCAAGCAGGCCCACGAATAGGCTTAACTTGAGCTCTAATTAGCAAATTTTCGAGTTATTTTTTATTATCTACAATACTTTATGTTTTATATGAATCTAATAAACAGTATTTATGATCCTCGACTTTTTAAAATAGTCACTATCATGTGAGTTTTTAAGTATGTTGGGAAACCTAGATTAAAGAGTTGTTGAAGTGATCGAGGGCTAGGAATAGGATCCTATGATTGTTGTAACCCTCGTAATAATACATCTTATGAGTCTTTGAAGGCAGTTTTTCTTAGTCTTAGTCCACAAAATCATAATTTATGTCTTTCGCCCTGGAAATTCATATATTGTTGTTCCATCTTTGATTCTAATGCTTGTTCTTGTTATCTTATTGTTGAAAATTAATAAAAAGTGTAAATTCTTGTTCAAAACAGAAACTTACAGTAGATTTGAGTATTTTACTGCATCACCTCAGTTTTATTTGTTCTCTGATTTTTTTTTGGTTATTGTTTGTTAGTAATCTTATTTTGTGTTTCATGATCTCGAGACAAAGAGCAAGATTGGTATAAGGCATGAAGATGGCGGTCTCTATTATTTTGACCTTCATTCATCACCTCGAGCCCCTCATATATCCTCATCTCCAATTCACTAGCATTGTCACCGTGGTCACCGGTCTCCCCAAAATTTTAATTGTCAAGTTCCAAGTCTTAGTCATATTTCGTGACTAGCGTTTGCGTCCTCTTTGGCAACTTAGTAAGCATCACCATGTATCTTTTAAGTCTAGAGTTCATAATAGTGTGTCTAGTCCATTCCAATGAATGGGGTTCATTAAATAATATCGCATCTAATAAATTTCCTTATTTTGTGACATTTGCGATAATTATTCTCGTATGACTTGATTATTTATCATGAATTCTGATTTTGAATTGTTTTCTATATTTGAAACTTTTCATAAGAAAATCAAAACTCAGTTTGGTTGTCATGTTTGCATTTTAAGTTCTGATAACGGTCACGACTATGGCTCGGACCCCTTTTGATACTTATCTTCGTAAAACTGGCATTACTCACCAAACTTCATATGTCTACGCTCCCCAGCAAAACATGTGGCAAACTATAAAAATCATTATCTCACAAAAGTAACTTGTGCACTTTTACTTCAAATGATTGGTCCTAGATGTCTTTGGAATGATGATGTTTTTGTTGCTTGTCATCCCATTAATTGTGTGCTCTTTTCTATGATAAATAAATAGGCAAAGTCTGCATTATGTCCTATCCCCAAATTCTCTTATTTACTTACCACATAAGATCTTTGAATGTGTTTGTTATATTCACAATTTGGGATCCGAATTAGATAAATTCGCTCCACGTGTCACAAAATGTATCTTTCTTGGTTATTTCTGAAAGATTATTGTTGTCATAGTCTCACGCTTCAATGATACTTTACCAATGTTGATGTCACCATTACTGAATCTGTTCCATATTTTCAAGCTCTTGCTTCTCCACTAGATCTTGAGTTTAAGCAATCCTCTTCACCCCCACCTCCTCTATTACCATCTATCGTTTCACAACCCATTGTATCTCCTCCATCTTTAACACCACTATCCACTCCTACCGTGCTCTGTGTGTACTCTCATCGTCCAAGGCCATCTACTGAGGTGCCCCCCACGTCTTCCTTGATGTCTTCTAATCCGAGTCCCCATGTTAATTTTGACTCCTTGCCCATTGCACTTCGTAAAGCTACTCAGTCACGTGTTGTTAACCATCCTATTATTAATTTTGTTTCTTATGATACATTGTCCCCTATTTTCTCTTGTTTATCTCTCGGTTGTCTATTGTTTTCATCCTTAATACATTACGTGAAGGGTTAGTTATATGATATGGGTTCGGAAAAAAAATGGAGGTGGACGTGGACGTGAACATGAATGTCTTACATCATAATTAGACGTGTGATCTTGTTCCCTTACTTTTTGATAAAACGACTATTCATTTTCGAAACTGTCAAATTCAATCCTAATCATTCTATTAAACATCTCAAAGTGCAACTCATGTTACCAACGGATTTACCTTTGTTAAGAGTATTATTATTATATTGTTTTCTATTTTATAAGGTTGCAATAAGTATAACCCTTTAAGGGTGTACTAGTTCTTTATGTTTTCCAAGGTATAATAAATATAAGGCGAGAATGAGAGGTAGGTCATAAAATACTACTCTCTGCCTCTCTTTTTTATTTTCTCTCTAATCTCTAAATCTAACATTTATCATAGCCAATTTCAATTTGCTTTTGGAACTAAATTCATCAGAGTTCTTGAGTCGAGCCTTCCTTTTCCATTTTTTTCTTTTCTTCCTTCTTTTTTTTACCCCCTTTTTTTTGTTTCTTGTGCAACCCACGACTATAGTCTTGGGTTCATAACAATAATCATGGGTGGTGGTTGAAGGTTGGTGATGAACAACACAACGGTGATGCACTCTGGTTTATGCGTCGTCGTTGTATGTCTAGCGTTGAAGTTGAGTTGTTGTCATTGCCTTCTTTGTCATTGTTTTGTCACTGGAGGTCTTGTTGATTGTATCATGGTAGTCGTCGATGGTCAGGTGTGGAGTGGTTGTCACCACCGGAGTGGTTTCTTGCGCGTCATCAGGATCCTAGGTTCCCTTGAACTAGACACATAAGAAGACGCCGTCAAAGAGGGTCCGGATCATCCTTCGAGCTGTACAGGTCAAGCACTAAGTGACACAACCCATTTGTTTGGACCCAACATTGGTCCACTGTTTAGCTTGGCCTAATCCATCGAATCTAGTCAATTTGGTTTAGCCAAGCCCCAGCTCAGACTAGCCAATCATAGACCAAACTGGTTGGCTTAGTTCAGCTTGTTTCAGGTCGGTTCAATCAGATTCAGGTCATTTCAGGCCCGGTTCAGGCAAGATCAGCCTGGATCAAACTGTTCAGGCGTTGTTTACCACCATTCACTCTGGTTCTGTGGATTTTTAACAAGTTCCGACGCCTATAGAGGTGTTTCGTGCTCCACCAGCCAGTTCAAAGGCTTTTTCAAGACCGGTTCAATCTACATTAATCTTGATTCAACCCTCCTTTTCACAGATCCGTGTTTTACCACCATTTTACTCTGGTTTTGTGGCTTTTCTGCAGGTTCTCCTGCCTACATATGTGTTTCGTGGTCCACCAGTTGGTTCTAAGGCCTTTTCAAGACTGGTTCAGCCTACATTAATCTTGATTCAACCCTCCTTTCCACAGATCCGGGTTGATTTAAGCTCCTAGTTTGGTTCTCTCTACTTTTCGCCTCGAGCATTCTTATCTTCGACTGATTTTGCACTATTCAAGGGACGGTTTTGCATTATTTGCTCTATTTTTCTTTGGTTCGTCTCATATTCTATGGTATTTCATTGGGAACAAGAGGATACACAGATTATTTTTTTACTATTAAATATATAAACAATAAAATTACACCATCTCCAACACCTAAAATTTTTGGAGTAAATGATTGTTTAACATTGCATTAAAGCTAGAGGTTATGTGTTCTAATCTCGCCTCCACCTTAATTATTAAAAGAGTTTCCACGTGTTAGGCCCAAATTCTAGTTTGCACGTGAGGAAGCGTGTTGAAGTATAAATACTTAAATTACACCCTCTCCAACAGCTTAAACTTTGGAGTAGATGATTGATTAACAAATAGTATTGAGTCGAGAATTAGCTCTACATTACTTTATCTTGATATTGCCAAGAAAATATGAGATCATTTGACATCATCTATTCTAATACTAGTAATTTTACTTGTGCTTACGAGGTAAGCAAACAATATTTTTGTCTTGAGCTGGATACTCTGAGTTTGGAAGACTATTATTCACGTTTAGGGAAGTTTATAAGGAATTATGGATTTACCACCCATTTACCACAGATGCTACACTTATGCAACAACGTGAGGATTTAAATGTTGTTCATTTTGTTGTTGGTTAGAAACCTGAGTATGAACCTATACGTGCCCAGATCTAGGTGGTCCTAGTCTTCCATCTCTTCCAGATGTCTTTTGTTGCTTACAATATACTACTTTATTCAATGATCATTCTACTTCAGGCATTGATCATGGTTCTTCTATTGACTGATCTGCCTTAGTAGTCTCTACTGGCCACAATGGTAGTACTCGTGCCATAGTGGAAGTCGTGAAGGCCATATTGGTGGTCGTTTATGTACTCATTGTGGTCACACTAACCACATTGTTGATTATTGTTGGGATTTACATGGCAAGTCGTCTGGTGTTGTCAATCAAGGTCTCCTATTAGGAAGATACTTCCACCTTCCCTACACCACCCTCCCATTGGACCCTCTAGACTCTAAGTTGGTTACTATTACACGAAAGGAGTCTGCTCAATTCATGTCCCAGCAACAAACAATACCATCTTCTTCCACTGCTACTTTTGTCCAGTCAAGTACCACTTTCACTTGTTTACTGTCCTCCTCCCGTAGTCCCAAGAATATAGACTCTGACGCTTGTGATCACATGACTAGTTCATCTAGTGTTTTTTCTACTTATCATCCTGTTAACTCCCTCAAATATTACACTTGATAATGGTACGTCCTCCCAAGTCTAAAGTTTGAAGACTACTCAATTAAGTCCCAATCTATCATTATTCTCTTTTTTATTTGTCCCTCAGTTTCTCTTCAGTCTACTTTTTATGAGCAAGAATACCCATTCCTTTAACAGCTCAGAGTTGGCCTCAGCTACCTTGTTCCTCTATCGACTTCTGCCCATAATGCCAGATCACCACTTGAATGATTAGCACACACCACGAAGTCCTCCACTGAATTCTTATTCCATCATCGCAATAAAAACAATACATGTGCTAGTACCTCTTCTTTCCTCTTTATGGATAGATAGATAGAAATCCAAGAAATCGTTCCCTCTCGGCTCTACCTCGTCTGGTTAACGCCTTTCTAAAGATCCCTGTGGTGTGGGCAAAGAGGGCTAGGCCACTTTTGCAGCTCAATTTTTTAGAAAAAGTGGAACTCAAATGCTGCCCCCTTCTCCCATTTCTATTGATCTTATGCTGTCTAAGCTTCATTTTCTTCCTCGCTTACATTTCACTTCCCTCCACCGAGACCAGAGACCCCATAGGGTGATCCTTTGACTCCAAATCGGGTTGCCATTCTTTTGTGCTCTAGCGTAGAACTCCTGTGACTCAAGTCATAGAACCTGGGGGAAAGCGCTCATCAGCATGCAAGTCGATAAAACCTAAAGGCAAGGTACAAAGATATGAGCTTAAAGTGTCCATAAGCTTGAAGCATACAGGGGCAGTGAGCCTTTTGTCCTTCTTCCTGTGGGTTTCAAGATCTCTAAACGAAAAGGAAGATTGCTACAGACATGAAGTCGATGGTCTCTATTATTTTGATCTTGATCTCTCTCCTCAAGCACATCATATCTCATCATCTTCCTTTCAGTGACATTGCAGCCTTCGCCATCCATCTCTCCAGAACCTAAAGCGTTAAGTTCCTAATCTTAATTATATTTCATCTGTGTCTTGTAAAATTTGTCAACTTAGTAAGCATCACCGTGTGTCTTTTTAGTTTAGAGTCTACAATCATGTGTCTGGTCCATTCTGATGTATGAGATCCAATAAAGAATATTTTATCTAATAAATTTCATTATTTTATTTTTTGTGGATGATTATTCTCGTGTGACTTAGTTATTTCTTATAAAAGCTCGTTCTGAATTATTTTCTATATTTGAAACATTTCATAAGGAAATCAAAACTCAATATGGTTCTCGTATTCATATTTTACATTCTGATAATGCTTATGAATATGACTTTGACCCCTTTTTTACTTATCTCTAACATTATTCTTCAAACTTCATGTGTCCAAACCCCCAACAAAATGGTGTGGCTAAACGTAAAAACCGTCATATATTGAAAGTAACTCGTACTCTTTTATTTCAAATACGTGCTCCTCAATGTTTTTAGAATGATGTTATTCTTACTGCTTGTCATCTCATTAACGGTATGTCATCGTCCGTGTCAAATGGGTGTACTCCACATTTTACCTCCTAAGATATTTGGGTGTACTCGTTATGTACACAACTTGGGTCCCATATTTGATACACTGGCCCCTCATGTTACAAAATGTGTCTTTCTTAGTTATTTTTGCACACAAAAAGGGCGTCATTATAGTCCCACACTTCGCAGATACTTCGTTAGTGTTGATTTCACTTTTACTAAATCAATCCCATTTTTTCCAATCTCCTGTTCATCCTATGGACCTTGACTTTAAGCAGTTACCTCCACCCCCTTTCCATTACCGTCTGTCACCCCACTACCCACCGTACCGCCACCTAGTTAACCACATCCATCCCCTTCTGTCCCACTCCGTGTATACTCTCGTCATCCACGTTTATTACCATCTTCTTCGTTGTCTTCCGATCCTGGCACTATAGTTACTTCTGACTCTTTACCCATTGCCCTCCGTAAAGGTACTCGGTCTTGTGCTACTAGCCATCTTATTCCTATTTTTGTTTCTTATGATGCCTTGTCTTTTGCTTTCTCTTATTTTATATCTCATTTGTCTACTATTTACTATCTCTATTTCTAAGACCTTATGGAGTGCATTATCTGATCCGAATTAGAGAAAAACTATGAAATTGGAGATGAATATGTCACATCATAATGGAACTTGGGACCTTGCTCCCTTAACTTTCTCATAAAAAGACAGTTGATTGTTGGTGGGTGTATACAGTCGAATTAATCTTTGAACACCTCAAAGCCCGACTTGTTGCTAAGGGATTTACCCAAACCTATGGCATTGATTATAAGGAAACCCTTTCTCCTGTTACCAAAATTTTTCACCCTTTCTCCTGTTGATAAGGGATATACCCAAACAGATTGTTTCTTACTTTTTCATGAGACAACGTTACGTCCTAAGAAAGTACAATAACTAGTGGTTGATCTCCGATCAGAAGGAGAGTCAGCCTAATCAACATCTACGAAACCTTCCACTCTAAGATGTCAATTAGCTCGATATATCAATCCAAGTTTAGGAACTCATTTAGATATCGCAGAATACGAGTAACGACCTCCCAATGTGGTACTCTAGGACACCCCATGAACTGACTTATGATACTGACTACATAAGAAATATTCGATCGAGTAACAATGAGGTAATTGAGTTTCCAACCAATCTACAATACCAATCTGGATTCTCAAATAAAGCACCATCATCCATCAATAATTTCTGATTCGGATCCATAGGAACATCAATCGGTCTGCCACTCAACAAACCTGCTTCCTCCAGCATGTCAAGTACATATTTCCTCAGTGATAAACAAATACCTTATTTAGATTGAGCTACTTCAATTTTCAAGAAATACCTGAGTTTTTTCAAATCCTTAGTATGAAATCGATCATGCAAGAAAATTTTTAACTTAGCAATCCCCGCATAATCATTTCCAATAATCACAATATCATCTACATAGACCACCAATAGGACATATCCAACATCCGTCTTTCTATGAAACACAGAATAATTTATTTGGCATCGAAGGAGACCAAACTCTAAAACTGCATCTGAAAACTTATCAAACCATGCCCGAGGTGACTGCTTCAAGCCATACAAAAATTTCTTTAACCAACATAAACTCTTACCATACTCCCCTTAAGCAGTAAATCCAGGTGGCTGCTCCATGTATACTCTTCAACCAAGTCACCATGTAGGAAGGCATTCTTGACATCTAACTGAAACAAGGGTCAATCAAGAATAGCAACCAAAAAAATCAAAATATGAATAGAGAAAATTTTTGCAACAGGGGAGAAAGTCTCCTCATAATCAACACCATAGGTCTGAGTAAAGCCCTTTGTCACAAGTCGGGCTTTGAGATGCTCTACAGAACCATCCGGATGAAATTTAACAGTGTACACCCAACAGTTCGTTTACTAGGGGTGAAGGAACGAGATCCCGAGTCACATTATGATGTAAGGCATTCATCTCATCTTCTATAGCTTTCCTCCAACCTGAATCAGATAAGGCATCCTATAAATGCTTAGGAACAGAGATAGAGGATAATTGAGAGGTAAAACAAGAGAAAACAGGAGACAAGGCATCATATGAAACAAAATGAGCAATGGGATGATTAGTAACACACGAACGAATACATTTTCGAAGGACAATAGATAAAAAGTCTAAATTACTTGATAGATTAGGATCAGAAGGTGGCGAGGAAGATAGTACGGGCACCTTAGTCGATGGTCAAGGACGACGATAATACACATGAAGAGGTAAAGTAGATGGTAACACAGTGGGCAGCGGAATGTCTGAAGATGATGGAAGGGATGGTGGTACAAAAGATGACCTAAAGTCCAGATCTAAATGCTGAGAAGATGCTGAAAAATATGGAACAAATTCCTCAAATGTAACATCGACACTAGTAAAGTATCATCTCAGAGAAGGACTGTAACAGCGATACTCTTTTTGTGTGTGAGAATAACCAAGAAATACACATTTGATAGCGCGAGGGTCAAGTTTATCAAACCCAATACCCAAATTGTGAACATAACACACATCCAAAAACCTTAGGATTTAGGAAAAATAAGGGTTTACCAGGAAAAATGACAGAATATGAACTTTGCCCATTTAATACAGAGGATGGCATACGATTAATAAGGTGACAAGAAATAAGAACAGCATCACTCCAAAAATACTGGAGAATATTCATCTGAAATATCAGGACACAGATAACTTCCAACAAATGACGATTTTTGCGTTCAGCAACACCGTTCTGTGGTGATATGTAAGCACATGAACTCTGATGGATAATGCCAATTTTACTAAGATAAGCTGAAAAATTATCAGACTCATATTTCGAGCATTATCAGAACGTAAAATACGTATACGACAACCATACTGAGTTTTTATTTACTTACGAAAGGTTCCAAATATAGAGAATAATTCAAACCGAGCTCGCATAAAAACAACCAAGTTACACGAGAATAGTCATCCATAAATGACACAAAATAAGAATATTTATTAGATGAAATATTCTTGATTGGACCCCATATATCAGAGTGTATCAACTCAAATGGACTAGACACACGACTGTGGACTCTAGACTGAAATGACGCACGGTGATGCTCACTAAGTTGGCAAGCTTCACATGACAAAGACGACACAAAACTCAGACTTGGAACTTGACACTTCAGATTCTAGAGAAAAGGATGTCCAAGACGACAATGTCATTCAAAAGGAGACAACGAGGTCTGTAGGGCCCGAGTAGGGAAATCAAAATCAAAGTAATATAGACTACTAGCTTCATGTCTCGTACCAATCTTCCTCTTCGTCTTGAGATCCTAAAAGACACAATAAGAGGGATAAAAAATTACAGAATAATTAAGAGAACGTGTAATCTTAGTAATGGAAAGTAAACTAAAAGGGAGCTGAAGAACAAGTAACATGGAAGATAGGGACACATCAGGACTCAAATGAGTAGTCCCGAGACTTGAAACTTTAGAATAAGTGTCATTAACAAGAGTAACATTATGTGTGAAAGTGACAGACTGATAAGTAAAATAAATATTAGGCGCACCAGTCATGTGGTCAAAAGCACTAGAGTCTATGATCCAGAGACTGCGAGTGAAAAATAATAAACAAGTGAAAGCAATACCTGACTGAGCAAAAGTAACAGTAAATGGAGATGAGACAACCTGTTACTGGGATAGGAACTGAACATACTCCTCTCGTGTAATAGTAACCGATCCACCGTCTAATGGAACTGACCGAAGTATTTAAGCAACAACAGAGGTATCGTCCTAATAGGAAGCTTGATTCGCAACACTAGAAGGTTTTTCATGTAAATCCCAACAAAAATCAACAGTAGGCCCTCCATGGCCACATTGAGTACAAGAACGAGGTCCACTACGGCCTCTACAACTACTCGTACGACCTCCTGTACGATCACATCGATGACCATCATTGTGACTACTAGAAACCACAAGAACTGAGCGATCAGTGGAGACACCATGATTGATACCTGAATTAGATAAAGTAGCATGCTGCACGCGAGAGAAAACCTCAAGTAGTGAGGGAAGACTAGAACCACCCAAAATCTGATAATGAATAGCTTCATATTCAGGTTTCAGTCCTACTAAAAATCTAACATTCATGTCCTCATGTTATTTTTGTCAAACTACTGCATCAGTAGTAAACGGATGGTAGGTCTTCATCTCCTCACAGACTCCCCAAATATGAGAGTAATAATCCTCAATGCTCAGAGTACTCTATTCCAACCGAAAATACTCTTTACACACCTCATAAACTCGGATAAAATTACCAGTACCAGAATACATAGTGGTCAAGTGATCTCATATCTCCTTGACAGTGTCAAGATAGAGCAACGTAGAACTAATACTAGCCTCAATGCTATTCAATAATAAAGAAATAATTTGAGCGTCCTCTTGTTCCCACTGATCATACCTAGGAGTATCTTCCTTGGGTTTCGGGTTCACCAAATACTTCTTAAAACCTTTGCCTCGAAGAAAGACTTGAGCGGATTAGGACCATCAAGTATAGTTGGTCTCATTGAGTTTAACAGAAATCATGGAACCATTGATAATAGTCGGAGGAGTAAAGGTAGGTTGCAAAGATGGAGTAAGGAACTCAGTATCCTGCTTGGGGTCCATAACAGTGCAACAAATAACAACCAAGAAGCCGCTGGAATACTGAACCAAAGGAAAAAAGCCTGCCAGAATACTGAACCAAACTAGATGGGGCTCTTGGACTGCTGAACTGGACTGGCTGGAGCTTCTAGATTGCTGAACCGGACCGGCTGGGGCTCCTGGACCGCTGAACCGGACTGGCTGGGGCTATTGGACCGCTGAACCGAACCGGTTGGAGCTCTTGGACCACTGAACCGAACCGGGTCTTGGCCTGGACTTAAAATAATTCAAGACTTAGGCTAGATCAGGTCTTGGGTGGGCTAGACCTCCTTCCCCTTTTTTAAAAAGATTTTAAACCCATTGGATTCGGGTCTGGTATCCAAACCCGTTGGATTTCTATTATTCTTCTTCGTTGATTAGGGTTTCAGTAAACCCTAAGCGTCGACTGTGCCTCACCGCCACGACAGGCCACCACCACGACGAATACCAAATGACAACAAGAAGGCCTCCACAACTAACGACACACCACTACAGTAACACGATAGCTTCGACGACACCAACACAACCGCGACAGTGCTACCACCACAATAGTATCACCACCACCACACGCAACAACAACACCATAGTGCCACGATGGCTTTCACAGTGGCTTTTACCAAAAATACCACAGCAATGACACCACCACAGCAACAATAACAGTGGCTTTTACCAACAATACCACCACTACCACCACCACCACAGTAACAGTACCACCACAACAACAATGAAGAGTTAATTTATTTAGAATATATTTATGATTGTAAATGCTCTGATACCATGTTAAGTGTCATGGATTAACATAGTATATTAAAGAGGAATAGAGGTCAAAAGTTTGACTTAGTTCTCATATATCATTGTATTTATAGTTAACTTACAATAATAAGAATTATATATACTACCCTAACACTATTAATAATTTACACATACTACCCTAACACTGTTAACAGTGATAAAAAGACATAGTAAAACTATTAAGACCCGGAGCTTTTTATTCATCCATACCAAAAATAGTTCTTCTAACCTCCTCCTCCTCAAAAGGTCTCTAAATCCAACTCGCCCTATCATACGATATAGAACTCCAATTAAAATCTTCAATAGTTGGCCTAACGGGATCATCCTCAATATATAACCATTTATAAAACTCTATAATCTCCTTAACAATCAGCAATGGATCGGTTACAACATCCCCAACTCAATTTCTAATTCTCTAATGACACTATTTTCCCTCCGATCAGCTGTCATTTTATGGAAAAACTTAGTATTACAAATAGTCTAATTCTTCAATATCCCTCAAAATCTCTAACTTCCTACATCTAATATCTCCAAAAACCTCTTTATTCCACACCTTCAAATTTTCTTTCACCCACCTCAACTTCTTCATGAATTTGAAACCCTCCCACCTCACAACTCGACCACCACCCCTTATACTTATCTTTGAAAGAAATGACGAGTTAGTCACATATTCTCCAACCGTGGAAGGAACCCCCCTAAAAAAAAACACTTTAAACTAAGGACAATTGGAAAATGGTCAAACACCACTTTAGAAATAACCTTCTGAACTACATTTGGAAAAACATTTTCCCATTCATTAAGAAATAGGAATCTATCTATCCACGTTGCAATAGGATTACTTGAGCTCATAGACTAAGTAAATTGTGCATTAGATAAAGGAATATCCATCAGTCCATAATCACAAATAAAATAATCAAAACTCCTCATTCCAATTGTCACCCTAGACCC
>CM042185.1:37865361-37887052 GCA_023539305.1 Ilex asprella
GCCCCTAAACAGCAACTAGGGTTACAGAAACCAAACAAGTTATGTCACTCATCCCAAAACAAAGATCTAGTAGTAGGACAATTTGAACCATACATAGAAATAATCCACCATTCCCCTCTACCCTTAACATCAAGTAGAACCAACACACAGAAGAAGCCAAGAACACAATCTATCCTAGTATCAAATATGGTATCCCATATCACAACAATACCCCCAGACAATCTGCGTGAAGGTAGAAAAACCCAATCCATAAATCTATACTCCCAAATACTCCTAACCAAAACCCCATCTACCGTCTCTAAATTTGTCTCCTAATATATAAGTAAATCTGGAGAAGCTTTTAGAATCACCTCCTTAATCATTCTCCTCTTCCTCCAACTCCCCAACCCCAACACATCCCAACTTTATCAACTTCATCTAAAACCTCTATAACCCCCTCCCCTTCTCTCACCCCCTATCATACTTAATCTCACATTATAGATTCTTTAACTCCCTCTCACCCTTCTTCCTTCTCCTACCATACACTATAGGCAACCCTGCCACTCTAATTTAATTCCCTATTGGACTAACTACCTTAAGGCCTATTTTTTCCTAAAGAGTTTGTGCCACTTGGTTGTCTCTTTCATTCCCTAGCAGGTTCACAATTACTTGGTCCCCCCTCCAAAAGAACTTATTCCCTCTCGGCATAAAGGTAATTTTGTTTGTATCATACCCCCAAAGGTCGGGGCAAAAGTCCCAAACCCAAACAAATGCTTCTCAATTCTCACAAAAGTCCCTGCATTTTCATTTTTAGAAAAAATATTAGTAGGAGAGCATTTTCATTTCAAGAACCTTAACTCCCATTGACTCATTATTTACGTCATTAATTGCTTCATTGCTAATATTGAGGTCTATTTTAAAATTCAAACCCTTTTTAAAATTCTCACATCATAGGATTGTTCAGCATTAGTATCCTTAACGGGCTCATTAATAGACAATTTAATAGCCCGCACTTTGATCACCAATGCAATAGGGTTTATACATTCTCCGTGATACCATGACTTTCTGACTGTCACATACTCCCACTGTTCCTTCCCCTTCATCTTCTACATTTTTTTGGTATATCAATTTGTCATGCTATATCCTCCATGAAGACTATTCCGACCACCATTAAGCTACCTATCCAATCTCAAAAAAAATCCCTAATATTGTTTAGAAAAGTTTTACTATTGAAAATAACAACAAACGATGTCTTAAGGAAGTCATTAGATGATCATTGCATGCATATCCTCACGTGAAACTAGTTTCGGTGATTCATTGTTTTATTATCAACCTCAATAAAGCACCCATAAGAATTCTCAATCTTCTTAAAAACTTCCATTTGCCATCTATGAAAAATTAAACCTTCAATTGCAATCCACCCACCCATAAATGAACACTCTGCTTCACATTGCATTAGATCCTTTTTTGCACCTCCATAATTTCACCCTAAGGGAACCTTGAAGAATATGATTTTCACTTTTGCAAATTTCCTCTGCCTACTTGGTGCTCTCACAAAAGAAATAGCCTTGTCTATTTGGAAAGGATTAACTTCAACTTCAAACTCGGAAGCAATGGATAGAGTTCTCTTTGTCACATTCCATGGATAAAACAAAAATCTCTCAATGCCCCACAACTACACTCACATTCTTTCACCAAAAATGGATGCTCCCAACAACCTCCCAAACTCAAACTATCCCCTACTTCTAGACCTTTAGAAACAATCAATCCCATCCTCTTGATTCCATCTCCACCCACACAGAATAATATGGACTTCTTTATATCTGCAAAAACACACCCCTTATGTTTTCACGACACAGCCCCATCAAAAGTTTTTCTCCGCCAAGAGATGCAGTCTCTATTGAATACATAGGAAAAGGATCCTTTTATATTCCACTCAATAATCCAGAGGACCAGATCTACTCACTGGAATTTCCAACATAACTTAAGGAGAAGATTTTTGTTCAATTTTCAATTCCATCCCCAAGTCTTTTGCTCCATTAATAAAATCATAGACGGAACCAAAGAGAGGCCTAGGAGGGCCATCCCCCCTTCCCCAACCCAATATTGTAGGAACGTTAGGTGTAGTCTACAATAACCCAGAGTAAGCCCCAATTACATAGTGCATTGCCCCCCACTCAATGACAAAATATGCTACTTGAAGTGTTGCACAACTACAAAGCCAGGAATGTCAATGTTATAAAATATATGCTAACTTGATCAAATAATATTTTTTTTGTCATTACAAGTTTTTCTTAGTAAAGAAGAAAGCAACAAAATAACATTGATTTCCAAAGTTTACCAAAAATCCGAACAAAATAATGAAAGAATTATTTTTGCCATACAACTCTCAGTTAATAAGTCTTGGTAAAAAATATCCACTTTCCTAATATACCCCAAATCCCAAATAAAGTAACACAAGAGTCCTAATTTATTAACAAAACAAAAACTAAAAACCTTAAACCATAGCAACAGAGATGGAGTATACAAGTTAGAAGTCAAAGGAGCTTCAATAGACACTGATGCATGCGTTTAAGAACAAAATTAAAGGTGAAGGGAACCTCAAATCAAGTGGTTTTTTGTGAATCAGTTAGTTTTCTCGTTATTGACTATCAATTAATATTTTTGTTCTTTTGTTAATATTTTATATGTGGAGAAAGTGTATTACTTGTTTCGTTGTGCAATATACTTGGACATAATCTAGGATAATTTTTGGATAAAGTGTTTGTCTCATGTGAAGCAAATTAAATATAGGATAAGATTATTTTTATGTGTATTTTGACTAAATTTGTCTCTAATTGGGAATATAATTTAGGGATTTTTTTTTAAGCGAAAGACTGGAAATATGTGTATGTATTTTTTTTTATTCCTTAGGGTTGTGTAAGTTCATGAAATTATTAAATTGGTGCCAAGGTGTTTTACACTTTTAGATGAGAACGCCTTATACAATTGATACATTCTTCAAGAGAAAAAATGTTGCAAACTCATAAGTTAACGAATCACTACCTTCCTCTAATATTGATTTTGTGAGAATAAAGTTTGGCCCCGTTCAGTCTCTGAATGAAACCTTAGCATCTAAAAAATCCAAATGTCTAGAGAAATCCTTGAGTGTGCATATTCTCAACAATGGGAGGAATAGTTAGTTGGAAGCTATACTAACGTGGTAGGATTAGCATAGTTTAAAGTATCAGCCAGAATCAATAAAAGTCGGCCAAGTCGTATCTCACTCGGTACCTTCCGAGGCGACGTATAAACTTCGAGTTTCCCACAACTCGACTAAGTCGTCTGAACAATATCCCAGTCAATTCAAAATCGCTAAGATATCGTCATCGAATTGACCGATACGGTTCTGCGACACCACTAGATGACCTAAATCTCTTTTTATATTTAATATTTTCTTGTAGATCGCATCATCTGATAACACATCGCAACGCCGCGACCGATATGTACCAGAGCTCTCTGAATCAATAACCCATACCGTGACCTTGAACCATGAGGATTAGAGGTATCTCTTGAGTAGTACAGGACGCTACCTCTAAGCCAATTTGATCTCCTGCCATTTTTTACAATCCAAGTTCAACGCATACACTCCCCACCTCTGCCCCAAAAAAAAAAAAAATTAATTCTTTAAGGTCTGTTTGGAAACCGAGAAATTGAAGGAAAAGAACATGGAAAATGACATCCAAAAAAAATTTTAATTATTTAAGGTCTGCTTGGAAACCGAGAAATTGAAGGAAAAGAACATGGAAAGTGACAGCTGTTGGTAAAAACACTAAAAGCTAATTTTCTCCTGGCAAAAAGTCTGTTCAACTAAACCTAGCACAGTATACGAGCAATCTTAATGTAATTTCTTCCTTTTTCTTCTTATTTCTAACTAATTAAACATCGTTGTCGTCACTAATTTCATCATGTAAAAAGCTTATACATGACTTTCCTCTGAATATTTCTAGCATCCAAACACTGCCTCAGAATCAAAGCAAGCAGTAAAATTAGTCAGAACCCATAACCCAACTCAAAATACAAAATCCAAAAACCAAAATTTTCCACGAAAATCAATTCAAAGTGAAGGAAAAAATGTACCCGAAGATGAAGGTGAATTGGAATTCTCGTGATTTTTCTTTCCCATAGCTTTCACTACAAAAGATTGATACACAGAAGAAGAAGAAGCCTTCCTTTTCAAATCCTTCATATCGAAAGCCCTCCCGTCTTCAACTCTGAAATAACCCATTTTTCTCAAGTTCCAGAAAATGGGTTTCACGGGAATTGAATTCTTCAGTACAAAGGGGTTTGGATTGGTGTTCTTAACATGAACAGCCCAGAGATCCATAATGAACTCCCAATAATTTAATCACGTAATTCAATTGGAAATCTTTCGGTTGGAATTGTTATGAAAGACGAAAATTGCGAAAGAGGAAAACTTCGTTTCAGAAAGGCTGCACCGGATAAGTTTTTTTTTTTCGATCCAATCACCGGATAAGTGAAAATAACGAAACAAAGGGAGACATGAAGGAAACCCCGAGGAGCATATACTGAACCCAACTTGCCACAAAATTATTTGTACACCATCAGACATAATACTACTTAATTTTATTAACGACCACCAATAAGGTATCATATCAAATAACTATAACTATAAGATTAGAAGAAATGCAATCTTTATATTATATTTAAATACAAGGGTCTCTCTATGCAAAGCACAATTTTTTTTAATACATAGGTTGAGTTATTTTAAATCATAATTGATGATGCACAAATTGGTATTGTACAAGATAAATAGTCGAGAATGTGTAAATGTGCAATTAATGAGCAATAAATAAGGTGATCAATAGCAAAACGGTAAATAAGAGTCAACACAAAAATTTATAGTAATTCGGTCTAGGTGACCTATTCCACTCTCGGGAACGGCAACGGTAGCCGATGTTCTTTATTAATAAATAAAAGTCACCAGAAAAGTATTCTCTGGGGGAATTAGAATGTTTTGGGAGAGAGGAGCAATGTGTGTAGAGAGGTGTGTAGGGGTTTGAAAGTCATGCCCTTTATATGGAGAGGGGTTACATTATATAGATTTTGATAAGGCGGTAAGGTGGTAACGTGAAACAGATGGTTTCTACTATTTTGGTAAGTACAATTAAGGTAAGATTAGATCTCCGTGCGTATTCTGATATTTTCTCTCTCATGCTCCTATTCCGTCCGAAAAAGATCCTGAGTTGGGTTGGACTTGAGTTGGAGTGGGCTAGGTTTGAGTTGAAGTGGCAAAGAGAAGAGGGCGAAGGAGAGAGAGGTGAGACCAACCCTTGGGCGGCGCCCCTTGGTCCCTCTTTATAGGCGTTGGCTTCTTGATCTCCTTTTGGGCTTGGTGAGTTGGGTTCCCTTCTAGATACTGATCAACTGGGCCCTTCCTGGTTTATTTTTATTGGATTTGGCCCAGTTAATTTTGGGCTCATCATTTGCCCCAATGCCCAAGCCTCTGATTTTTTGCGAGAGGAAGGGATTGAGGGCATGTGCTTCGTCTCCACTTGAGTGAACAGGAGTTCTCTTTCTCACCATGGTGCTTTTTCCTCCTAAGGGACTTGCTGAATTTATCGATATCAATTTTTTTTTTTTTGGCATTGTTCTTGTTGGGTCTTTGTCTATAAATAATTGTTGTTTGTTTCTCCTTCCTCTTTCTCCATTTCTTATTTTCTAGAGGCTTCTCTTAGAATTTGTTCTTCCAAGCTTCTCCAAGAAGCTTTTTGATCAAGCTTCTCCAAGAAGCTACTCACCAAGCTTCTCCAAGAAGCCATTCAATCAAGCTTCCTCAAGAAGCTATACCTCCTCTATTTAAATGCTCTTCAAAGTTTACTGTTTCTCACCATTTCTCTCCTTTAGTTTTCTCTCTTCCCAAAACTCATGGGAACTAGGAGCTCAAAGAGTTTAAAGAAGCATGGAGTAGGTCTTGAAGGGGATGGAAGCGGTGCCCATGAGAGGGGTTGCCTAGGCAGCACCTAAGGGACCGTCCTAGGCAATGCCCAAGGGGCATATTTTGGCTTCATCTTGTAGGCTCTCAGTACGTCAAAGGTTTCCCGGAGGTTTGTCACATGGTCCACTACTGTCATATTCTTTACCAACATGTCGTCTATGTAAACCTCCATCATCTTTCCAATCTAGGCTTTAAACATCTTGTTGACAAGGCGCTGATAAGTGGCTTCGGCGTTCTTGAGTCCGAAGGGCATCACTCTATAAAAGTAAGTGTCTCTCATGGTGATGAATGAGGTTTTCTCCTAGTTTGGGGGGAGGATGCTTATTTGGTTGTAGCCAGAGTAGGCGTCTAAGAAACTCAGGAGCTCGTGCCCCGTGGTGGCGTCAATGAGGAGATCGATACGTGAAAGAGGATAACTGTCTTTGGGACAGACTTTGTAGATTTCTGTGAAGTCCACGCAAAGGTGCCATTTTCCATTGGCCTTATCTACCATCACTACATTTGATAGCCAGTCTGGGTAAACTACCTCCCTTACTAGCCCATTGGCTAGTAGTTTGTCCACCTCATTCTCCATGGCATACCCCCTCTCAGTGCTCACATTCCTTAACTTCTGGCAGACTGGCTTGTACTTGGGGTCAACATTGAGTCGGTGGGAGGCAACCTCGGGGTCGATGCCTTCCAAGTCTTCGTGGGACCAGGCGAAGACATCCGTGTTCTGCCCTAAGAAGTCAGTTAAGACAGAGGCCGACTCTTGGGAGAGTGAGGAGCCTATGTAGACCCTCCTTTCTAGAAAGTTGTCATCCACTTCTATGGGGCAGAATTCTTTTGTTGGTTCCACCCTTTTCAAGGTACTGTCGTCTCTAGGGTTGATCACTTCAACTTTGAGAGTCTCATGTAGTCTCCTGGCCCTCATAGAGGCTACATAGCACTCCCTTGCTAAAAATTGGTCTCCTCTAATCTCCCCAATCCCATTGGGGGTTGGAAAACGGATGAGAATGTGGTAGGTTAACGGCAATGCCCTTAAGGTGTTGAGGGCAGGGCGTTAGATTATTACATTGTAAGTAAAAGGGCAGTCAAGTACAAAAAAAATTACCACAATGGTTGGGCTTCTTAGTGCAGTTCCTACTGTAATAGACAAAGTGATTGATCCCAAGGGATAGACTCTTTCTCCTAAGAAGCTAACCAGGGGAGTCTTGATTGGCTGTAGTCTCTCTCTGCCGAGGTGAAGGGTGTTATAGGCTGTAACAAACAGAAAGTCGACTAAGTTGCCGTTGTCGACCAGGATCCTCCTAACCTAGTAGTTGGCCACCATCAGTGTCAAGACCAGAGGGTTATCATGCATGACCCAAATCCCCTTAAGGTCTCTGTCTGAGAAGGTGATGTCTTCCTCCTCCCCATGTTGGGGTGTTTTCCTTGGGCGAAAGTTATGTGACTCTACCTATCTGGCTCTTCGGGTGTGTGCCTTCCTGGTAGAGTTGGAGTCTCCTCCTAACCCTTTGACTATAGGCTAGATCTCCCCGAAGGGCTGCTGGCACTGGCGTTCTCGCTTCTCGTGTGGTGGAATTGGTCCTCGACCTGCAACATACTGTCTTAGTTGGCTACGCTGAATAAGCTCTTCAATCTGCCTCTTTAACTAGAAATAGTCGTCAGTGTCATGACAGTGATCACGGTGGAAACGACAATACTTGTTGGGGTTTTGGTGCTTTGGTCAAACTTCATCTTTTCGGGCTAGCAAAGTGTGGGGTCATCCTGTATCTAGAATAGGATATGCTCCACTGAGACGATGAGTGGTGTAAAAGGTTGTTGGTCTCTCAGGGGTAGTGGACTAAGATTGTCCTTCAAAGAGATTATCTCGGTTTTCTTCCTCTTACTTTCAGTCTCCTTTTTGTCTTCACAGGTGTCCTTTCTCTTTTCCCTTCCTCGGGAGGACTCACCCTAGTGGGCCTTGGTGACATCCTCGTCATTCATGTATTTCTATGCCCTAGACAACAACTCTGGTATGTTGGAGGGTGGCTTCTTGAGAACTGCGAATATGAAATTGAAGGTGCGGAGGCCGACGATAAAGGCGATTAGGGCTACCTTGTCATTTGACTCCTCAATCTAGAGAGCCTCCTTATTAAAATGGGTCAGGTAGTCTCTGAGGCTTTCGTCACTTTCTTGCTTGATAGTGAGCAGGTCGGTCACAGGTTTTTGATGTTGGCGTGCCCCAATGAAGTGCGAAACGAAGGGCCTACTTAGTTCTATGAAGGAGTGAATGGAGGAGGGTCTGATATTTGCGAACCATTGACAAGTAGACCCTTTTCAGAGTGGTAGGAAAGACTCTACACATAATACCCCCAGGCAAATTATGGAGTTGCATGAGGGACTTATATGTGTTAAGATGGTTGATGGGGTCTTTGGTACCGTTGATGATCTCGATGATGGGCATCTTGAACTTCGAGGGTAAAGGATAATTGACGATATCAGTAATAAAAGGTGTATCGGTACGTCTTACTAGGTAGTCCACGGTTTCAGGCGTTTATGCCTTGATGGAGTTGAGGGCATCATCGAGTTAGTTTTGCACATCTCTAATCTTTTCCTCTCATTGATTGGGAACATCCTTAGTCGGGTGACGGTACTGGCTTTCATGGTCACTCTATTGGCTTTCTTTATCTTCGTTCTCCTACGCATGTATGCGTGGAGGGGGAACACGTGAGCTCCCTGCGCGCTAAGGAGGGACTGTTGGGCGAGGGACGCCCTGGTGTGGTCTTGAGGTATTCTGGTAAGGGGCCCCATGGTGGGGGGTACTTGACGCGCAGAAGGGATGGGTTGCTGCTTCTCTTTTGCTTGAGGGATTGGGACTCCTCCAATAGGCTGAGTGGTGACACCCCTTGGGCGAGCATCAACTGGATAATCTATTGATTTTGGTTCACCAGCCGCTTCATGGTCTTTAAGAATTGTTGTTGTTGCTCAACGACGGGAGTCGCAGATGGTTCCGAGGGTGTGAGGGGAGGCGGAGCCTCCTCTTGGTTGGCGGGGTTATTGTTCCCCAACTGTTGACTCATCGATCTGGTAGTGATTGTCATAGGTTGGAAGAGAGTAGATAACTAGTCAATTCTCATAGACAGGACCAAACTAATGATGCACAAATTGGTATTATGCAAGATCAACAGTTGAGAATGTATAAAAATGCAATTAATGAGCAATAAATAAGGTGATCAATGACAAAATGGTAAATAAGAGTCAATACAAAAATTTATATTGGTTCGGTTTGGGTAACCTACTCCACTGTCGGGAACGACATCGGTGGCCAGTGTTCTAAATTAATAAATAAAAGTCAGCGGAAGAGTATTCTTAGTGGGAATTACAATGCTTTAGGAGAGAGGAACAATGTGTGTAGAGAGGTGTGTAGGGGTTTCAAAGTCATGCCCTTTATGTGGAGAGGACTTACATTATATAGGTTTTGGTAAGGTGGTGAGGTGAGGGATAAGGCTTTTACTATTTTAGTAAGTACAATTAAGAAAAGATTAGATCTCTATGCGTATCTCTATATATTCTCCCTCGTGCTCCTATTTTGTCAGAGGAACATCCTGAGCTGGATTGGACTTGAGTTGGGATGGACCGAACTTGAGTTGGAGTGCCAAAGAGAAGAGGGCGAAGGAGAAAAAGGTGAGGCCAACCCTTGGGTAGCGCCTAGGCCCTGGGTGGCGCCTCCTTGGGCGGTGCCTGGGCTTGGGTGACCCCCTTGGGCAGCACCCCTTGGTCCCTCTATGTGGGCATTGGCTTCTTGATCTCCTTTTGGGCTTGGTGAGTTGGGTTTCCTTCTGCATACTGATCATTTGGGCCCTTCCTGGTTTATTTTTATTGGGCCTGACCCAGTTAATTTTGAGCTCATCAATAATATAAATCATTGGATCTATATAATATGGACTGCTATTGTGCTTTCATGTAAATAGGACTATATGTAATATTATATAAATCAAACATTGATAGTAGAATAATTTATTTTTATTATTGCACAATTTAAAATTAAAGTAAACATACCAAAAATAGGAGAGGGATATGAGAGAGAGAGAGAGAGAAAATAAGATAAGAATGAATAAGTAGAGTTGAGTGTGACAGTTAGGTTTTCTGACATTGGGAGCTATGTAAAGAAAATGATGTTTTTGAGTGAGAAAAATTTTATGGGATGAATTTTGTACAATTAAATCAAAATAGATGAAAATTTGATTAATCTTATCCATTGTTGTGCTTTATAACTAGTGTGATTCAAGTTGTTAGCTGCCATATTATATATAGATAGTGACCCTATATGAGCTCTAAACCTTGCACCCTAATTTTCTATTTTTTTTATTTTTAAATACATTTTAATCTAGATATGACAGTCTCTCACTCTCTTTTTTTAATTCCCAACTAAAGTGGTGTTTGATAAAACTGAATGCTGAATTTTTTAATTTGCATATTGTTTGTTATCAACTAAAATTTAAGTTTTGAATTTAATCAACGTGTGTTGACAAATATAAGGAACTAAAATCTGAAAATTATTATTATTCTAATTTTCCCTTCTCTTTAACCATCTATTCGCGATTGCCTTATTGCTATCACCACCATCATAATGGTGTTGGTAGTGGTGGCAGCGAGGGTGGTGGTGACATAATGATAATGATGTTGGTGGCGACAACGATGATGATGATGGTGGTGGTGTTGGTGCTGGTGGAAGCAACACTATGGTGATGGTGGCGGCGACATAATGGTAGTGGCAGTGGTGGCGATGGTGGCAGTGACGATGACAGTGGTGGTGGTGGTAGCGATGACACAATGGTAGTGGTGGTAACAACGACATAATGGTGGTGACGACGACATAATGGTGGTAACGGTAGTGATGGTGATGGTGGTGGAGTAGGTGGTGACAATGGTGGTGGTGGTGGTGACGCAATAGTAGTGACGATGGTGGCAATAACAGTGGTGGTAGCAATTGTAGTGGCAGTGGTGGTGGCGGTGGCACAATGGTGTTGATGATGGCAATGGTGGTGGTGGTAGCAGTGGCACAATGGTGGTGGTGGTACAATGGTGGTGGTGGTGGTGATAGTGTTGGTGGTGGTGGCGATGACACAATGGTGGTGAGGGTATATTTTTCAATTATGAGAAATTGATAAAATCGTTACTGACTAACTTTTTCAGCATTAAAGTGATAAGTAGGTGTCTTGTTACTTAAAATTTTAGTCTATTTTTAAGAAATGCTTAAAATATTAAGTAATATGTGTTTTAGGTAATGAAATGGATTTAATTTATTAAGTGCTTAAAGTATTTAGGTTTAACCTTAAATGGTGTTATCAAACCAGCCCTAACTCAAAAACTAAACTCCCTAAGACTATCTCCAATAGAAACTCAAATTCTTATTCAAATTTGATTAAAAAAAAAAAGTAAAAAGCTTGATTTGATATAGACCTCTCCAATGGAGAAATTCAAATTTCAATGAGGGCAAACTCAAATTTAAATGTGGATAAAACATAACCATTAGATCTTTAAAGGAGGGTGAAATCTCACCATTAAATATTTGAGTTTGAATTTGATTTTTCCTTGATTTAAGTAAAAAAAAATGAGTCTCCCTTGATTTGATATAGGTTTGGGTATAGAATTGAAGAAGTTTTTTACCCAAATTTAATTTTGGGTTTAAAAAATGGTAAGGATTAGAGACACATTGTTAAAACTCCCCATTACCCACACTTCTGTGTTCCCTCCACTCCTTCACGCATATAAGGGTAACTACATGTGTTTTTATTAGAAGATAGATCACACCGTTGAGCAAAGGTTGGGCCAAATTAATGTCTTCTTGTATCTGCTCTTTTATTATTTTCTATCTTGGTTGGTGATAATTATAATTGTTTCTTCTTACTTTTTTGTTCTTTGTGGTGTGACAGATGGGCATACAAAAGGGGGGATTGAAGGACTAAAAATGATATCTCTATGACTAGATATTAACATGATCTACTATGGATAAGGATTCAAAACCATGCACAAAAATGCGACATGTAAGATTCCATATTATTTTTGAAAATATATACTACGTTAAGAATATTCATAAAGTAATGAAAATAATCTTGAAAACTTCGAAGCATAATTTGTAAAATAATCGTGAGGTTTAGGTTTTGCGGGTAATGACATTTGGGTCATATATAGAGTTGGAGGCATATAAACTTTAGAAGGATAGTTAAATAATCATTCTATAGGTCAAAAGAATGTCGCAATTGAATTTGGAGCGATGAAAAATGTTAGGTTAGACATTTAGTCAGTATTGCGATGTAAAAGGGTAAAAATTATAAATTTGACATTTTGGGTATAATTTGACTTGAATTTTTATAGAACTAATAAAAATAAATGTTTTCAAGTTAAATTAACATTAAAATTGAATCTGAAACATCGAAAAACCTGGTTAAATTGGAGATATTTAAGGGCAAAACTATAATTTCGGAGAAAATGCATTTTTTTGTCCTGTGAATAGTAACCGGGTCTGAAGTTTGAAATTATAACCCCATTTTCACCCCCATTTTTACCCCCTCATTTCTCTCATATTACTTTCACCTCTCGTCCAATACTACTCCACATAGGGGTGTCAAACGTGTCGTGTTCGTGTGGCCCACATGTCGTGTTATTTGTGTCGTATTCGTGTTAATACCCACGAAAAAAAATATATTTAATTTGTTCCGAGTATTAAACATTAGTTTAGATTATTTATTATGCGTATTTATTAATCGTGTCAATTTTATAATTGTTCATGTTGGGTTTGTATCAATGGGTCAGAGTTGACACCCTTGACTTCACACATCTTAGAACTAGAGAGAGAGAGAAGAAGGTCATTAGTATTTGAACTTTTGCTTGAAAACCGAGGAACATTGTTTGAGATTCTTGATGTCAAAACTAGATCCAATCACGTAATATCCAGAGCGCTAATAAACTTCACAATCATTAAATGATACAATATCCAAATAATGAATAAATTATGATACCAATTTCATATACATTTCAAACAGGTACTTCCAGGTGGTTATATTTCATATACCAATTCTACCACTTGATTGCTGCTCACGTACATTTAATTCCAAAAGGATCCCAGAGTTTCATTCATTATAAACAGTACAATCAATAAGATCATTATGATTAACCGCATTCAAAAACCCTGATTCGGGTCTGGATCCAAGTAAATATTCAAAACTCTCAATCATATATTTCAAATCATGCTCAAGAATCATAAATAATATATGGAATAATTTATAAATAAGTTTAAAAATATTGCCTGTTTTGGAATTGAGAAACCCTACCTCGATCCACGTATTGGCTTGGAACTGCCAAAAAATAGAACAATGAAATTCTTTAGTGAAATATTTGTAATAAACTTATTTTAACTAACTAAACATGGTTTTTAAATTTAATTAGGTCAAATATTTCACAAACTAAATAATAAACAATTGACAGAACCTTAACAATGACTCAAAACCCTAGAACAATGAAATTTTTGGCAGCCACAAAAAACCCTACGAATTTTGGCAACCCTTTTTTTTTTTGTAACCCTAGAATTAAATATGCAAGAAATAAAAGGATATAACATCACCTGATTGGAAACCTCGCTCTAATACCAAATGATGTGAACCCCAATCGTCTTGTTTTGAGACCTAACAACAATATTGAAAAAATAACCCAAGAAAGCCAAACTCAAGTCTATGCATGGAGAATCTAGACCCATTGAGAACTTGTTTCAAGAACCTAAATTATATTAAAATCTAGACCTGTTGAAGAACCCGTATCAAGAACCCAAATTACAAGGAGGAACACCACAAAGGTTGTGATTTACCTTTGATAAGTTCAAAAGTTCAATCAAGAATAAGAGCAGTAAACTCAACTCACAATAAAAATTCAATATTGTCTGCTCTCTTGAAGTGGCTAGTTACATCCTTTAAATACCCTTCCCAAGACATGATAAAACCCTATACTAAAATTTGTGATCATTTCTCTAAAAAATTCCCTTGAGTGAATAGTATTTCGGTACTGTAGCATGCATAGTGTCGTGCTACAATAACTTCTAAAACTCTAGTTCAAATAAAATAATAACTTTTCTAATAAGACCTTGGCCAAAATACAAGGTCTTCCCAAAAAACCCTAATTCATAAGAAATAAGACATATGTGGGTCAAGCATCCTCAAGTCCACTTATTCTAAACTAATAATAAAAACCATTTAAAAAAATTAAAATCCTTAACAACAAAAGGCGTTATCTCTAAGTCATGTCTTCATGTCTTCCACAGCTTGGATCAAAATTGGTTCTCCTTCTTTCGAGCCCATCTCGAGTGTTGGACTCTTGCTAGCTTTATCCCAAGTGGATTGCACCAATCCTTGCATTACTTCGTTGATCTTCTTGGTTCTTGATCTTATATTTGGCCCTTTGGAACTTGCAAATGATCTTTAAGAGTAGGCCCACATTGGTTCCCATCATTTCCCCTCTCCTCAAAAGGATTCGACCTTGAATCTTCACCGTGATATTGTTGATCGCCCTGCAATCAATGCACATCCTCCACGTCCCATCCTTCTTTAGCACTGGTACTGCACATGAGCTCATGCTCTCCCTCACTTCCCCCAACACCAAGTTCAACTGCTCAAATTGTTATTGTATGGCCTACAACATAAAGAATAGGTTATCAGTCTTCCCCTTGGTAATGAGCCACTTCGGTGGGACATTGTAATGTGCTGCACAAAAAGAATGTAAGTGGTAAAAAAAACCTCACACACTCCCTTACGTGTTTACACTCAAATGATGACACTCCAGTTGTGTTTCACTCTTAATTGGCTTTTTCGTGATAATAGTGTCACACTCTCTTGCCTTTTTTCTCAAGAGTTTTCCCACTCAAGTTCTTTAAGAAGTAATTAAACTCAGTCAAGACATTGCAACCTTGTTTAATCCCAACTAGTAATTTGGCCCAAGAAACAAGAGAACAAGAACAAGAGAAACACATAAGGAATAAAACGCAAACAAGAACATGAACAAGAAACACGAAAAGAACAAGAGAAATGCGGAAGGAATAAAATGACATGAGAATCAAAAAAATTATATGAATGAAAGAGTAATTATAAGACAAGATACCAACTATAATGATGTATGCAGCCCCTTTGAAGAGAAGGCAAAAAATATATATATATATATTTTTGAATTTTCTCCTTTTTTTTGGGATGATTTTTTTTTTCTTTCACCAACTGATTTGATCACAAACTAAATAATAAAAAATTGAAAGAACCCTAACAATAACTCAAAACCCTAGAATAATGAAATTTTAGGTAGCCACACAAAACCCTAAGAATTTTGGTAGCTTTTTTTTTTTAACCCTAGAATTAAATATGCAAGAAATAAAAGGATAGAATATGACCTGATTGGAAACCTCGCTCTGATACCAAATGATGTAAAACCCAATCTTCTTGCTTTGAGACCCAACAAAAATATTGGAAAAACAATCCAAGAAAGCCAAACTCTAGTCTAAGGATGGAGAATCTAGACCCGTTGAAAACTCGTTTCAAGAACCCAAATTACAAGGAGGAACGCCACAAATGTTGTGATTTATCTTTGATAAGTTCAAAAGTTTAATCAATAACAAGATGAGTAAACTCAACTCACAATTAAAATTCAATATTGTCTGCCCTCTTGAAGTGGTTGGTTCCATCCTTTAAATACCCTTCCCAAAACATGATAAAACTCTAGACTAAAATTTGTGATAATTTCTCTCAAAAATGCCCTCGAGTGAATAATGCCGTGGTACTGTAATGTGAATAGTGTCGTGCTACAATAACTTCTAAAACCCTAGTTCAAATAAAATAATAACTTTCCTAATAAGCCCTTACCCAAAATACAAGGCCTTCCCAAAAAACCCTAATTCACAAGAAATAAGACATATGTGGGCCAAGCATCCTCAAGCCCACTTATTCTAAACTAATAATAAAAATCCTTTAAACAAATTGAAAGCCTTAATAACAAAAGGCGTTATCTCTAAGTCATGTCTTCCACAACTTGGATCAAGTGGATTAAAACTGGTTCTTTTTTTTTCGAGCCCATCTTAAGTGTTGGGCTCTTGCTAGCTTTATCTCAAGTGGATTGCACCAATCCTTGCATTGCTTCCTTGATCTTCTTGGCTCTTGATCTTGTAATTGACTCTATGGAACTTGCAAATGATCTTTAAGAGTAGACCCACATTGGTTCCCATCAGAAAACCCACCAAACTGAACTGAGTCTTGGGGGTGAAAGAGATGGCCCTTTGACCCGTCAACTTGTTGATCTCGTCGAAGAGGGGTTGGGGGATCGTTTACGAAAAATAAAGGACAACAATGTGAATATTCTCAATAGACTTGATGAATTTGCACTCTCCGGTGGGGTATCTCGAAACTTATGGCCATCTAATGAGCCCTCCAACAAGGAAATAGGGGTCGATGACTCGAGGAACCATCTTAGTGGCGAAGTAGGGGGCTCCAAGGCTCCAAAATGCCCGAGGGCCAATGGATAGGTGCCGTAGGTTCCAGCCAAGAGGGCTAAACTCTTGGCTTGGAATGACCTCTGTTGGAGACTGTTTGGGTGAGGGGTGCGGAGGAGTCCGAGGAGGGGTCAACCCTCTCCGTGAAGAATGGAGGAGCTAGGGGGCATGCCGTCCATTGCGACGATGATGAAAGGAGACACCCTAGGGATAGGGAGACCTTAGATCCAAGTTGGACTGCATGATGATGGATAAGTCCTCCCCTGATGCGGACACAGATGACGATGGCATTCTGTCACCGTTCAGCAAAAACATCATGGAGATGGAGGTACCAAAGAAGTTTGCGGTGCCAAGATTCAAAGTCTACAATGGACCGTCCAACCCGGAGGCTCATCTCTAATAATACAAGCAAATGATGTCCCTATATAACTCGGATCATAGTCTGTTGTGCCGCATGTTTTCAATGAGTCTATGCGATATGACCATGAAATGGTTTGAGACCCTCTTGCCGAATAGCATAGGGTCCTAGAGGGAGCTGACTAGATATTTCTTTATGTAGTTCATTACGAGAAGCAAATGCCCAAAGGATGTTAGATCCTTGTTAACCATCTGACAGAAAGAGGGAGAAAGATTCCACTAGTACGCCACTCGCTATTGGGAGGAGGTGAATGAAGTAAAGGGATGTTCCTAAATCATGACAGCTCCCTATTTCAGACTTGACTTGTCTCAGTACACAGACACTGATGGACATGGGTGAATTAATGGCCTGCATCAACAAATACTCTTGGATAGAAGACGAGTTAGCAGGGAGCAAAGGAAAAAACTTAGCCCAAAAAAAAAAGATAAGGAAAAGGAGGAAGTCCCTCCTAAGAAGATGTTACCACCAACGATGGAGGGATCCACACCACATTCAAAAAGAGTATCTACAAGCTGTTGCATAAAATTAAGAAGAAGTCATTCTTCAAATAGCTGCCGAGGATGCAGGGCGATCTGTCCACTAGGAATCAAAATGCTAGGTGTTTATATCACAAGCATATAGGTCACCTTATTGAGGATTGTCGAGTGTACAAGTTCTTCTTGGAGAAGTTGGTCCAAGAGGAGCACCTTAAAGAGTACATTGAGGAGGATCTGCCGAGGGAGACACACACCGTCGATGACCAGGCCACTGTCCGCGATAAAATCATCGAAGTCATCTACGAATGCCCCTGGAGTGGTCGATAACTAACTCTCTTAGGTCCGAATTGAAGAGGGTAGCCTTCACCATGATGCTAGAGGAGAAAGATGGGGGCCAACCAAGTAAGAGACCTCAGACGGATCAATGAGGCATCATCTTCTCGAATGATGACTTAGTAGGCGTGATCCTCCCCCATGAGGATGCCTTAATCATAACCTTGCGAATTGGAGGCTTTGATGTCAAGAGGGTCTTGGTGAAATCAGGAAGCTCCATGGAGCTAATGTATCTCGATGTGTTGAAGCGAATGGGTCTTGGATCCAAGGACCTTACCACTGTTAACTCACCCCTTATTGGGTTCTCTACCGCTAGGGAAGATCACTTTGTCGGTCACCACTGAACCTGTCACAATTGACACCGAGTTCATGATGATCGACTTTGATTCGCCATACAACATTATAATGAGGCAGAATTGGCTGCACTCGCTTCGAGCAGTGTACTCCATCTACCATCAGAAGTTGAAGTTCTCCACACCGGAGGGGATAATGGAGATTTGTGGAGACCAAGCTTCACCAAAAAATTGTTTTTATGCTGCCTTAAAAGTCGGGGTTACCTCGAAGGAAAGGGAGTGTGCCCCAAAGGAAGTGTTGAACAAATAACAACTACAGTCCGGGCGTCTAGGCCTCGATGAGCCTCATATTAACCCAGTCGACTGCTCCATGGAGGATCTCTAGAAGGTACTCCTGAGGGCGGGTAGGAGAAGAGATATTTCCTGATCGACTCCACCATGTCCACAGCCGAGTAGAAGAAGATGGCCATTTTCTCGAGGAAGAATGTGGATATATTCTCATGGGACACCGCGGAGAAGAAAGGGATAAGTTCAAATGTTATAACTCACATACTTCATGTAGATCCCAATCATAAGGCCCTTAAGCAAAAGCATTGGTATATGTCACTGCACCATGCCCAGATAGTCAACAAAGAAGTATAGAGGCTCCTAGAAGCTGACGCCATCCGGGATGTACAATTTCTAGAATAGTTGTCGAATACCATCTGCGCAAAAAAAAGAGAGTAGGAAGTGATGTGTCTATGTGGATTTCATGGACTTGAATATAGCTTGCCCTAAGGATGACTGCCCTCTCTCTAAGGTTGATGAATTGGTCAGCGCCATGGCAGGACACGAACCCATGACCTTTATGGATATCAGGGCCAGTTACCATCAGATCCCCCTCCATTTGTCTAACCAAGAGAAGACTGCCTTTATCACTCCAAAAGGGTCTATTATTATAAGGTCACGTCGTTCGGTCTTAAGAACGCATATGTTACATAATATAGGCTCATGAATCAAATGTTCAAGTGGCAAATAGGGAATACCATGGAGGTGTACATTGACCACATGCTGGTCAAGAGCAAGAGTCAGAATGACCACATTGAAGTCTTAGAGGACGTCTTCTCTACTCTCTATAAGTATATGCTGAAGCTGAACGCGACTAAGTTTTCTTTTGTAGTTGGTTCTAGAAAGTTCCTAAGGTACTTAGTAAGTCGACGGGTCGTTGAGGCCAACCCAGAGAAAATACAAGCTATCATGGATGTACGTAGCCCTCGGACTGTCCGAGACGTCTCGAAACTTACGGGAATGTTAGTTGCCTTAAATTGTTTTATATCTCGATCGTCGGACAAGTGCAAGCCTTTTTTTGGTGCCATCAAGAGGTCCATGAAGGACACTTGGAACGAAAAATACGAAAAGGTGCTCGGAGGGATCAAGGAGTACCTGAAGGTCCTCTCGACCATGTGGTTCTAAGGGGGGAGATGTTGTTCCTCTACTTGGCCATTTTTGAGTTTATTGTTAGTGGCATACTGGTCCATGAGAATGAACTTGAGCATAAGCCGGTGTATTATGTAAGCAAAGCTCTCCTAGACGCAGATATAGGATATTTGCCTTTGGAAAAACTTGCATTAGCACTAGTCATGACTGTGAGAAAGTTGAAGCATTATTTTCAAGTGCACCCCATCACCGTCTTGACGGATCAACCTTTGAAAGCGATGCTAAAGAAGTCGGACCTCTCCAGGAGGATAGCAAAATGGGCTGTGAAGTTGGGGGAACATAACATTTATTATAGACCTAGCATGACAATAAAGGGTCAAGTGCTAGCGGACTTCATAGCTGAATTTACCAAAGGGAATCCACTTCCTCCCGAAGAGGAGCCCTCCACGTACGACCATGTGTACTCCTGGAGACATTGCGTGGATGGATCTTCCAACAACAAAGGGTCCAAAATAGGGGTGTTATTGGCTCCCCGGAGGGACTGGTCAAGGAGCAGACTGTGCGATTGGGATTTAAGGCGTCCAACAATAAGGCAAAGTATGAAGCCCTCGTCTCTAGACTAAAACTTGTCGATGTCGCGGGGGTCGCATAGCTTATAGTCCTTCAACGAAGAATTTGTAGCAAGGGATCCGAGGGATGAGAGCCTATCACCATAAGGCAATGACCCTACTCCACAAGTTCAAGAAGGTGGAAGTCAAATAGATCCCCCAAAACAAGAATGCCCACGTCGGGTGTTGGAATATGCCATGACATGAAGGATTACAATGGAGTTCCTGCCTAACTCTAGCATAGACAACATCCCCAGAGTGGTAGCTATCTTGGAGAGGGAGGAGTCCCCTTGCTGGATTGACCCACTGTTCAAGTTCCTTGCCTCCAAGAAATTTCCTGAGTGTCCCAAGGAGGCCAAGAAGATAAAGTTTAGGGCCCTCAGGTTTTGGGCCTTGTTGGATAAAAAAATGTACCAAAATTGTTCTCAGGTCCTTATTTGCTTTGTGTTCCCAAGGACAAATTGAGCCCCTTCTGTACGAAGTACATGAAGGCATATGTGGGGGACACTTAGGTGGACGATTAGTGGCCCATTGTATGATGTCGCAGGGATATTGGTGGTTGCGGATGCAAAGGGATGCACGAGCTTACGTCCAAAAATATAACCAATGTTAAAGGTTCGTTCCCATTATTAGACAACCAACAAGAGATTTGCACCCGCTAACTAGTCCTTGGCCATTCACCTAATGGGGACTCGACTTGGTTGGACCCCCTCCTGATGGCTCCCAGATATAAGAAGTTCTTGATAGTTGGGACCGATTCCTTTACGAAGTGGGTTAAATCTGAGCCATTGACTCATATCAAGGACACATACACTAAAAGGTTCATGTGGAAGAATATTGTCACGTACCATCCTGGTCTCCTAGGGATGAGACGTGACTAGGTTTTTGATATACATGTTTACAATTATTATAATCTGGACTAATCAAACATTAAATAATCTCACAGGTGTAACAACATTATCCCTCACCTTAGTCATTGAGCATAATGGTAAAACTTGTCTCATAACCTATAGCAATGATTTGTTACCAAGGTTATAGACATATACAAAATCCCACACCCACATAGCATACATCGCAAAGTTTGCTTGTTGAGTCTATTTACAATTATACTCTAATAACTTGGCATAATAATGTAACACCTGTATTTTCTTTTATATATGTATATAGATATAGAGTAAATAATTGTTATAGAAATGTGGGTAAATGTAGTGATGTGTGTTTGAAGTTGGTAAATTGGAAATAATAGTTGAAATAGTAAATAGTTAGCTAAGATTTGCTTTAAACTGCATATTAAACATGTTCAATCGAAGGTGTAGGAATTGAGATTTATGTGAGGAAACCTTGTTAGACATATTTGGGATGACTTTGGAAGGGTTTAAGATGGTTTGAAAATGAAAAATAGAGAAAAAGAGAAAAACTGGGCAAAACCGTACCGGTACTGTGTACCGGTACCGCAATGTACCAGTACTGCGTACCGGTACTGAATCGTACCCGTACTGCATACCGGAGCAAACTGGTCTAGAGAGTTCGACGTACCGGTACAGCATACCGGTACTGTATCGTACTAGTATTGCGTACCGGTACTGACTATTAAATGTCGCGATCTCGGTCCGATTTTCGCCTTATAAATACCCTAGGACGCCCCCATTAGCCATATTTCAGCCCCCCAACCTTAGAAACCCTAAGA
>CM042185.1:37887452-37918945 GCA_023539305.1 Ilex asprella
CGAAAAGGTGCTCGGAGGGATCAAGGAGTACCTGAAGGTCCTCTCGACCATGTGGTTCTAAGGGGGGAGATGTTGTTCCTCTACTTGGCCATTTTTGAGTTTATTGTTAGTGGCATACTGGTCCATGAGAATGAACTTGAGCATAAGCCGGTGTATTATGTAAGCAAAGCTCTCCTAGACGCAGATATAGGATATTTGCCTTTGGAAAAACTTGCATTAGCACTAGTCATGACTGTGAGAAAGTTGAAGCATTATTTTCAAGTGCACCCCATCACCGTCTTGACGGATCAACCTTTGAAAGCGATGCTAAAGAAGTCAGACCTCTCCAGGAGGATAGCAAAATGGGCTGTGAAGTTGGGGGAACATAACATTTATTATAGACCTAGCATGACAATAAAGGGTCAAGTGCTAGCGGACTTCATAGCTGAATTTACCAAAGGGAATCCACTTCCTCCCGAAGAGGAGCCCTCCACGTACGACCATGTGTACTCCTGGAGACATTGCGTGGATGGATCTTCCAACAACAAAGGGTCCAAAATAGGGGTGTTATTGGCTCCCCGGAGGGACTGGTCAAGGAGCAGACTGTGCGATTGGGATTTAAGGCGTCCAACAATAAGGCAAAGTATGAAGCCCTCGTCTCTAGACTAAAACTTGTCGATGTCGCGGGGGTCGCATAGCTTACAGTCCTTCAACGAAGAATTTGTAGCAAGGGATCCGAGGGATGAGAGCCTATCACCATAAGGCAATGACCCTACTCCACAAGTTCAAGAAGGTGGAAGTCAAATAGATCCCCCAAAACAAGAATGCCCACGTCGGGTGTTGGAATATGCCATGACATGAAGGATTACAATGGAGTTCCTGCCTAACTCTAGCATAGACAACATCCCCAGAGTGGTAGCTATCTTGGAGAGGGAGGAGTCCCCTTGCTGGATTGACCCACTGTTCAAGTTCCTTGCCTCCAAGAAATTTCCTGAGTGTCCCAAGGAGGCCAAGAAGATAAAGTTTAGGGCCCTCAGGTTTTGGGCCTTGTTGGATAAAAAAATGTACCAAAATTGTTCTCAGGTCCTTATTTGCTTTGTGTTCCCAAGGACAAATTGAGCCCCTTCTGTACGAAGTACATGAAGGCATATGTGGGGGACACTTAGGTGGACGATTAGTGGCCCATTGTATGATGTCGCAGGGATATTGGTGGTTGCGGATGCAAAGGGATGCACGAGCTTACGTCCAAAAATATAACCAATGTTAAAGGTTCGTTCCCATTATTAGACAACCAACAGGAGATTTGCACCCGCTAACTAGTCCTTGGCCATTCACCTAATGGGGACTCGACTTGGTTGGACCCCCTCCTGATGGCTCCCAGATATAAGAAGTTCTTGATAGTTGGGACCGATTCCTTTACGAAGTGGGTTAAATCTGAGCCATTGACTCATATCAAGGACACATACACTAAAAGGTTCATGTGGAAGAATATTGTCACGTACCATCCTGGTCTCCTAGGGATGAGACGCGACTAGGTTTTTGATATACATGTTTACAATTATTATAATCTGGACTAATCAAACATTAAATAATCTCACAGGTGCAACAACATTATCCCTCACCTTAGTCATTGAGCATAATGGTAAAACTTGTCTCATAACCTATACCAATGATTTGTTACCCAGGTTATAGACATATACAAAATCCCACACCCACATAGCATACATCGCAAAGTTTGCTTGTTGAGTCTATTTACAATTATACTCTAATAACTTGGCATAATAATGTAACACCTGCATTTTCTTTTATATATGTATATAGATATAGAGTAAATAATTGTTATAGAAATGTGGGTAAATGTAGTGATGTGTGTTTTAAGTTGGTAAATTGGAAATAATAGTTGAAATAGTAAATAGTTAGCTAAGATTTGCTTTAAACTGCATATTAAACATGTTCAATCGAAGGTGTAGGAATTGAGATTTATGTGAGAAAACCTTGTTAGACATATTTGGGATGACTTTGGAAGGGTTTAAGATGGTTTGAAAATGAAAAATAGAGAAAAAGAGAAAAACTGGGCAAAACCGTACCGGTACTGTGTACCGGTACCGCAATGTACCAGTACTGCGTACCGGTACTGAATCGTACCTGTACTGCGTACCGGTACTGAATCGTACCCGTACTGCGTACCGGAGCAAACTGGTCTAGAGAGTTCGACGTACCGGTACAGCATACCGGTACTGTATCGTACTAGTATTGCGTACCGGTACTGACTAGTAAATGTCACGATCTCGGTCCGATTTTCGCCTTATAAATACCCTAGGACGCCCCCATTAGCCATATTTCAGCCCCCCAACCTTAGAAACCCTAAGAGAGAAAGAAAGGAAGAGAAAAGCAAGAGTTTAAAGGGGTTATTCAAGATCCAAACCTAGCTTCCAAGATCACTAGATAAGGGTTTTCTTTCATTGTCTTACATTGAGGCTAGGATTATATATATGCATTCTTTTGACTCTAAATCATATCTATTTGCTATGAAATATGTGATTCTTGATATCCTTGCAAATCTTACCTTGTCTTGAATAATGTTATGGTATGGTAACCATTAAATCTCCTTTCTTGCTTCCAAACCCTAGTTCGCAAAGGAGAATGTGTTTTCTCTTGATTTTTCCTTTGTTCTCGATTCCCAACCTTAAATATTACTTGTTCTAAACTATGTTATGGGTGGGTAACCACTAAATCTTCTTGTATGCCTTCGAAACCCTAGTTTTCAAGAGAAATGAGTTCTCTTGATTTCTCCTTTGTCTTGATATCTAAATTTGATATTTATTTGTTATTGATTCTAACCCTTGTGAGTCATTTATTCTTGATATTCAATACTTGATATTCATTGGTTCTTGATTTCAAGACTTGACATTTAATTGCTCTTGATTTCAATACTTGTTATTCCTTTGTTCTTGATTTCAAACCTTGATATTAGTTTTTTATTGATTTCAAGACTTGATTTTTCCTTTCTTTTTGATTCCAAAGCTTAATATTCATGAGTGATGGATTGCAAGACTTAATTGTTCTTGTTTTTAAAACTTTAGTGCTTTATATTGAATAATAAAATGGTATTTTTGATGATCTCATGGGATTTTTCTTAAATGGTTATATTAGAACGTTACATGTGAAATCTGGGAATTTGTATTTACTTGGAATTGTTGATTAATTGAGACTATTTTGGTTTTCTCATTTGTATGGTTGTTGTGACGAACTTGAGTTGCCTTCGAGAGATGTCTTAGAGTGTAAATGTTAGTCGATTCCAGTGGGGGTGAGATGGTTGCTTACACTTGTAGCGAGTTGTCATTTGGGAATGCAACCGCTATCGTTCGCCTGGAGTTCGAACTAGGAATGATATACCTTTCCTGGGGAAGGATTTGTCAATGCCATCGAGATGGCAGACGCCCTTTTCCAAAGTGCTTGTGATTGTGATTGGGTGGACTAGGTATAATCGTTGGGTAGACTCATGAAAAATAATCAACATACATAGTACCGTGGATGAACCAATATACATGAGAATGTGGAGTATTTTTATTGTACCTAAAATGGTTTCTACAAGAGTTTCGGGAAGTATGAGATTCCGTGAGAACTTGTTGGAAACAGTTTATTACTTGTTTATCGTATTCATTTTTCATTCCATTATTGTTATATTTAAACTGGAGATCTATTTAAAAGGTCCATGTTTCCCTTCAAAATTTATATACGATATTTGCGAAATGAGACCAACCAGTTTTTATATGTTTTTCTAAACCTTGTTGGAGTTTGGGAGGATTTTTCTACAGAGCTTCCTGCTCACCCTCCCTACAGTTGAACATTTTTCAGATTATGTGCCAGAGGAGGATCTCGGTGCTAACGAGCCGGACCATGGAGAGGCTTCATTAGAGGGATACTTGGATCCCGAGTGGGACATCTAGAGGTGTTGTTTACTTTTGTGCTAAACTAGAAAAAATTATGCACAATCATGTAAAGTCTAGTATTTTGTTTATTCCGTTGCTAAGTAAATGTAATTCTTTTGATGTAATAGCTATGGTTTTGGCTTATTCTTTTGGATATTGTTGTAAATATTTATGGATGAGGAATGAAGTCTCATTTCTTTATGGATTATATTAGTGCTCTCATGATATGAATGGTTGTAGAATGTAATGTCGTCCAGAGTGGTTTTGGGGGCGTTACAAATAATCTCTCACAAATATAAGATACAAGCCAGAAATTAGTCATACCGACACTCAACCTGAGTGATATCACACTAACGTTGTACAAGACTCAATCGATTCGACAATGGACTTGTCTGTATCTTCCTCTATAGTACCTGAAAAGGAGAACTATAGGGTTGCGAGCTAAACCATGCGCTTAGTGAGTATACATGCTATATACGAAATGAAAATGATAGTAATACACTGAAGTAGGTAGATGCTATGTAGATACACGTATCAAACAACATCAATCCAATATCAATAAATTCACAAGCCACATCATGTCCATATTACCCTTTATCGGGTAATTGGTCTCACATAGATCTGTGTCTTCCGAACCTCCTGGGAACACCACAGTGCTAGCACACCACTGCACGCCTAGTGATTAGGCGTCGATGCCCCTGTCTCAAACAGTACGCCACATTCCACAATACACAGTATAAAACATCATTCAATTACATAAGCACGTAGCACAAAATCTTGGGAAATTAAAATTAAATTATATCATTTACTATCATCTTATAATAGCATTTCCAAGACATATAAAGATATAGACCCACCTCAAATATACAGATCTACAGCCCTTCGGCTCTATCGGTGGATCATTTTGGTATTATTGTATCTGTTCTGACACCGAATGTCTCAACCATTCCACCTAACAAATTTGTAATTAAAATATCAATATGTTTATCACATTTAATAGTTAATCATGCACGAATGCATGCAAAATGATGCACCCTAAAGTGTCGCGATAACTCTGGTTATTGCACTATCCACTCACGCACTAGCACTTTTGTTCTAGGGATCACATTTTCTCCATAAATTTCTAAAATCCCTCACATTAATCACAATTAGGATTAAGTAGGGTCAAACACATTAACCAGGAGCCCATTTTCACACATTTTGACCCCGAATATTGAAAAACTACACTTCCTACATTCCATTCATTTCGTACCGGATATCATATTCATTTGCATTCAAAATTAACATCATTACATCAATCACTGTTTAAAAATACTACATGCAAAATTTCAGGTCATTTGGATTAAAATTTTCATATGTGATGATAATATTTAAAAATTAGGGTTTCGGCGTTACCGACACCCTTTTCCAACCTTTATCGCTCTTTTCTTGTAAAACCGCTACGCTTAAATTTATGTACACATTTAATCAATGAAAAAAGCCCCTAATTGATCATTTAAACCACCCATTTCATTCTCATTATTTTTTTTTCAACCTACGCCACTAAATGCTTCTTGAATATTTCAAATTGTCATTTCCACACTTTTCGTACACTCTGTTGAGTACCCATTCTTAATAGCTCCTAAATTTTGTTGAACACCCTTAATAAACTCTGTTTTGAACTTAAAATAAAGCAGCCCATTATTTTAACACATAACAACCCACCAAATTAACTAAAACAACACATTAAAATTAACCAAAACAGTCCACGAATTAAATTAAAATAGCCACTAATTTAAAACATGTTAAAACTGCCCACTTATATACAAATACATATATACTAAAATTAATCACAACACATGCTTAAATTGAGTCCCACATACCTTCCTTGCTCATGGTTCAAATGGACACACACACATATTTTTTTCTTGATGTCTTCTTCTCTTTTTTTTCCTTTTTCTCTCTTGCTCTCCTCACTCTCAGCTTCAATAGTCAACCACACACACACACACACACACACTATGTAACACCCCACCCTCCACATGGCACAATATTATTCGCTTTGGATCCACTGGTCCTCACGGCTTTATTCCTCCTAGTATCTCTAGGAAAAGACCTTATGCAATGTAAGATGAGGGGCTTACTTGTAAACCCAATAACTTTCCTCTCCCTATCCGATGTGGGATACCAGGATCTCAGAATCCACCCTCTTTAGGGCTGCACGTCCCCGTGCAGTAGCTCACCAGCTACCTGTCCGTCCACTACAAGCGAGCACGGCAGGGCCCCACACTCGGTCTAGGCGAGAGTCGGCTCTGATACCAACTTGTAACACCCCACCCTCCACATGACATAATATTGTCCGCTTTGGGCCCACTAGCCCTCACGGTTTTGTTCTTCCCAGTACCCCTGAGAAAAGGCCTTATGTCATGTAAGGTGAGCGGCTTACTTATAAACCTAGCAACTTTCCTCTCCCTAACCGATGTGGGATACCATGATCTCATAAGAGAAGATGCAAATGCTTTTAAAAAGAAAGGGGCTCTTGTATTGCAAAAGAGGTGAGCTTTGCGTCCCTTAAGCTGCAAAGGTGAAAGAAAAACTAAGTTACAAGAAAAGAGGGGGGAGTTGTTCTATGGGGGCCTGGTAACCTCCCACCGATGTTTGATGTCGTCAAAAAGCTCATCAATACTGGTAGATAAAGAATCGGCACTGCAAGAAGGAGGCACTACATCGATTTGGACAATAGAAGTATTGCCCTGAGGAGTAGGCTCTACATCGACAAGCGCAGGAGCTAGAACAATGGCAGCCTCCGACAATAGGGTTGTGTCACTCCAAGTGGCAAAAGTTGGATCGCGTTTTCAGTTGGCGAAGTCTGATTTGGAACTTGAAGTGTTTCAACTTCTTCAATTATAACCTCGACGGTGGCTTGCATCATCTCCTCAGAAGGAATGTACTCATGCTCCCTTTTCGACTTCTTGTTGGCCTCCAGCTCGGCCCTTAAATTGTCCAACTCTTGGGTGAGGAAAGCACAAGTTTACTCTGGCTCAAATTCCCTCATATCGGCCAGAGATACTTGCTTCGCTGCCTTAGTGATCTTTTTCTCGGCGTCGGCGAGTGAAGCGTTAACCTTGTCATCTTCCCCCTTGGCAATTTGGCTTTCTTTGAAGAGCATGGTAATCTGGTTCCCCTGAGTGGACAGGGTCTTATCCCAAGTAACCACCTCCTTCTTAGACATGGCAAGGGCCTTTGAGCCTTCTCAAGCTCTACTTGGAGTCTTTCACACTCCTAGACCTTGTCCCAATGGGTAAGGAAGCGCTAGGCAAGGCTAAACACGTGTTGCGCAACCTAGAAGGCAAAATAAAAAAAGTCATGCCAAGAGAGATACTAATGCAAAAAAGAATGAGAAAATTCACAAGTGTGGGAGCCTTACCACTAACAAGCTTTGGATAATGGAACGAAACAAGTGGTTGCTCCCTCGCCCCTGGTGGACCGTCATGTTAGTGTCAAAGTGGATTGCTTCACTCACGATGTAGGTAGTGTGAGGAGAGGTAATGATGGAGTTAATCACCCAGATGGGATTATTATTGCAATCTTGGGCAGCACCACGCCACTTTGGAGTAGTTGGTGTGGACGGTCGGAGTCGGCGTTGCCATTGAAGGGGTCGGAGTTGGCGTAGGAGTGCACTTACCATGGCCATCAGCATCATGCCTTTGCTTTATTTTTCTCTCCTTAATTAGTGGATCCCTATCATGGACTTGGTTCTGTCCTGGTGGAGTTGGGACAACTTAGTTGTTGGTAACTGGGGCGTTGGAGGCGGCGCCCTCGGGATCGATATCCCAAAAGGATGAGTTCGTTCCTAGTTAGGAGGAGTGAGTGGTCCCAGAGCCCGAGTTGTGTCCCCATTTGGAAGTAAGGGCGACTCTTTTTGACCAAGCTGAGGAAGAGATAAGGTGGATGGGACATGGCTACTTCCAAGGCATCTTATTCTTTAGGCTTTTGATGGATGTTGAAGTCTGGCCAAACGTCCCTGCTTGAAGTGCTTTCCTTGGCATGTATGGTGGTGGATGGATCCCTCACTTCCTTAGTGTCGACGGTGATGTCTTGAGTAGCCTCTACCTCGAATTTTGTGGCTTTGTTGGGGTCCTCTTCTAGGTTATCATCGAATAATGCTGACCACCTAGCTGGATCAAATGGTTAAGGAGTCTGAAAGATATTTCTGTACCCTGGGGTGTAATCTAGCAACACTTGCGCTGCTTGGCCGAATCTGTTACCTAGATATCCTCTGACGGTGATAAGAACGACAAGGTTGATAAGGTGCCAAGGAGACAGAGCAAACTCGTCGTCGGTGACCCCTACAAAGGGTAAAAAAGGATGGTTATAAACATCCTCCGAGGTGATGTAAGCAGAGAAGAGAGAGAGAGAGAGAGAGAACCCGACGTACTCATAGTTCACCATTGCTTGGGCCATTACAAATCGGCGTACTCGGGGCCGACTACTTTCTTCCATTGACCGCTAAAGATGAGCAAGTCATCCTTGTACCCCTTGTCTGAGTCTGGAAGGAGTGTCACGAGGTACATGGAGGGGTCTTGAGCCTTGAGGTAGAACTTCTGTTGAGGTATCACCCTCACTAAGGTGTAGCAGAAAATGGTGTCTTCTAAGCTGAGAATGACTTGAAGAAGCTCGTTTAGGGCCATCACTCCCATGATGATCCTAAAGGAATTCAGGTAACACTACCCCTGGAAAAGAAAAAATCGGAACAAAAAGCAAAAGAGAATAGGGTGGAGGGGAAATCTGATACCACCTTGCATAATGGCTTTAGAATAAAAGGGCATGGTTGCCTTAATGTCGATGTCGGTGCTGTGGAGTCCAGAAACAAACTCATTAACTGTGACCCCGACAGGGATGGAGTAGTGAGTCTTAAAGTTGGTAATTTGTTGACGGCCCTTAACCGTATATTTTCGCGGCCTTGGGGAACTAGCCTCATCGGCCCCGACGTTCGGATTCTGACGACGTCTCGGCATGGTGTAACCAAGGAAGGAACTCAGAACGGAGGGGTTCCTAAAAGCGAGGGGCCTAAGGGTCACTATTGAGGGGAAAAAAGAAGAAGAATCAGGCTAGAGGTGCAAAAATGATGCTAATAGGACAGAAAGGAGAAGGACAAAGGGAAAATGGTCATAAAGAAAGAAAAGAAAGAAAGACAACATTTACTCACCAATGAGCACGACTCTGATACAGAGGAGTGGTTGGTGGCTTCTTTCTCTGGTGGATTTTGAGGAATTTATGGCTTTCAGACGAACTATGGAGTCTGCGATGCAACTCCGACGAAGATCTTTGGTTTGATGAAGATTTTAAAAATGGAGAAGAGGGGAAAAGGCTTTGTTTAAATAAGGCCAAAGGCCATGATTACACACGATGGATGAGGAGGGGTAGATTAAATGAGGCACGAACCCCAAGAAAAGGAAAGTGGCTGGACATGGAAGCAAGGATCAAGCCCTTTCCTCTTCTTATTCCACATCACACTCGCCGTACAAAGATCAAGAGCTGGGGGCAGTTGATGAGACATTTATGAGAATTAACAGGGATTTGACACATGTCCTTGGCTTGATTGACGTGGGCGCATCATAGACTGACATGCGTCCTCAGCATTAGTCCCCTCGGGTCCCTTTGTGAGTGACATGTGTCCTCTGCACAATAGCCCAGACACCCCTTGCAATAACACGTGTCCTCGACATATGTCTCCCTTGGAGCTCTCTACGTCTGACGCCTGTCCTCGGTTTCAGGGACCTTCAGAGCCCCAACAAGTCGACAAGTGTCCTTGACATATGTGACGCCTCAAGGGGCCTCTATCAAACACGTCACCTTGGTGCCAAGTCCTCCACGCCGACGAGGTATGAATAGCAACTTTGACGGTTATCATGACTTGGAAGTAGAATTGGTCAATATTCATTGATTGCCTTTCTTGAGGCAATCAAAATGATAAAAAGGGCCGTTCAGTGACCAATTATAGTGATGTATGAGGCGTAAAACACAAAATTGTGAGGCAATGTAAAAAAGTGCCCCTGCATGTGTGCAACCATAACAAGGAAACATTAGATGACCCTTCAAAAGGATGGGACACATTTATTACCAATGAACCTCGGAAGGCGAGCATTAAATGCTCGTGGATCCGAGCATTAAACACAAAAACTTCTTTCCCTGTGATGAGGAAAACACTCTGCCATAGGACTAAGCGCCACAAGTCATCTTCCATATGGGCCAATAAGGAGTCTTCCTTCCATGGGACCCACCTATATGCAATGATTAGCTCCATGGAGGTATAAATAGCTCTCACAAACTCGAAACAAAGGTATGAAAAATCTGACCCAAGCAATAGAACAGAGATTTTCCACCCTTCTCTCATGTACTGACTTGATCATCGGAGAGGTCACGTCAGAAAACACTTCGGCGCCATTCTAACCTTTCTTTTCGAGTGATAGAGCTCATCTCGATAAGTCAAGAGTGACTAGATAGCCAAAAAATAAATTCATCACCACTCCTTATACAATTTTCTCAATATCCATTTATTGCGGGACCTTCGACTTTCCATGCGAACTCAAGTTCACCAAGGGAGAGATCTGTCAATTTATCTGTTGTGTGGAAACCATTGCACACACCAACATTCTTTATGACCATACGTTCTTGGTTCACTAGATTTCAGATTTCATAACTAATAAAATTTGTAAAACTTAAATTAAAGCTTACCGTAAATTGCTTTCCAAATTACAACCACCTCCGTAATCATCAACGACAATCAAAAGGATAAGAAGCAATGAAATTGACACCAAATTACTACAATTAATCCTTTTCAAACACTTCTTAACAAACTAGTGGAACTAAATCTTGAATCCCCCTCGAAGTGAAACCCTTACTCTCCCTCTTTCTTTCTTTGACTCTTGATTTTTAGGACTTATGTTTCTTTCCTTATGTTTATGTCTGCTTGCACCCCCTAGACACATAGAATGCTTATGTGTATGACACCTCCCTTTGGACTTCCACCCGTCAATCCACCAGCTTCCTTTATCATGCTTTACATTGATAGCAAATTCTAGCACACACTACTTTGAACCACCTGCCAACCTTTTGTTTTCCTTTCTATCTAATACCACCACCTCCTATCCCTTGCTTTGCCTATATTCTTTACATTTTAAACTAGAAATGTACACGTTGCAGCCCAACCTTGTAACACCAACCACGTAATACTTTATTAAACTTTGAGCAGATTTTTTTCATGGCAATCACAAAGCACACATACAATCAATGAACATGTGTCCACTTATGCACTATTTTATTCCATATCACTTCCTAGTCTCCTGCACACATCCATTTTCACTTATCTCGTATATCTCCGCATGCACACACACACACACATCTATACAATAAAGTAGCTTGAAAAGTTTGTCTTGAGCTTTTTGCAGCTTAGATCACTTGACAATTATTGATCCAACGATCAAAACTCCTCCTCCTTTAAATAATTCTATCATTGCAGGACTCTAAAGACTTAACTTAAAGCGGCTCAAATTACTTGACAATTATTAATCCAACGATCAAAACTCCTCCTCCTTTTAACAATTCTATCATTGCAGGACTCTAAAGACTTAACTTAAAATACGTATCTTTTGGTCTCTCATTCTATCTGGCCTTTTTTACAGTCCCACCCCAAATACAATATTTTCTCTCTTTCTGTAACGCCCTAAAAACCCCCTTGGACGACATTACATTCTAAACATCATTCGCTGCATGAGAGCACTAAATAACTCCATAAATAAGAAAGTTTCATTTATCAACTATTGATATTTTAAAAAAATTCGGGCAGAGTCTCCTTTGTACAAGGAGCCCTACCCAAAATATAACCTGTACAATTATACTACAATTGACCGCACCGGGTCCACATATACATGACTATTGACCACACCAGATCTATTTATCTATCATAAAATAAACTACCATTCACCATATATCATATCCACACTATCATCCCAAAAGAATAGGCCAAGAAATGACATTTACATTCCAAAAGAATTACACTTAAACATAGCAGCGGAATAAACAAAATACTAGGCTATACATAATCGTAAATACATTCCGTAGTCTAGCACAAAATAAACTACATCTCTAGATGTCCCACTCGGGATCTAAGTATCCTTCTAAGAAAACCTCTCCATGGTCCGACTCGTGAACACCGAGCTCCTCCTCTGGCACATAATCTGAAAAATATTTAACAGTAGGGGATTAGCAAGAAGCTCTGTAGCAAAATCTTCTTAAACTCAAATAAGGTTTAGAAAAATATAAAAAAGGTTGGTCTCATTTAACAAAATAACATACATAGCTTTTGAAATAAAACGAGAGTAGATCTCAAGTTTATACAACAACAATAATTACATGGAACATTAGAAAGCATTTCTCAAAGAAACCATTTTCAAATGGTTAGGAAAAATGCCAGCCGTTGCATTATCCCATACCAATGCACCGGCTCCGACATAATCCAATCCATGTTCTCATATAGTTATATAGATATATATTGGTTCATCCCATGCCATGTATGTTGATTGCCTTCCATGAATCTACCCAATGACTATACCTAGTTTACCAATTACAATCAAATCACAAGCACTTTGGAAAAGAGCGTCTAAGTATGTCCAAGTATTAACAAAATCTCCAATTTCATCATGTGACAATTCCAATAACCAAGTATGACAAATATCAGAGATCATCATAAACACAATTTTGTTGTTCAATATGAAACACAAAAGTTTTGAAATCAAGAATAAAGAAAAATTTAGAGAAAAGTTCATCTCTCTTGAAAAACTAGGGTTTTTTGCCAAGAACAAGGATTTAATGGTTAACCAACCATTAATATTGTTCAAAGCATGGTAATATTCATAAGGATATAAAGAATGAATGATTCTATAGCATACATCTAAGGTTTAGAGTGTAAAAAGTACATATGTAGAAACCCTAGCCTCAATGTAAGAAAAAGAGAAGAAATCCCCTACTTTTTTGTTCTTGAATTCTAGGGCTTGAATCTTGAATTACCCTTATATCTTGTATTTTTCCCCTTTGATCTTGAGTTTCTCTATTTTTTCTTTCTCTCTAAGTGTGTTTTCACTTCGAAATACTTCACAGCTTCTAGTACACTTAATATTACCTCTCCCAATGTTTTTCGACCTTCCGGATTCAATGGAGACCTTATTTTAACCTAAAAATATTTAGAATCTTACCTAATCGCACTTCTTAAACTGAAACATCTCCAAAGCTCAATTTAGCCCAAAGTCAATATACTTGAAACTAAATTTCAAAAATCAATATTCTAACCATGATTCTAATTCTCTACGATCATGTTATTTATCTTAGGGGAACTCTTAAGGTAATATTAACCTTATTTAATTTTTAATGCGGGGTCTTACAATCCACCCCTCTAAAAGAAAGTTTCGCCCTCGAAACTTAATTGTAGAGTTGGTCAATCTAATTCTAATTGACCACAGGGCCTCAACATATATTAATTCCTTAAGCATGAAATTCAAGATCATAATAGAATGTCATATTCTAAATTTTAAATCCATCCTTTCTACTTATACCGCCACTAAAATTAGTGAAGTTCCTCAAGTTTACCTTCATTCACTTCTTTTGATTATTCTTTATACTCAATAATTTCAGATGATTGTCTAAACTAATCTCTTATCATGCATAATTGCTAGATCTTCAACTTATTTCGTGTTCATCGGATATCACCTATCTTTTGAATGTACCAATCATGTTAAAATCTCATGTTTGATTTTTGCATGTTGCTTATCCATAAGCATTTCACGACCACCAAATTCAATTTCACTAATAGGGTTACTCCTCATTCTTATACCCAAATTATGTTACACTCCAAAACTTAGTATTGCCATTACGACAAGTATCTACAACGATTCCTTACATAGATGTATCATTCTTAATGACTTTGTTTCTCACTAGACTAGAGAAACTCACAATATTTAAAAATCGAATAATAATTTCACCTCATATGGACACTTATCAATTTTTTTTGTAGTCCGGTGGATGCCGCACTATTCCCAACAATTATAACCATCAAACTATACACCACGTTTTCTAAGAAATTGACTCTCACTCTTCAAGCTTATACTTTCTACCTTCACCCCTGTAACTGTAACCAATGGTTAATTCCACTACTATTAAATCTAATTCAATGGCTCGCTGCGCACTTTGATATAAATTAACATCTACCAAGTCCCAAATCAAACTAGCCACAAGATAGGAATTCCCATTGGTTTGAATGTTTTGAGAAGATATGTCAAATTCTACCAAAGTGTATAATTGAAACCTAACCACATTTATCCTCTAGTTATAACTTCAAAAATGTATAATCTAACGATCCATCTAATCCATTCAGAGGAAATTTTTAGTAATTAACTAACTATTATAATTAGGCTAAGTGTCAAGTTATATCTCCAAGATATTTGCTCTCAGTCCCCAAATCCTGAGCTCAAATCAATAAGCCTTACAATCCCCTTCACAACTCATTTGTATCCGGGTTCATACTTTTAGATCACTCTTAATATCTCGACATGTTCACCAAATCGGTTAAGGCCAATTGTTTTCTATCTCCCAAGTATTCATTCTCAATCTCTAAACTTGAGGTAAAACTAATAACCAGGTAATCAATTCTTAGTGGCTTTCATTAATATCACAACTCTTTTCACAAAACCTATACTTTCGAATCCCTATGATACAATCCATTACAATATATATTGTATAGTATACCAAAATGTGAAGATAGACTGTCAAGGATCCAAAAATATCTCTCAATTCCCTATCACCAAACTTATGATATAATCAAACTAAAACAAGACCCAATGATTAACCCACTGTTCTATAATTTACCCACATTAGTCATCATAGTCTTAATCATTATTCGTAATCCCCAAGATAATAACGATCTACTAGTTACTAGGATAACCTTAGTCATTTATCTCAAAAATTACATAAGGTTTCTACATCCATGTCAAAGCCAATATGTATAGGTATCATTATTGATTCCTCAAATTACATCTTTCCAATTATCACCACTAACTGTCAAGTTAGAATCTTCAATACTCATACCAACAATACTCAAGTATAACTAATCAAGCCTATCTTAATAATGTACTAAAAGAGACATGAGAAAGAAATCCATATTCCCCCAACATAACTTCAATAACATTTAAAAGATCTCACATAACAATAAAAGTGAACACCAAACATTGAAATCATCCTTATTTCAATAATTGTCTAGTATATATGACATCGAACTTTTAAAATCTATAATCATTAATCCTACAATATCAAGGGTCAAAGGTAACTACTACATTTTAGTCATGCTCTTTTTTTTCCTCCTTTTTCCATGTCTATAAATTTGTTTCCATAACTTGACCTTAATTTCAAATCAATATTTGTAAATATAAGTCAACTATTAACTACACACTCACCCAAGAGATTCTTGATTGTTAACATTTTAGAGAGTCTAAATATAGTAAACTAAGTCCACAGCAAAATAAGATTACCGAAGTATAACCTCCTCAATGAGTATCCTATGTATGACCCTTCTAAACCATCAATACTTCCAAAGTAAATTTAATCAAATCTCCGTAATATTTTCAAACTAATATTGGAAACCTGAAGTAGGTGGTTATGAAACAACCTCCTATATATTTAAGATCTATAACCACAATTCCAATAATTATTCCAAAAATAGGCTCCCATTCGAGGTTACTTCACCATATTCCTTCAATTGATCGTAATTGAAAATTATACTATCTCATATCGTCGTACTCGCCCTAAAGGAAAACATAACACTCCCTCGGTTTCCATCATAGAACCAAAACTACATTCATTCCTTAATTTCTATGACTTTTTAGTAACACACGTCACTTTCCCTAACCTTATTATTCAGAACTTAGTCCACCTTAAAAACGTCTAAGTAAACCTTATCTCCACACCTTCAAATTGGGTTATCACACCTCCTTCACTTCTAAAACTATAAGCAATACTAATATTAGAAGAGAATATTTAGAGTTGACAACACACCAAATCGTAATCAAATTTTATATCGTTATCCCTCAAAATACTTCAATCAACATGGGGGTGTCTCTAAATCATAGCCTAAATAGGGGGAAACTTGTGCAAGGATAAGTCCTTCAGAGTCTAAGAAGAAAAACACGACATTTTGGCTATCCCAGGAATACCATAGCACATATTTTGACCCATTTCGAAGACTAAACTGATTTGACTCAGGTATTTCTAGCATATGTGACCTATATGGTTGGGAAGATATACGAGTTAGGATTCCAACAAAAATGACAGTGCACCATTTGGACTTTCCTACAAACAGTTATGATTGAATTAGTGAAAGGTAGTCTGCCGGACTGCTTGGTTGTTTCATACTTGTCTAACTCGAGTTTGGGTGTTTTTTTTTGTCACAAATCCTATTTCATACCTATCTCCAATATAGGTAATGTCACTTGCATAAAGATTCATGCCTAGCATTATTCATTAACCAAAATCAAATTACCATCCTTCTCCTAGAATCATCCATAACGACATGATATAGAACCAACATATCCATCACAATTTTCTTCAATTCTTCTAATCCATCTATTCCATGAATTCAAACGAATAATTAATTCATAACCTAACTAAACAACCCATGACACTTATCTTATAAACATATCACTTCAAAGGACTTCAAGTCTAGAGTTTCTTCAACCTAACCTAATAATCTAGTGATAGTCTACAACCTACAGCTCCCATGTAAGACCTAAGGCCTAAACTCTGATACCAACTTTGAAACGCCCCAAAAACCCCCTTGGACGACATTACATTATAAACATCATTTGCTGCACGAGAGCACTAAATAACTCCATAAATAAGAAAGTTTCATTCATCAACCATTGATATTTTAACAAAATTCAAGCAGAGTCTCTTTTGTACGGGGAGCCCTACCCAAAACACAACTTGTACAATTATACTACAATAAATCGCACCGGGTCCACATATGCATAGCTATTGACCACACCGGGTCTATTTATCCATCATAAAATAAACTTCCATTCACCATATACCATATCCACACTATCATACCAAAAGAATAGGCCAAGCAATGACATTTACATTCCAAAAGAATTACACTTAAACATAACAGTGGCATAAACAAAATACTAGGCTATACATAATCGTAAATACATTCCCTAGTCTAGCACAAAATAAACTACATCTCTAGATGTCCCACTCGGGATCTAAGTATCCCTCTAAGGAAACCTCTCCATGTCTTGGCTCGTGAACACCGAGCTCCTCCTATGGCACATAATCTGAAAAATATTTCACAGTAGGGGATGAGTATGAAACTCTGTAGCAAAATCTTTCCAAACTCAAACATGGTTTAGAAAACTATAAAACGGGTCGGTCTCATTTAACAAAATGACATATATAGCTTTTGAAATAAAATGAGGGTAGATCTCAAGTTTATACAAGAACAATAATTAAATGGAACATTAGAAAGCATTTCTCAAAGAAACCATTTCCAAATGGTTAGGAAAAACGCCAGCCGTTGCATTGTCCCATACCAATGCACCAACTCCGACATAATCCAATACATGTTCTCATATAGTTATATAGATATATATTGGTTCATCCCATGCCATGTACGTTGATTGTTTCCCATGAATCTACCCAATGACTATACCTAGTTTACCAATCACAATCAAATTACAAGCACTTTGGGAAAGGGCGTGTATCATACCAATGGTAGTGACGAGTCCCTTCCCAAGAAAGGTATACTAACCCTAGTTCGAACTCCAGTGAACGATAGTGGTTGCATTACCAAATGACAACCCACTACAAGTGTTAGACAGCCATCTCATCCTCATTGGGATAGACTAGCCTCTAACACTCTACGACATTTTTTGAAGGCATTTCAAGTCCATCACAACAACCATACAATAAGGAAACCAACATATTCTCAATAAACTAGCAATTTTCAAGTATTAACAAAATCCCCAATTTCATCATGTGATAATTCCAATAACCAAGTATGAAAAATATAAGAGATCATCATAAACACCATTTTGTAGTTCAATATGAAACACTAACGTTTTGAAATCAAGAATAAAGAAAAATTTAGAGAAAAATTCATCTCTCTTGAAAAACTAGGGTTTTTTGCCAAGAACAAGGATTTAATGGTTAACGAACCATTAATATTGTTCAAACCATGGTAATATTTGTAAGGATATAAAGAATGAATGATTCTAGAGCATACATCTAAGGTTTATAGTGTAAAAAGTACATATGTATAAACCCTACCCTCAATGTAAGAGAAAAAGAAGAAATCCCCTACCTTTTTTTCTTGAATTCTAGGGCTTGAATCTTGAATCATCCTTAGATCTTGTATTTTTCTCCTTTGTTCTTGACTTTCTCTCTTATTTTCTTTCTATCTAAGTGTTTCTAGGGTTAAGAGTGGAGTACTGAGGCTAAAGAGGCGTGCTTAAGTATTTATGGTGGAAATGATGGTCCACATATCGCGAATTTGGAACCCAGACTTCGTAACTGACGTTCAAACGTCATTGACCTTCGAAAGTCCTTTGGTCCCAGTAATTTGGTTTTTTCATCAGAGGAAAAGTACTAGAACACACTATCGTTCGACCGGACTTTCACGTTCGAACGTAGGTCGTTCGATCGTCATTTCACGTTCCAACAGACTTCCTGTTTCTGCTAAAACTTCTAGTGCAGTTTTGACCAATTTAAAGGTCGATTTGGAAAATTTTCATGAAATACACTTTTGTAGCCCTGGATGTCTAGTATCTACTATCAAAATTCAGATCCAATGGATATCAAGATAAAAAGTTATGGCCAAAATACTAAGCAGTGTCCATGATTCCTTTTGTTTTTTACCCAAATTCTCTCTAAGTGTGTTTTTACTTCGGAATACTTCCTAGCTTCTAGTACACCCCATATTACCTCTTCCAATTTTTTTTGACCTTCCGGATTCAATGGAGACCTTATTTTGACCTAAAAATATTTAGAATCTTACCTAATCCCACTTCTTAAACTGAAACATATCCAAAGCTCAATTTAGCCCAAAGTCAATGTACTTGAAACTAAATTTCAAAAATCAATATTCTAACCATGATTCTAATTCTCTACGATCATGTTATTTATCTTAGGAGAACTCTTAAGGTAATATTGACCTTATTTAATTTTTAATGCGGGGTCTTACACTTTCTCTCTCATAATGTTGATAGCTATCATCACCCCACAAACCCCCCACCATGTGTCTTTCTCTCATTGTCATTGCCAGTCATCTTCACCAGTAATAACAAGTTCAATTTTCTCTCTCTATATTTGATCTTCTTTCTTTCTATGTTTCTTTATTTCTCTATTTCTCTCTCAACCCAAGTAGAACCCCTTGAAAACCCTAAACCAAAAACTCCTTTTGTTACCACTTTCTCTGTATAATCAACAAACAAAAAAAAAAAAATTTCCTACACAATCGCAGTGCCACATCTCCTCCCTATCTCACATGTCTCCTAATATCTCCTTTCCCTCATCTTCTTTCTCCCTCACTTTCAGCTCATCTCCTTACTTCTCTATCTCACACTCGTCTCTACTCCTATCATATCCATAGCCCCTTTCCCCATCATTTTCCTTTCCTTAGCCCCAAACCCCTCATAATCCTAATCTACCAACAATTTTCTCTCTCTCTCTCTTTCTCTCTCTATCTCTTTTCACTGGAGCAACACCCCTCTGCAAACCACCGCGTCAACCCACTTCCTTATCTACCACCAATCACGAACAACCAACACTTTCCCACCCTACTATAAACTTGCGTCTGCAACACACATAAGCATTTATTTTTGTAACACACATACCAAAAGGAGGCCAAACTAGGTATCTCCCTCTGGGTTTCTCCCCTCTCTCTCTTCATCTTTCTCGCCCTCTTTGTATATATCTCCCTCTACTTCTCATTCCCTCATCTATCACCCCACCCTACCATCGTCAACCATCAACCTATCCAACCTACCCCCAAATTAGGGTTTCAATTACTCATTTGAACTTGAAATCCCTCAATTGAGCATTAATTGGCTTTCATTTGAATTTAAAATCCCCATCCTATTCTTTAATTTATTAAGCTTCCAGTTCCAATTATTCAATTGAATCTAAAATCATGAAATTGATCAAGTTGTGGCTATATTTTGGTATAAGTAGTGGCTAGGGATTAATTTTTGGTATATTTTTGAATTGTTCAATTTATATTGATTCGTACATGGTTACTCATTCCTAATTAGGTTCGATCTAGCCCATTTTTTTTGAAGGTGAGTTATTTAATTGATTTGGTTAATGTGTTGAGTTTTTTCACAGATGAGTACAAAATTAGGGAAAATCCACCTTAGGAGTAGGTGTTTCACAATGGTGCAGTTGGTGGCTGGTTTTATTGTTCACGCCTAATTCCCTATTTCCTTATTGTTGTAGAAGGTGGTTGAAAATCTCATTTTTGGCCCTTTTTCAGTTTTTGCCAGTTGTGCTTTGTTAGGTTTTTCAAAAAGAGAATGTAGTTCCTAAATTTAGCATTGTTCTTTTTTGCTCTGTTAGGCTTTTTGCATTGTGTAATTGAATTTCATTATGGTGTTGATCTTAAAATTGTCCATGAGTGTGTGTTTGGATGGCTAAGCTTAGTAAGAACTTGATATTGTAATTATTCATGCTATAATTGTCTTTTAATGATTGTTTCTTTTTCTTTCTTTATTAAATGTTCATGGAAGTCAGTAAGTTCAATAAATTGTTGTTAATACGAAAGCTTAGGAATGTAATTGATTTTTGGTGGCTCCCAGATTTTGTGGTGGGACTTTTTTACGTCTTCTCTTTTGTGAGTCTATATTTTGATGCACTATAGTCTGTTTCGATGTGTTTTGTTATGGTAAATGATATTTTAGATCACATTGTTTGGTGGTATTGATAAAATGGTTTCACTCATATGCTCATTTACTGCATGGATTGTTCACATTGTTTGAGAAGTTGATAGTGTTAGTATCCAATTTGATATGGATTAGGTTGATAAATCTACTAGGCACAAAGAAAATTAATGTTAGAACCTTCAAGCACTCACATTGATTGAATTTAGGTATATTTAGTTATTAATGTTGATGTTAACAATTAATTAGGTCAAATTTTTGTGTTAATTAGATTTCCTAATGTTATACATTAATCTATTTTTAGTGTAGAGCATGGCCATTAAGTTACTTGAATGTTAAACCCTTATTTGTTGTTCATATGAACTATAACGTGCTTCGTCTTTACAGAAACTATGTGATTGGAATGCTCAGTATTGGCTGAAGTTTAGATTTATTTTTGTGTATTTTGCATCTAGAAAGAGTAGTGCAGTGACCTTGAAATACTTACTCAATTGAAGGTGATATTCAATTTTTTTGTTTTTCTTTTTGTAGCTGACACTATTTATGAATGGGTCCTCCTGCTTTGGTACATTTATAGCAGTGGATTACATATTGATGGTACAATTATTTCTAGAAAATACTTTATTGTTGGAAGTTTTTGCTCGAGTGTAAAGAAGGAACAATTTCCATGACTCTCTCACCGGTGTGAGGGTGATCGTCGAGAAGGCCATTAGTGATGGTTTTGAATCGAAAGCCAAGGTAACGGGCAAAAGTGGACTCAACAATGTCGTGTATGATGATGTGATTGTAGGTAAAATCGAAAGTGAGAGATAATAGAGAAAGGCAAAAAAGTGATGAAAAGATTCTTTTTTTTGTAGTTATTCTTTCAATTTTGTTGTTGGTATTACGTCAATCAAACAAATCTCAAAACATCCAAGAGTTCTTTCAATTTTATTTTTTAAGGTTCGATGATAAAATATGTAAATTGTGTATAGGTGTTCAAGTTTTTTGAGTTATGTTTTTTAGATTTAATTTTGTCCATTTTTTTATATATTCATTGGCTCTAGATATTTATTGTTATCATTATATGCACTACTTTTTTCTTTTGCTAATGCTCATTTTTTTTTTTAGTTCTTGATTTTTTTTGCACAGTGCCTTCGGGCATGGGGAATAACTAGTATATATATAAACCATACGTAAAATGCTAAAGAAATTATCATGTGAACCAAATTCCATTCTCACTTATCCTCCTTTGACTTTTCCATTTGAATATATAGAAATATTTCTTAAACTCTATTTAAACACTACTACATATGTAACATAGTATAGATTAAAAATAACTCCAATTATTACCAACCGATAGTAGAGGGTTATAACTTGAGCATTTTAAAATATAATTTTAACATCAAATCAAATCCTTTTGGTTCCAATAACTGTAATTTGTTCCCAATATCATTTTTTTTTGAAATGCATTCATGCAAATACCTTAAAAGTATTAATTTAAATTTTCTCCATTTCCTTTTGCTCAATTAAAATGACCCAAATTGAAACCTTAATCGACCAAAATTGTTTGCTTAAAATAAATCGTTCGATTCAACTAACACCATCCAATTTTCTCAATTTAATGAATTCATACAACTTCAGATTTGAACTACTCAACTCTTTAGTTTCATTATAACACGTCTGAGGCCTTGCTCATGCTAGACATGATCCTTGAGAACACAACTCTTAAGACCTCGGTCGTCATACTTGAATTCACTTGGAGATTTGAATGTGGAGCTTGGGTTCTTGGTTTTTGAGGGAAGGTTCTCCTTTCTCTTGCATATACAATGATGCATTTCATGTATATTCTGTATCTATTTGTTTAGTATGAGCTAGCACATGTTTTCATGCTATGGTAAATGATGAGTTTAATATGAATAAACCTTCTTACATCAAATGAATTTGGGTGTTGTGGGTTTGAAACCCTGACTTTATTTTTGTTATGGGTGTTTGATTGAACTTAAGATTTTGGATTCTTTAGAGTATATGTGATTTTGTACATAATGTATTTGATTTTTCTGTTAAGAATGGGTATGTTACTTTGAAATATGTATTTGGAGATTTTATGTCTATCATGTGTTTGATAAAATGCCAAAGTTGCAATAAGTATTGAAATGATAAATAGAGGAAAGATGTATTGATTCTTATTATATGATTGAGTATATTGTACCATGATTTTGGGTTTTGTTGAGTTATTTTAAAATATAGAAATGGTGGTGTTGGTGTATATAACTCCTCAATCTTTTAATTTGCGAATTTAGCTATAAATGGTACAAATTGTATTTTTGGCCTGTGTAAAACCCGGGTAAAATTGAACTTTTATGAATAAAGGATAAAACAGTAATTTACCACTATGATGCGGGTTACAAACCTGAGTCTTTCTAGAATTTGGATGACGAAACAGAACTCATCGTTGGATTCGTCTCACGAAATCTAGTTACCCCGTTAATTTTCGCCGAATTCTAAGATAGTTGAATTTTTCGCATTTTACGAGGTAGTCGAGCCTCGGGTGACCCAAAACTAAAATTTTGAATAAAATTATAAATTTTGGGAAATAATTGAGAACAACTTAAAATAAATATAATCTTTTCAGGATGAAAACGGACCCGAAATTAAAAGAGGCGTGTGGCCAATTGTGGGCCAAGTATTCTAAAAATATAAATTGGGAAAAAATCTAATTTTTGCCCATTTGTTTAGCCATTCTCAGCCGATAGAAATAGGGAGGGAGAAGAGAGGGAAAAGAGAGAAAAACTCCACCTTCTCTCTACGATCTACGGAGCTACGGTGCTCGGATCCGTTCGGGCCAAGATGAAAAGTCGTTCTCTTCGTTAAGGGCTATGCCTACGTACCAAAAACAAGAGCTTTCACCGAAGGTGGAGAAAAAATAAAAATTTGGAGAAGTTGGATTTGAGCTTGGGTTAATTTTTTGGAGCTTCCCAAGGGCACTTTTCTCGCTTCAAGAGGTAGGAGTTTCTCCTACTTAGGTCTATTCACAAATTTAAATGTTACATTGAAATGGGTAGGTTAATATAGATACATATGACTTGCCTATAGAAGTGATTTTTGGAAAATGGGTATTGAAATTAGGTAGAATATATTCTCTCTTGAAATGGATATGTAGAAATTGCCTAATGAAATTTCTTGAATTATGTGAAGTGTGGGAATGTTATGTGTTTACATTGTGCCTTGATTTGGAAGTGTGTTATTGCTTAATATGAGATGACATGATTGGACTTGAGTTGTGGATAAAATGTTGATAAATGCATATTGTTTATTGACATTGTGAGTCATGAGAATTATATGCTTTTGATGTAATTTTGTCATGGGTTATATGAAATGTGTTGGATATAGTTCATATGGCAAACATGACATATTGAACATTGTAGTAGAGTTGTAATGATGCATTGCATTGCATATGCACGAAAACATTGCATTAAGTGGGTGGTTGTGCATGGAAGTAGTCAACACCACATGGGTGGATGACGAGTGAACTCGAGTGAGCTAAGTCGATGACTTGGCCGAGTCACACTGTTTGCAAGGTAAAGAGGGTTGCGGTTAACAAGAAGGGCTAGAAGGTCCCTCGGGTGCAAGTGCCGATAATTTGGATACACACTTTCGTTGGTACTAGTCAATAAAGTGTGTCGGTGTACGCGGGACCGCTGGTGGAAGTCCATAAATCCCGTGTCGGTTAGGTGCTGTGGGTGTAAGTCCATAAATACTCACCCCATACAAGACCCCAGATTGGTAATGTCATTCGATGTATAACATAAATGACAGAATTATACACATGAGAAATTACATGTGTACGAGAACTGGGAAGGGCTCGGGATCATGGACGATGGGCAAATGCACATTAGCAATTGCATGTGTCGAAGAGCCAGGAAAGGCTTGAGTTGGGTAGTGAGAGTGAGCCTCATCTCATTCCATAGTATTGTATTGTAAATTTTCAACATTGATAGAATATCTATGCTTGGAATATATGAATGGTGAATTTGTTGCATATGGGCATTTCATGCGCATTTGAGTTGGGGAGTAGCCTTATCAGGAAATACTCTGTTGAGCGAGGCTCACCCTTTATGGAAAAATATTTCAGGTGCGGAGTTTACGCCGGTGGAGGGTTCTCACTTTGAGCCTCATGGATGAAGAAATCGGAGTGCGGCTTATTTAGAGTAATTTGTAAAATTATGATAAATGTTTATTTTTGGCATGTAATTAAATGAAATTGCATGTGAATGTTGTAATAGATCTTATATAAACCATGTTGGATGCCCAAATACATGTTATGTAAGGGTTGGATTGGTTTTAGGAAGGTTTTGAATGAGTTGGGGATGAAAAACAGGTGAAGTAGCAAATCTGGGCTGAACCTACCAGTAGGAACTACCGGTAGTTAACAGATAAAATTTTTTCTTTTGGCCCCGAGCTACCGGTAGTCAACCGGTAGCTCAAGGTCCAGCAGGCAATGACTACCGGTAGTAAACCGGTAGCTCATGGTCCAGTGGACCCGAACTACCGGTAGGTGTATAACATCTACCAGTAGCTCTTCCAAAAATCTAAAATTTTGAAATTGTTTTGTCGTACCTTTAGGCCATGTGACCTTTTAGTTAAAGGAAGAATATGGGCTATAAATGAGATATTTTGAGGGCACGTTGGATCTTGGTTGGGTTTAAATGATTAAAGGAACACATATCATAGCTGTGGGCAAAACCCCCGGTTACAGAAAAATTTATCGGTGTGGGGTTGGGTTAAGTGACATCCACGGGTATTTTCGCGGGTTGACTGATGGTCAACGATTGATAAAGGACCCCGAAAATTTTGGTTCGTCATAGCGTGTGTCTTAGTTATTTTGAAAATAGAAATGTGAGAGTTTGGAAAACTACATATTTTTTAAAAAGTGCCAAAGTTGTGGGTGGTGTTGGGAAATGGAAGGTGATCATGAAATTATGGTTTAAACTTGTATGCTTGGTACCGACAGACAAAGGGTTAGTAAGACGGTTGGGACCCTTGAGGGGGGTTGCCAAGACGGCTACTAGTCTTAAGGGGCATTGGTAATAGTAGTGATTTTTGGTGACAGCCTATGTGGCATCACAAGTTGTGCCATTCAGATTCCCCCTAAAAAGAAAGAAGGGCAATAAAACCCTAGGGTGCAAGACCCAAAAGGTTCCTCGGGGTTGGTTCATTCGTGAATCGGTGTTGGTTTGATGATATTTGTCCATATGAGTAGCATACATGACTTTTGGATGCTAAAAAACCAATAGACCAATATTCCAACAAACTTCTTGAGTGAGGTGAAGTGAGCTGAGATTGAGGCGAAAGTACATAGAATTAATATTTTTGAAAAATAACTTGGAAAGAACAAGTTTATGAAAATTTGTTCAAAACAAGAAATGAAATTTTGTGATTTATAAAATCAATGGTATTGCATTATGTTTTAAGAAGAAAGGTTTGAGAATGTAACCTTGAGATTTAGTTTCGGTGTGGTAAATTCCTTGATGTTTCACTTATGTATTTCGAATAATAGTACATAGTGTACTTTCCAAAATGCTTACTACTTATGGTGTACCTAGACCTATTGATGAATTTTTTCATTACCTAGTATTATCATTGTGAACTGTTGGTATTTAAAACTTTGTATATGCTTGAAAAAAGGATTATCCTCCTGAGTGTGTGGTTGCTTACCCCTATCCTTTAATATTTTAAATTATGGACATATGTTACTAGACTGCGTAGTGGGAGTATCAAGGTTGAAGATAGTTGTGATTTTTATATATTTAGTTAGAGCATGTAAAGAACAATGTACGATGATGTATATTATTGAGGATTTGCAAGTGATTTATATTTTGGTTAATCTGAGGGAATATGTATAGATTGGACCTTTTAAATAGATTATTTATAAAGATTTTAAATATTATATATAATATTATGTTCTTGACAAAGAATTTTGGATAATTAAATTGTAACTCAGATTTGAGAGGACTTCGTGAGCCTTCATTTGTCATCGCTGCTTTGAACAATAGTTATTTATTTGTAAATGTCATGAAAATGGATGTATATTGTTGATATGATGTGAATGACTAGTTAGGTATAATTATTATGTTTGATGCTCTCATAGGTAGCTCTCACCAATTATTTGGATGCTTGGTTTTTAAAGGAAACTTTGTCGAAATTTTTTAGAAATAATTTATTTAAACTAAAAGATACTTTCCTAGATATTTTACAAAAAACGAGCATGTGATTTTGGAATAAACAAAGGTTTTTTAAATCATGTTTTTATGAAATTCAGGGCGTGACACGATATATGCACGGGAGATTTTCTATGAGGTGTTGAGATAGCGATCCTCATGGTGATTTCACTGGGTGATCCTGAAGGGAATAACGAAGTCAGAAAAATGGGTATGGTGTCCACCCAGCTTATTCTCTCCAACGCTCAAGTTAGTCGGCGTTCAAGTTTTTATAACGTGTATAGTGTAGACCCATTCTTGTTTGTGTACCTGAGTTCTTTTTTTTTTTGTGATATTTATACCTTGGATCGTAATGATGTCTCTCCTATCTAGATTCCAATCCTACTATTTTGTAGTTTATGCTCACCACTTAGCATAATAAGTGGTTTTCTGTCACACCTTATTAATGTTGGGTGATTGGATATCCGGGATTGCATGCTGGAATGGATCTTGCATTTTATGACTCCAACCTTGGCATCGAGTGTTCTAAATAAATTTATATATCCTACTACCGAGCATTTATGAGAAAAAACTAGGGCATTCATAGGATCCCTCGAGAACTATCCATCAACTATGATGGCCACGCCCCCTTAGTTTAATAGTTGTTCTTGAGTCCTTTTGTGGATTAGATAGCTAATGATAACTTGTCACATCACTACATTGCTCGAGGCTCACATATTGATGTCATTTAATACTCTGCCCTGGCTGTGCCTCTTGGCCTTGAGCACTTCAAGCACTTGGTCTCTATTACCAAGGGAGCCCTATGCATTTCGACCTAGGTAACCATGTGTCAGCTTCTAGTTAGATGGCCGCCAACGTCCCATCAACTGCTCACTAACCTATATTTTCCTTGCGTCATGGGGTAGGTGTGATGAGGAGAATGAAGGCTTCATTTGCATGCCTCTATTTTTTGGAGGCTATTATTTGCACGTTTGCCACCCATTTTTGAATTCCTATTAATGATTTCTGTCTTTTTGGCAAACGTTTGCCCTATCGAATAACATAAATAGGGGAGAGATCAGAAGGTGAGAGACTCTTTTGGTGACTGTTGTCTTCACGTTGCTTGGTTGTTCAAATAGTTCTTTAGTAGAACTAGGCTAGATGTAAAATCTGTAAGCATTCTTCACTCAACAATCTTCATAATCTTCATTTCCTTCCTTTTCTTTTATCCTTCGTATAGCATCCAATGACTAGGGAATGAAGAACCAAAGCCCAAAGGGGCGACATACCCAAAAAATAGGGGAAGCTTCGAGAAACCCAAGTGACTGAGTCGATTTAGGTGACTTTAGGTCCACTTATAACATCACTAAGGATGTTTTTACCCTTATTTTGGACCCCCTGATCCATAGAGAAGACGTCGGGATTGACGACTTCATGCTCCTCCATACCAAGATAATCATAGAGGAAGGGTTAGATTCCCCCTTGCCCCTCTTCTTTAGAGGCTCCTGATGCACTTTAGGTTTTGCACTTGTCAGTGCTGTTTGAACCTATTTAGGATAATGATGGCCATAATCTGTGACGCCCCAAAATTTGGGGGGTCTTTTCTCATCCCCTTAATCACCCATCTACCTGCAAATTACCCATGCATACCGTATAACCCGATATCACGTCGTTACACCCAATTTACCAGGTCCATAATTAAACCAATTTCTGGCAGAGTCTCCTTTGTACGAGGAGCTCTACCCAACCCATATAACCCTTCCAAGATCCAATATCAATATCCAAGCAATTATTACATTGAATATCCATAATCATATAACATGCATTTGATCCCAAAAGAATATATGTCTATAAACTCCCAATTACATGCCCTTTGTCCAAAAGAATGTACAAGTTTTATTTTACATAATATACAAGGCTAAGTAAAAACTATGGGACTAATAACTCAAAAGCGAAGCCATGTCTGACTTTAATCCTCAAAGCGAGCCCAAATGAACGCTGTCAGCGGAAGCACGTCCAATTCTTGAAAAATATTCCCACAATGGGGTGAGCCGAAGCCCAGTAGGGTATCTCCTATAGAGAATGTCTCCCAATGCATATGCCATAATTGTGCACCAAACACACCAAGCATATATCTCAAGTAACATATGAATGCTACCATGTATGCCAAATATGAATGATTCATTCGTGAGTGATGCATCATGAATATGAGTATATATTCATAATCCTAGATATAATTGGACACACCATCAACATGATTGTAGTGTAATATTTTGACATAGTCTGTCTTGACTATTGAAGACTAGTATTGATGTCTCAGATTATTGCACTAGTACACTTTGAATATTGAACAGACCCATGTTGAGGTTATTATCTTTTAATGATTCAATAAGATAATAAATTTCTCATGATTATTATGATTTCTTATGCTCTTAATCCTGAAATATTTAATTACCATGTGCCTATAATGTTTATCACTTTAATTCATCAAAGAGTAAGATTCATATTGAGTCAATAAGCTCGGTGAATTGGGAGTTGATAATATTTATATGGTAGAATTTAATTATTAAAGGAAACCACGTCCTGATATTTAAATGGGTTGACGATGTCCTTTTGACAAAACTCATAAGTTTTGTCCATGTCAAACCCTGCAAGTGGATTTAATTATCCGATATGACAAACAAGTTGAGTGATAAGGTCTCAAGGAAAAAACGAAGCCAATTAAATATAATTGTCAATAATTTATTTAATTGATGAACATCTATAATCTGAAACATGGGAGATTATTAAGCATATAATAATAAGGAGCTAGAATATAATTTTGAGATAAGGCTTAGAAGATCAATAATAAGTTTTTTGTAGATTAACTTGTTATTTATGGTCCGTAGGTTGTTTATTCTGGGTAGACCAAAGGAATCCTAGGCCCATTGGAAGCTCAGTCCTTATTTCTCCTCAGGGTTTATATTGTAGCTTATACATAGACGTCTAGGCTCTCTAAATCATCATCAATTTATTACTCACATTTTGAGAGAGGCTGAGAGAGAGAGTAGAAGTTCAGAGGTCCGTGCAGCCCACACTGCATCCGAATTTTTACGTTGGGGAATATATGACAGAAGGCCATGAGGTTTGTCGAGTTGTCTTCCACATTTGTTATTCAGTTTCTGCGTTTATGCTGAGACAAGATCAATCGAGAGCAATCTTAAAGGTAAACCCTAATTCTGCCTTGTAGGGTTTTTGTACCACCCCATAGTTTCTTTTATGTATGTATATAAATATATATATAAACTACTTGCGGTAAAAGTGTGGATAGGTGTATTGATGTGTGTTTTAATTTGATAGGTTGAAAAAGTAGAGATTTAGAATGTTAGTGTAAATCATAGTAAAGCTAGTTTAGCTAGTGAATGGGTGACATGAATTGTAAAAGAACTTCTAGCAACTATGTTTGGGGTACAAATGTATGTTGTGAAAGTTTGGGTTAGTTTTGAAAGGGTTTAGGATGGATTGGAAATGAAAAACGGAGGAAAAAGGCAAAACTGGGCAAAACCCTATCGGTACAGCCTACCGGTAGAGTATTGTACCGGTACAGTGTACCGGTACACTTTGGTCCAGAGAGTTCGAGCTACCGGTACAGCTTACTGGTAGAGTATTGTACCGGTACAGTGTACCTATACAACCGAAAGAATTCTAACTTAAATGTCGCGATCTTGGCCCTATTTTAGCGTTATAAATACCCAAGGTCGCTTATTTTGGCTCTATTTCGGCCCCTCCAACCTTAGAAACCCTAAGAGAGAAAGAAAGGAGAAAAAAAGAGGAAGAAAATGAGAGAGAAACACTTACTTTGAAGGGATTCATACCTTGGAGTCCATCAAAAACCTAACTTCTCAAGAACAAAAGGTAGGGGTTTTCTCTCACTCACTTATATTGAGGCTAGGACCTATATATATGTAATCTTTTCACTTTAAAATTATACATGTAGACTGTATAATCATTGTTTCTTAATACCCTTGTGACTATTACTATGATTTAAACAATATCATTGTTTGATTAACCTTTGAATCATTTTTCTTGATTAAAAACCCTAGATTTCAAGAGAGATAAACTTTTCTCTAAATTGTTCTAAATTATTGATTTCAAAACCTTAGTGTTTCATATCGAACTATGAAATGATGTTATTTTGATCTCATGTACTTTTCTTGGTGGGTTGTGAAATTGTTGCATGATATATTTTGGGATCTTACATAAATGCTTGTAAATTGGAATAATTGTGAAATTATATGTTTAGTTTGGTTGTTGGTGACTCTCATGAGTGAGAGGTTCCTTGTAAGGATGCTCATCCCTTCTCAAGAAGTTCCCGGTAAGGATGCTTGAGAAATAAGCCCGTTATAGTGAGAGGTTTCATGTAAGGATGCTCACCCCTTCTCAAGAGGTTCCCGGTAAGGATGCTT
>CM042185.1:37919452-37981474 GCA_023539305.1 Ilex asprella
GTTATTTGTGGGTGATTGCTCGTTTATTCATTTAAGTAATGTTTTGAAATAAACTTGAGATCCTTTTCAAATGTCACTGCTTTATTCCAAATTATGCATCTATGTTATATTTAAAAATGAGACCGACCGATTTATCTGCTTTTCTAAACCTTGTATGAGTTTGAGAGAATTTTTTATGTCGGGCTAGAGGATGTACTCGGTGCTAACGAGCAGTACTTCGGGGAGGCTTCACTAGAGGGATACTTGGATCCCGATTGGGACATCTAGAGATGTCGTTTACTTTTTGTTCTATACTAGAATACTATTTTGGAAACACTGTATAGTCTAGATTTGTTTTGTAATTTTCACTGCGCTATAATAGTAAATTTTCATTGGGAATGTAAATGCCAAAGATGTCATATTCTTTTGGGATATTGATGTAAATATTATGGAATACTGTTAGGAAGTCTTTTTATTGGTGGTTTATCTTAGTGCTCTCATGGTATGAATGGTTATTGAATGTAATGTCGTCCAGGGTGTATTTTGGGGTGTTACAGTTTTGAAGGATTTTTTTTATATTCGATATATATGCGTTGTCAATGATTCTTAGGATTTTTCGTTCCAACAGAGAGTCCTCCGAAATACCCCAAGCAAGCCATTCAAATCCCTAGCCCAAGAGGCTTTCATTTCCAAAAATGGTGGGAAATGCTTGAAATTGGTATTTTCTCACAGCCCTTATCGAGGAGAACAACTTTTGTTCTTGGTTGATTGAATTTCAACAGTTAGATATTGAGTTATGAAGGAAAGAAGGTGAAGAAGATGAATAACTTTTTGTTTCTTTCTCCCTCTCTCTCTCCAATGAAAATGGCTAGGAATGGGGTAAAAATTTGTTTTTTCCCATTTAAATACTCTTCCCATACTTAGCTTACAATGCGCTACGTGTCACATTTTGTTTGGTTGGAAATCCTATAGGGCTAATCACAATGTGATACTTGTCCACTTGGCTAAAATTAGTTGATAAATCTTTTAATTATATTATGGTTCCCATGACTACAAACCATTCGTTGGAATTTGAATCGTGCATCACCCGATACCTGTTCACCGGAATTTTAATCGTGTGTCACCTGATGGCTCATTTTTGCCTCGTTTTATGTAAAAAATTTGACTATCTTAATTTAATGAAAAATGACTAGCTAACTTGATTTCGCAAGACGAATCCAATGGTGAGGTACATTTCATTATCCGAGTTATATAAAAATTTCATATTTTTCCCGTGCTTAAACGAGTTCATTACCGTATTACCCTTGTAATTAAGATTTTAATTTTCTTGGGTTACATAGTTGCACTTAATGCCCAATTGGGGATCAATATTGGGATAGACGAGATCCTTTCATGACATGACATGAAGATAGCCAACAATAAAAAATATTATCTCAAATCCTGGGATCCCTCGATGTACTTGGTGACGTAGATGTCTGACTCGGACAAAGGTTACACCCAAGATCTCATTATGGTCTATGGAAGATGGGGGACGGTGATGGACCTGAGTATGAATGTCTTTACTCACCCATGGAGATGAGGGTGCTAGGTGCTTTAGTTTTCTTCCCATCATCATTGGGAGACAAATAATGTGATAACCTTCTATATGTTTTCTTTATTGCAAAATATTACAAGCGAGACACTGCTCAACCACTTCGATCCTTGGTCGCCTTTGAGGACATTCTGAAAGTGTGGTCATACCAGTGGGAGAACCACTTTATGTGGGCTATTCATGTGTTTCTAGCGTACAGGTTGGGCTATACTCATTTTTCCCAAGTTCCCATGCCCTTTGATCCGTTCATCTAGCTATATCTTTCTAACGAGGAATAAGTCAACTTAGAAGGCAACCTTAATCGAGACTCTGAAGCCACCCCTCTCCTGCCAACTCCATTGCTCCTTTAGAACCTTAGATGTTTCATTGTCCCTTAATTATCATCGAGGGCTTGGAGGCCATTGTCACCTCCAAAGTGGGACCTCGGGGACTGAAACCCTTGCCACTTCCTAGCATTGGCCTCAACAATAACAACAGCCACAAAAATAACAAAGGCAGCATCAACAATAGTAACAACAGTGTTAACAGTAGCAACCAAAACTCCAAGACCCTCCACCACCTTCTAGGCAAGTCATCTCTCTTCCTAATCAAGTTGGTTCTCGGTATGAGCAACGCCGAGGGCTAGAAGACGATTCTGCTACCAAGTGTAGGGTGAAGTGCTAGCTTGATTCCTAGCATCGGGCCCTTCAAGCTGAGGAATGATCCCCTAAGCAGTCACCTGAAAAGACAAGGCCATCTTGCTAATTGACTTCATCATCCAATCGATAGATATGCCCTTGATAGTTAGTGGGTCCCTTTATTTTGAGGCCGAAATGGTCAGTTATCATGACTACTCTGATAACTGCCTCCTCTAGGGGTGATCCATCACAATCTGGTGGTAAGTTGAAATTTAATTCATATATTGCCTCTTTTCCTATATTTTATTTTATGCACCTTATTCTACTATCCTTTTTAGGTGTGCAAATAGATGGTGGTCATCATCCACCACTTCTAGGACTATTGGACTAAAGTCGACCAAGCCATGTCTAAGCTAGCCAAGAAGGACCACTGCATTGACTAAGTGGAGAAAATGGTGGCTGATCAGGTGAAGCGCATTAGCGACCTTATCAAGCGTGCTGAGTGGCTCTCTTTCAAGCTGGAGAAAATCAAGTCTTCAAAGGCTAAGTGAGAGAGACGGATGAATGAGGCCAACCTCATGGTCTTAGAGGCAGAGGCTAAGCTGCTGGAGGCTAAGGCTAACTGCGCAACCTTGACTTCCAAGGTTGAAAGCTTAATAGGGGAACAAGTCAAGACCAAGAAAAATGAGAACAACATCCTTCTCAAGGTCTTCCACTAATATCAAGACTAATTCAAGCCAGCCTTTATCGGTGGTTAGAATAAGTCCTTCAAGAAGGGATGGGATGAGGCGCTTTAAGCCACATGGGTGGATGTTGATTCTGAGCTTTTCTCAAGGCACTCTTATGTTCCCCAGTAGGTGGTTGATGAGGTCGAGGCCCTTCAGGAGGGGCAGTAGGATATGGCTGCACCTGGGTAGCAAGAAGTGGCGATTGAGAGTTCGATGAGGAAAATAAGAGCGACCAATGAGCCAATCTCACTAAGGGATGGGGACTTGGGTGACAATGTGATATCTCCCCTCTAGCTTCCTTCTCCTACACTCCCTATCCATCCTAAAGACCTTCCTATTCCTAACACCCTCAATGTCAACCCAAATCTAGGCAAGTTTGGGAAGATTGAGGATTTGCTCTCTAACTTCAGATAAAGGTAACAAAGTGGTGTTGTGGCAGTAGCGGCCAGGAAGGTGGCACTAAAAACTAAAACTTCTGTGACCTTGGTGGGGATAACTTTTTTTTATTCATTGTTTCCATTGCTTTGGGGGACACAAATCCCCTAACCTTTGAATGTTGTTTGTGCTTTAACTAATTATTTTTTTTTGTTATGGTAACAAGCCTTTCAAAATTTTCTTTTCACACGGCTTATCCCTCTCAGGATCGTGCCCTTAACAACTGAGCCCTAAACTTATGTCATCCGTTTGAGGGCAGTGTTTTATTTGTGAAGGCCTACCCCTCTCAATGTTGTGCCCCCCCTAGGCTTGCATTATTTGTTTGAGGGAGGTGTTTCATTTATGAAGCCTTACCCTTCTTGAAGTCCTGACCTTAATGACCGATCCCTAGGCTCGTGTTATCCGTTCGAGGGCGGTGCTTCATTTGTGAAGGCCTACCCCTCTCGGGGTTATGTCCCTAACGACCAAGCCCTAGGCTCATGTTATTTAGTAGCATTGTTGTGTATCTCAAGACTCATTTAGTAATAATATTTCTTCAAGTTCAAAATATTCCATGGGCGACCCATATTTCTTCCTTCCATGTCATTGAGTCTATAAGACCCTTTTCCCCCCATGACAGTAACTTTGTATTGACCCTGCCAATTAGGGGCCTAGCTTCCCATTGGTTGGTTCTTGAGTTATGCCCACCACTTTTCAGAGTACTAGGTCCCCTACCTGGAAGCTTCTAACTCAAACTTTCTTTGTGGTGTTGTTTGGATTGCTCCCCTTGGTATTTAGTTGTTAGTATGGTTGTTGCCTTCCTTCTTTTCTCGACTAATTTAAGGTCCTTGACCAAGGTCTAATCATTTTCCCTAGATTTGAAAGCCTGGCTTCGTATGGTTGGGAGTCCCACTTTCAGGGTACGACTTCTTCCATCATATATGCCATGGCGTATGGAGTCTCCCCCATAGAAATCCTCGGAGAGGTTTTGTACGCCCATAAGACGTTGAGCAATTCCTCGGTCCACCTTTCTTTTGCCCTTTCCAACTTTCTCTTGATCTTTGATAACACCATTTTATTGGAGATCTCCGCCTGTACATTACATTGTGGGTATGCCAAGGTTGAGTAGTAATTATGAAACTCGAACCTCGAGTAGAACTCTCTAAATAGGCCACAACTGAATTAGGTGTCGTTATTCGACACCAGGGCTCGTGGAATTCCAAATTGAGTGATAATATTATGTTGTACAAAAGTTTTGGTTTCCACGTCGGGTATACGACTTATGGGTTTTGCCTTAATCCATTTTGTGAAATAATCGATGGCCACTAGTAGAAATTTCTTGTTTAGTGGAGCTTTTAGTAACGGGACCATCATATCCGTTCCCCTTTGAGAGAAAGGCCATGGAGTTGTCAACGGATTGAGATCACCCATCAATTGGCGAATGATATGGGCAAACCTTTGGCATTTGCCCCATTTTTACACATATCTCTTAGCGTCTCTCTGCATATACGACCACCAGTACCCTTGAGATACAACTTGATGCACAAGAGATCGTCTTGTAATGGATTTCATATAGTGATAACTCAATCTTGTCCTCAGGGACACACAATAAGTAGGGTCATGAGAAAGATTTTTGACATAAATTTTTGTCGGGGGAGACCCAGGAGTTTAGGGCCTTAAGTTTTATTTTCATGGCTTCCTTGGCATCACCTAGGAGTAACCCAATCAACAAATACCTGATGGTACGGTCCATCCAGCCTGGGGGTATATCCCAGAAGTCAATAGGAAATATCTCCTCGACATCAGTGTTGGTTATAATCAAGCTTTCCATATATCCCATTGTTATTCTCTGAGTGATCTTTGACACTAGGGGCGAGGCTAGGCATACCAACATGTCGGCGTGGTTGTTATGATATCTAAAAAATTTAGATAACTTGATCTCCTTGAATCCTCCCATTTTTGATTTTATGCATTGATAGTACACCTTCATCCTATTGTCTTAGTCTTCGAAGTCCCATTTGATTTGTTTGACAACCAGTTAGGAATCACAGAAGACATCGAGGCATTTGGCCTTGATTAAAAATTCCATATCTAGTCATGATATTAATGCCTCAGACTTGGATTCATTGTTAGATGCTTTAAATCTAAGACATATGGCTCGTTCCATTGTGATCTCTTCGGAGTTGGTCAGTACTATGCCTACTCCTACCTTTCTTGCGTTTGAGGGCCTATATATGTCTAGTATTTAGGGGCCACTTGATGAGTTAGGCTTTAGATCAATTTCTCCTATAGAGGGATCAGGCGTAGAGAATTCAACTATAAAGTCAGCTAGTACCTGGCCCTTGATGGAGGTTCGGGGTTTGTATCGTATCTCAAAATGACCAAGTTCAATAGCCTATTGGGTGACTCTTCCCGATATGTCAACATGGTCCTCAAGAGTTGGTTAGTGACGATTTCAATGGCGTAGGCTTGGAAATAGTGCCTGAGCTTCCTTGTCGACATTACTAGCGCTCATTGGCAAGTACCTCATCTTGGCATCAACGAAAGTTTTACTAATATAATATATTGGTCTTTGAAAAGTTTCAAGTTCCCTCACTAGCACCCCCACTGACTATGCACTCTAAGACCAAAAGGTAGAGGTTCAAATCCTCACCAAGTATAGGCACTGAGAGGGTTGAAGAGGATTTCAAATAAACTTTGATTCCCTTGAGGGCCCGATCATAATCCACATTGTATAAACCTTTTTCCAACCCGTAAAGCATTAAGAAAGAGGGTCTATAGTTATCTGAAAATTTGGAAATGAAACAGCAAGGGCCGTCAACATCTGCTATGAGTGACCAGGTAGCCCAAAAACTTGCCCAAGCTAACGCCAAACGCACATTTGGATGCCTTTAGCTTTAGATCGCAACTTCTGTGAATATTGAAGGTTTCTCCTAGGTTTCTCTAGTGATCAGCCTTAGCCCGTGTTTTTACTAGCATGTTGTCTATACAGACTTCCATGGTGGTGCCAAGCCGTTCCTTGAACATTTTGTTCATTAAACGCAGATACGTGGCATCAGCATTCTTCCGTCTGAATGAGACCACCTTATAACAATAAATCCCCAGGAAGGTTATGAAGGCTATTTTCTCCTGATCGACTTCACATGATAGAATCTGGTAGTAACCTGCTTGGGCATCCATGAAAGTCATGTGTTCATGTCTTGTAGTCACATCCACTGACTAATTGACCTTCAAGAAAGGGTAGTCGTCCCTAGGGCATGCCTTGCTGAGATCTATGAAGTCCATTTCTCATTTTTCTTTTTAGCATAAATGGTATTTTATAGCTATGCAGGGAATTGAACTTCGCTGATGGACCCTACTTTAAACAATCGATCTACTTTATACCTTAATGTGATGAGGAGCTAATTTATAAGTCCTCTAATTCACTAGCTTGAAGGATGGATTAGCATGCAACTGATGGCAAATTATTTCATGGCTTATCCCCTTCGTTTCGATAAGTGTCTAGCCGAAGACATCAGAATTTCACTAAAGGAAGCTTAGCTTATCCGAATTCTCGGTTTCCTCTGACAGCGCCCCAATGAGGACGAATCTCTCATTGTCCCCATGATGGAGGTACACCTTAACCAGGTCCTCCATAGATCGATTGACTGGATCAACCATGGGCCCGTTGACACCAAGCTGGCGAAACTATGATTGCTATTTAGCCATGATTGCCTCGAGATCATGCTCCCTAGTCTTATTATTGATCTCGGTCTTCACAGTGACATAGAAACAACTCTTAGACGAGGCTTGGTCAGCACAGATATCCATGATCCCCTTTGGGATCAAGAACTTAAGTTTCTAATGGTATAAGGAGTGCATGCTTTATGGGCGTGCAACCAAGTCCTTCCCACAATGGCATTGTTAGAGGAGTCAGAATCTGTTACCATAAACTCAACTAGGGTAGTTAATTAGCACAAAATTTTGTATATTTTTATGTGCTTTATCTTATTTTAATTGCTTTTGAGAGTTAAATGATGGGAGTTGCATGAATTGAGCTTTTAACAAAGATATTTAATGTTTGCAGATAAAAAGTGCTAAATGAGGCTTCTAAAGACCCTCCCAAATTTATTGAGATGATTGGGGATGAAAGAATGGCTAGAGGAAAGCTCAAGAGTTAAAAATTAGAAAATTAGAAAGAAACAACAGAAACAGTACCAGTATGCAGTACCAGTACGCTTAAGCCATTGTTGTTCGAGGTACTGGTATGCAGTACCAGTGCACAGTACCGATGCTATCTGCTGATTCTGCCACAAATCTTTGCATCTCAAGCTCACTACCTTGAGGGTCCCACCAACAGATATCTCATGCTACCCTGACATGCCCACATTACTATTCATCCTTTTCACACTTCTCTTTGGTTTATTGGAGCCATGGTGATTAATGATGACAGATAAGAGAAGGCAAGTTGGGTGTGCAGACAAGGTCTGCACTCCCCCTATTCAGGTCATCTCTTATGAACCCCTATGGATGGAGGTCACTTTTGGTGGCTAGGCCACCTCTCCAAGCATATTTTGGCAAGCAAAGTCTCCAGGATTCAACAATTACACACATTGGGATAGAGATATAGAGAGAAAAGGTCTAGAAAGAAGATGATGAATAGTGTTCTAATGAGAGAAAATTGAGATTTTTGCATTTCTTTCAATACATTGTCTTGTAATCCCTTGTAAGAATCTTTTAAGCTTCATTGAATGCCTTTAATGCTATTGCCTGCAAGTTCATTCCAAGTTAATTCTCTTTTAAAACTTTCACCGTCAATTCATCAAAGCTTTTCTTTTTCTTAGTTTGAAATGAGTATTCGTTGCTTTCACATATAGTTTATGTTTGTATGCATTTAGTTACTCAAGAACTTCATTCCCTTGCAATGCATTCTCATTACATTGTTAGTTTCATTTTCAGCATGTGTAGCTAAACCTTTTAATTGGCAGAGCCAAGGGGAACCTCCACTTGAGTATACCATTCCAACTCATTCTTCTCATTTCTCTCAGAGTTCAATGGTTCGGTTTGACTAGGTTGAGGGTGGATAAGTTGGTGAGTCTTTGATATTCCGTAGACCTAGTCATGGTTTATGCTGAGATACTCACCCATTTTATCCCTAGCTTCCCACGAATCAATCGTTCATTAATGCTCTATTGGAGGAGGGATTCGAGTTGAGATGGTATTCCCATTGAATGATCTCTTGGATTTGCCAACATTTGTTCTCATTTCATTTTCGCCAAAACACACTTCACCAAACAACTTTCAAACCACAAAGATTTATACTTTCTCTTACTCAAAATTACTTTTCCCTCGGTTTACTTCCTTCCCTGTGGAAATGACCTTGGAATACCACCAAGTAAAACATGATCTGCGAAAGTCTCATTGTGCTTGGGGAGCACTTTTGTACATTCACACATGATATTTACACGATCTCATTTTCCTTTCTCCTTGCCCTTTCTTTTGACACTATCCCAAAGGAGAGTGACACTCCCCTTTATCCATACACTACACATTTTAAGGGATGGTTTTTAGAGGTTAGTAAACAACAAGGTTTTTGATCAAGCAGTGTGGCGATCCCAGTGGTTACCAAGAGGGTAATCTTCCCAAGGGGCAGTGCATACGAGCCATTGAACGCTACGAGGGGTATCTTCATGAGTTTCAAGTCCTTATTTGACAATCCCATTTTCTAGAAGAGGCTTTGCCCTATGCCAACTATTGAAGGTTAACACGTAAAGAGTTGTAAGTTGGCTAGTCGATCGTGCAACAATGTACGATCGTTATGATAGTCGTTGCTCCTCAGCTTGTCCTATCAACAACTTTGGCCAAACCTCCTGTGTTGGTTATATCAATAAACTCGTCGAGGTGTCCATCCTACACCAACTATTCTAGGAACGCTTTGTACACCCAAAAATTCTCGGTGTCTCGATGATACGAACACTGAGAAGTCAAACCTTAGGTCGAGGGATCCCCTTGCATCTTAGGTGGCCACTTGAAGAACGACTCCTTCTTGATCTTGTGGAGCAGCTTGTAAATGGGTTTCTTGAAAACTGCGTGTATCCCCTTGAAGGTCATGCGGGTTAGCGCTAGGGCCTCTACTCCCTTCTTGCTCACGGCTACATTCTCCCACTTTTTGGATCCAATTGCTTTGGTCCTAGTCTATGGGAGTCCTCTTGTTCAGGGACCAGTATAAGTCAGTATCTTGAGATAACCCAAGTTTGAAGGTCGCTGCAACCATAGTCTCAAAGCATCGCTGGACCTTGATTCACATTTTTTAGTGTGTCTGAATTATATTATATTAAACTATCAAGTATAAGTGGTCAAATTGTAGTTTTCTTAGTTTTAAGTCCAAGTATCAATTCCACGAAGAGTTTTCAATAATTTAGACAATAAAATAAATAAAAATAGTAAAATTGTTGTTTAAAGTGGTGTATTGTTTTATAACTAGTGATGTAAGCTTAATTTAACAACTATTTTAAATGAATAAATAAATAAAGTGCTTAGATAAAACAGATTAATGACAGGAATATAAAAGATACCCTTCAGTTTAGGGATCCATATGTTTCATATTAGTTAATTACTGGAAATGCTACCTCACAACAATTAACTTCCATTTTATTGGACAGTCAATCGACAAATCTGATGTATATAAACCATAACACAACCATTTCTTAGGCTAACTGGTAGTAATAAATCATAACTCAACAACTTTTTAGGAAAGCTTGTTATATCCACGTCAATTGATTAACCTAAGCAAACCAGAAGGACAAGTCATTCATGAGGAATACTTGAGTTATTTACTTGATTTCATGATTGTAAGTGCATATATAATAAACCATAACATAGTCACTTCTTAGGTTAACTGGTGGTAATATAGCATAACGCAATAACTTCTTAGGAAAGCTGGTTATAGATGTGCCAATTAACTAATTCAAGTGAATCAGAAGGACAAACCATTCATGAGGAATACTTGAAGTGCTCAACAGGTCATCTATAATATATATATATACTAGTTAAATATCCTCAGCATTCCGGTGGAGGACAACTCATATCGGTAGGAACACCATGGTTGTTAGACTAGCAATATAGTTAGATATAATAATTAAACAACCCTAATAACCCGTGAGGATCATTTAGGTTTTGTACCACACATCAGTAGAAAATCCTCAGCATTCTAGTGGAGGTCAATCCATACCGGTAAGAACATCGTAGATCTTTAACTGGCTGATCTTATGATACACTGATGACATAATTTCAGGCACCACACCATTATTACGTACATCACTATATCATGCATTAAGCATATAATACATATATAAATAAACATATAAATAAACCATCAACATTTTCATAATCTAACCAATATTATACATATGTTTACCCTATTTTGAAGGGTATAAACGACTACTCACTCTCTATTGCTACACACAAGCAAGGAGTGCGGGTAATATTCATTACAACTAAAAATAAAACTTCTTTCACAAGGAACAATTGAAGCACAACCACCTTTATTATCATTCAAGGCACAAAAGTGGCGGTATTTCAACTATCTGAATAAAAAGATACAATAGAAATGTAGAAATACAGAGTAACTGACAGACCGACATTCAAAGGCTTTTTCTCTTTTCTCTATTTCTTTCTCTTTCTTTTCTCTCTTTTCTCACTTTGGAGCTTTGGTGGCTGGCGGGTCTTGTATGGAATGGAGAGGTATTGAAATGGTTTTGTGAATGTAGAGGAATATATTGAAGAAGGAAGAAAATACCCCTATTTATAGAGGAGGAAGCTCAAGGCCAAATGGGGGTCCTAACCCCCACCTCCACCTTCCTAAAGGTGGTGCTTGTTGGTAGCCCATGTGTCTTGGGCTGAATGTTCCAAGTGTCATCTTCTTGTTGGTCCAAGTGTCTTCTTCTTGTTGGTTCAAGTTTCTTTATTTACACTTTGGTCCTTTGTAGTTTCAAGCTTTGCAAATTTGGCTTGTATTATCCAATATTTTTGCATTTGATACTGTAATTCCAAACATAAAATTGGTAATACCCTAATTTATACACAAAACTTTAACTGACTCTAATTAATAAGTTTTAAGGAGTTCAAATATGGCTCTCGGGGGTCCATTCTTCCAACGTAGACTTTCAAACGGGGGACGGTAAACTTTCTGGGCACCTCAACTTCTTTGATGCTTCGAATGAAGGGAGACATGATTTGTTCATCCTCTGCCTCATTGTCCATCTCTTGGCGTGATCTTTGGCACTTGGCATCGAGCTAGGAACTGAGATCTTCTCAGGGGACCTCTTTCCTAGGCTTCCATGCCCTCGGTTCCCTGACGGAAATGGTCAACCCAATGTGGGATCTTGTTCCCTCGGCAGCCCCAAAGAGCCTCTTTAGAGGTGTTCTCGCTGCAATGTTCAGGCTCGTTTCCCCTTCCCTCGGGGTGGTTTTTGGGAGAATACCCCCTTTTAGAGGGGTGGAAGTTCAATTTTTGACCCAATTGATTATGTAGGTCCTTACTGGTGATCTTGTATGAATGGCCCTAGTGAGTTCTCACGCTCCCCCGTTTCTTACTTTGATGATTGGTCTTCCCTGATTGTTCGAAGTCGTTAAGTATGTTAAGCATATTGACATTATCTCGCTCAATTTGCTTTAGGCGGCCACCTAATCGTTCTTCAATAAGTTCTATTATTTCCCGAGCTAGAACTCCTTGGCCTCCCAGACTTTGGTGCACCGGCGGGGTGTGCTAAGAGTTACGTTGAACATCGTCCAACTTGTGAGACCCGAACATGCATATCATATCATTTACTAAATATTGTGGGATAAGTGTTATTTGTTAATATTTGCATAGGGTTATAATTATGATAACTAAAACCTAAGAATTTAAAATGCAATTGCCTAAAGAATTTTATTGTTGAATTATGAGATGGTAGAATGTATAGTTGAGAGCTTAGAAGTGTTGGAGAATTGAGTGATAACCATGGGAATAAGTGAAATAAGGGGAGAGGTTTATGTGGATAGAGTATGTGCATGACTCATGAAGGAAATTTGGTGCAAGGAAGACTTGCATGCAAAGTATAAAAAGGGGTTTTTGCCTAAAACCGGTTCATAGAGAGGGAGTGTTGACGGATTTGAAACAAGCCGTAAATTCTTTTTCCAAAAGCAAAAATGGGGAAAAATTCTCTTGAATTCTTGAGTTTGAGTGAAACCTTTCTTTATAGCTTTTAGAACCCTTGCTGGAGTATAAACAATTGGGTGGTGGTGGTGCGTTGAAGGGTTAAGAAACCATGGGTTCATGAGTGGAGGTTTGGAGGAGTTCGACGGAAATGAACAACAACAAAGGTAAGTGAAAACTTGTAAATTTTTGTGTTTTCAACCTTTAGATGTATCTTAGTGGTGTAGGTAATGGTTGGGTGGTGGTGAAGTGGAGTTTTGAAGGTGGAAGAAGGAGTTTGAATGAAAATGGAATCTCTCAGTCCAAAGAAGAACCGATTCTATATGTTAGAACTGGTACTAGGGCTCTGCATTGGCTAGAACCGGTTCTTGGCATGTAGAACCAATACTAGAAATTTTGTTAAACATAGAACCATTTCTACATAGGAAGAACCGGTTCATCAGGGCAAAGTTTAGTCTACTTTGTTGTAGTTTCCCGGGCTTTTTTCTAATTAACCCCAATCTTTTCGGGACATTCCATTGGGTATAAATCAATTCTTAATGGATTAAATTGTTATAAGTACATCGTGATGAAGTAAATTCCAACCTAGCCTATGTATACTGAGTATATAGCTAAGAATGGTTTAAGTGGTTTAAATTGAATCGCTTGGGGGGAGGGATTTGGAGACATTAATACAAGCATGATTAAGAACTCATTCATGCATATTTATGATGTGATGCTATGTGAAGAATGTTTATATAACTTGGATCATAATGATGTCTCTCCCATCTTGATTCCAATCATATTCTTTAGTAGTCTGTGCTCATCGCCTGACATAATAAGTGCTATTCTATCACACCTCATTAATGCTAGGTGATTGGACGTCTAGGTTTGCTTGTTGGAATGGATTGTGCATTTATGATTTCATCCCCAAGCATCGAGTGTTCTAAATAAATGCCCGTAGCCTATTGCCGAGCATTTATTAGCAAACACTAGGGCATTCATAGGTTCCCCTGAGGGCTATCCATCAACCATGATGACCACGCCCCTGTAGCTTGCCAGTTGTTCTTGAGTTCTTCGTGGATTAGACAACTAATGATAACTTGTCACATCACTGCATTGCTCGAGGCTCACACATCGATGCCATTTTATAATTGGCACTGGCTATGCCTCTTGGCCCTGAGCACGACAATCACTTGGTCTTTGTTGCTAGGGGAGTCCCATGCATTTCGACTGCAATGGATAACCATGTATCAGTTTCTAGTTGGATGGACACCAACGTCCCATCAATATATATTTATATAGCTTACTTTAGCCTTTAATGGATGTTTATTTGAAATGCTTACATTCATACTAGATATCTGTTTAAATAGTCCCTACTTTTTTATTATTAGTCTCAATGAGTTATTTTTATTAGGTTTTTTACCATGTTGGATGGCTTAAGATTAGTGAATCAACTGCATAAGATATAATTCCAGTCCCTCACCAATGCAAATATCATGGATTACCTCAATTTGCTATCTATATATATGCATCTCCAAAGAAAAGCTAAGTCTATTTATTGGTTGAAACTACAATAGTCTTTTTAGGGGCATCATTATGTCTGCTTTTGTTTTCTAATTCTCTCCATTTTTCTATAGCACCATATATCTATTCTTTGCTCTTTTTTCTTTTTACACTTCCCTTTCCTCTTTATCATTTATCACAAACTTAGTTTTGGACCTATCATATGTTGGAAAAGATTGCCACTCTTAAGTTCGGGAGAACTTTTGGAAGAACCATAACAATTGCATAAGAGTCCCAAAACTAAATGATTGGTTTATCAATTTGATAATTGGTTTTTATTTATCTATAGCTATATCTATCTATACTACTTCTAAATGTCTCTATACTTGGAAAACTTTTAATTGTCTAAATTAATCTCAACAAAATATTTAATGGCCGCATTGTCCTTTTTAAGTTAATAATTTGTTAATACTATTTATAGTGAGTAATTGTAACCTTTGCAAACTCACTATTCATGTGGGTTGTTGGGCTACTGCTACTTCTAGTGTTTCATATCGCCCCTCTTGACTATCAATTGACAATCTCTCTCAAAGATCATTCTGCAGTCTCAATAGACAAAGGTAGAGCGAAGCCAAAGGTTCGTCTTCTCGACGATCAAAGAAGGTTTCAGACTCAAAAAAGGAATTTTCATAATTTCCACTGATTCCCTTATAGCTATTGTTACAAGTTTTTTTCTCTACACCTATATTCTTGATACTTTAGTTAGTAGGCAATGATCTTTTAGAAAGGTGGGGTAGTTCAGTGAAGAAATTATGGATGTCAATGAACTTTCTTTCGTTTATAGTTTACACATCGATATTCATGCTTTTTTTGAGGTTCATCATTTGTGGTTTCTACGTCCATAAGTTTTGGAAAAATTTTGATAGCCGAAGTTGCGACAGTGGCCACCGTAGCTAGAGGAAGGAGAATATTCCACATATCTTCTTAATGATTCATGGAATAAAAAATTATAGTCTTGGTATTTTATTTTATTAATTAATGAACAAAAATGTTAGCTTATATTTTGAGGAAAATCCCACTTTACCCCCTGAAAGATGCAAAAATTCTCAATTTTTCCCCTTGAATGATTAATTTTTCCACATTGCCCCCTCAAAAAAAAAAGATTGCAATATGGTCCACCGTTTTATTTCCATTTGGTCCATTTGTCTATTTGTATCTTTCAAGGGCAAAATGAAATTTACACCTACATTTTGTTCGATATAATTTGTTCAATCACTTGCTTCTTGTGATGTGGTTGTTTTAGTGTGTTTGTCAAACTTTGTTGATAGCAATGTTAACATTGGCCTTCTAATTGGACATTTTGCCGTCAATTGAGATGCTCAAATTTTAATTATGACTTTCGTAATTCTGCAGAATATGTTTTATTAAAGGTATGTCAGCTTTTGTAATTTAGATCTTGTTACACACTATTTATATAACTTATTTCAATCAATTAAAATTTAGGAAAATCTAAAGTAGGATCAAGAAAACTCATTTGGATAGTATTAATTTCATATTCTGAGACTTAACTAAGGCTGTGATGCGTGGAGTTTGAAAATTTGTCTTGAAAAAATCTGTAACACTAAAGACCCAAGAATAATTTTTATCACAATATAAAAACAATAGAGATCTTCTTCCTCTGGTTTATGTAAGCACATTGACTTCTACTTGACTGCAGAGGAACACTTTTTTAAGAAGATTTGGATAGTACAATGTTCGATAATTTTGCAAAACTAACATACACCTTATTGATTCAAGTCTCAATTTGATAGTTGAGGTTGATGTTGTTGTTTTTGATTTGATTCGGAGCATAGCGATAACCCGTGCCTAAAGGGAATAGAGTTTTCATGGTGTGCATAAGGTACTTGACATTAGTTTAATAATGAAGATATATAATTTTTTGGTTTGGTTGTTTGGTTGAATGCAATTTAGTACCTGAATATCTCTATTTTGTTTAACATAACATTGAAGGTGATATAGAAAAATAATTAGTCGATTGCCAAAAATTGGAGCCATGATAACAAATGTGTTTGCAGGATCATTTTTGCATTTCATTGGACGATGTATCTTTGATATTTTCCCCTAAATTTTTACCATGGATCTTTTTACTCTTGCATTCTCGTCGGTGAAGCGGAGGGGAATGTGTGTTGGCGAACTTGTAGTGTAATATAACTTCCACTGTAACCCAAATATGCATGGACACTCCACTTGGTTGCATAGAAAATAAATCGCAACTTAGTGAATTGTAGAAATTTCAATGATATGAGGACTGGAGAAACTTCAACTTCAAGTGTGGACAGTACCACTATATGGCATCCTAAACTACATCAATATCAAAGTTGAGAAATTTAATAAGGTGCAAATTTTTTTGGAGTGGTTTATTGTTGGGGAGGTTTGTTTCTCTATCTCTTTGTGTGCATTTGTGTTTTGGGCTATGCTATCCATTTTCTAAATTACAAAATTAGCATAGTAACTCAAGTAGTGTAATTGCCACTGGTTTCATTAATCTGAACTGAATTTTCACTGGCCCCTCTCTCTTAATAATTTGAACACATGAGTCTGTGACGTGGGTTTGGAAAAAAAGATAATTTACTTTGCACTGGAGTTGTTACTTTGATCAAGTTTAATAATTAAGTGTTAGATATGAATTATATTTGAATTTCTTTATGTGTTGGACCTCTGTAAATTTGACACTTCATGTTTTTCAATGCATGCTCTACTTCTCTGTTGACAAGTACATTTTGATGCATACAAAAGGCACTTATTTTGTAGTTTAGACTGAGTTTTAAGAGTTTAAGATGCAATACCGTGCAAGGATTTCTTTATTGCAATTCCCTAATCTCCAAACACGAACCCGTATTGTGTATATGATTTATATGAGCAGGTGAGTGTCACTCTCTCTCGGGTTCAGTGCTAAAAATGGGGAAAACGTGTGTGTGAATGAAAATGTGTGTATGTGTGTGCAAAAGTGCTCTTCAAGCAAAGAGAAAATTACAATTGTCATATTTTACTTAGAATGAGTATTCTAAGGTCGTCTCCTCAGGAAAAGAAGGTTAAATTGTAGTGAAGGTGATTTTTGTAAAAATAATATAGTGTAAAATCTTGTGAATTTGTGTTTTGGTGAGTGAGGATTTTTGATAAAATGCTAGAAAAACAAGATTGGGTAATCCAAAGAGGTTCGCTGAATTTATTATATGATTTCTTACAAAAGAACCTAAGACATTACCTCAAAACAGAAAAAAAAAAAAAAAAAGAATAGTTATACAGGTACAAGTCCTACTAGTTCAACGATGTACTGGTGCAATACCTTTGTTCTGATACAACATAACTTTGTACAGGAAAACTCAGAATTGAGACCACTCCGCTCGGTTTAAGCTTCTCTCACAATCATCTTTCTCATTCCTAAAACCTCCCAATCATCTAAAAAACCCTCCTTTATAACTTAGAAGCTTGAAAACATATTAATTTAAAGGAAAAGTCTTTCCTTCAAAGTGATCGACCTCTTTGAATTCTCCAAACCCCCCAAGTGAGAATAACTCAAAATTCTTAACTCTTCTCCTCCACCAAAAAAAATCCCAAAGTTAGAAGTTAACATAGAATTATGATATAAGTGAAGAGAAAAGAGTTGGCTTTAGTTCAAGAAGGCAACGAAATCCTTCACTTGATGCAGATTCGGAACTGGAAGCTAGAGCTCTTTCAAAACCCATTACCAAGCTCCCAAACTAATGTATCGGTTTTAAGAGAAACAAGGGAAAGCCCTCATAATTCTCCAAGTTCCACCGAGTTTCTTAAGCTAGGAATACTTCTAAAGTGACAAGTGTCCCATGACTCACTCCACCATTGACTAATTACACTTAAATCCCTCTTATTACCTTTATTCCCAAATATAATATTTAGTTTTCTATCATATAATAATTCATATCCAAAATTTTTGCTATCTTATAATTCAACCCTAAAAATCTTTAATAAATTTCATACCTTACTTCCCACAATTTTATTAACTGTAATTTAATCCCCATAACTAATATTAAAAATTTACAATTTAGGCCCCAGCATTATATAAAATGAATGTTTGGGTTATTACCTTCATCCTAAGCTTGAAGGTGCAACCAATGTGTGAATAATGCAACTTTGACATTTGATTTCTTCTATTCAATGACTTTTCAGATCTTCTATCTGTATAACATCATGACCATGGAATATATTGAGATTTATAATGGACCCCACAAAATTAGTCAATTATAAACATATATCTAACAATCTCCTCCTTTGGCAATTTCATGACAATACACAAGTAAGAAATGAAAATTATAACCTAGAAATCATTTGACAAAATGAATTGTAAATCTAATCTCAACACTCATGCAAACATCCAAAATAGCTATCTTAGTAAAAGATCTACATTATAAGATATTGCTTTGAAGATCGTAGTACTTCACATCACTCAAACCAAAACCTTGTGAAGAACATCATATGTTAGAGAATTAAATAACACAATCACATGTATGGTAAGCACCAAGTTAAGCATAGGGCATATTTGTGTACATCATGCAAGTGCAAATACATAACATGTTAAGAACTAATTTGCTCCATATGGTTGAGAACTTATTGATATAGCAATGACAAACATATCAAGTTCTTCCCCTTAATTAGTGTTCACAAGTAAAATTAAAACAATTGTAAAATAGGTGACTTCATACCAAATTTGTAAATGTATTCCCCCTGAGCATTTGAACAAACTCCCCTTCACCATTTTTTACATGCAACATACCTAGGCTAGTCAAGAGTAAATCTCCCCGATTCCTCTCATAAGTACCTAAAATATTCTTCCTCATTTTTGTCACAAATGTCAACCCAATGATAGCATATGACAAGCACGATACAGTATCAAGTTACCCAACATATTCTTTCTTTACTTCTTGTAAATGCCAACTCAATGACAACATATAACTAGTGTGACATAGAATAATGGTATAACAAGAAGGTATAAACACATATCAACTAGTTAAATCATGCATGTAAAGTAAGTAAAAGACAAATAAAGCATATAACTCAAAGTCTAATATGATAAAGCTTCAACAAACAAGACTAAGAGTATTGTCATTGATGAGAGCATTATATTTCACATTTTAGGTCTTATCTCATTCATCTTAGCTATGTTAGTTACTTATTTCCTTTATTTTTGTTTAACTTTTTGTTTAATGGAGAATATTTGTGTTTGCAGGCAAACTAATGAAAACAAGGTTTACTTACATTTTGATGTTATGGAAGACTTTGTAGATTATTTAGGAGATCCAAGAACCAATACAAGAACAACAATTGATTCTAGCAGTAGCAGTTTACTCCCACAAGTAGAACTAAAACAGAGAGTTATTCTATTAGTAGGTGAGTACCATTCTATCGGTAGGTTGAAAACAGAAAGGTGTTCTACTAGTAGAAGACGAAATCAACCAGTTGGTGCAAAATAGTGAGCAATTCTATTGGTATATCGAATTGTGCTTTCTACTGATAGGTCAAGGTTAAAATTTGACACTGACTCATTCTCCCGGGCATTGGCAGATTGAATATTAAAAGATATCTTCCAAGATCTTCCAAGACTTTATTGGAAGAGAAAGAGACAAGATAGGAAGGGATTTTGACTGCCCATATCTTAGAGATATTCTAGGAGATATTTTTGGAGATTTTCTAGGAATAAGGGATAGACATAGAAAGAAAGAAAATCTCTAGAAAATCAATTGTATCCCACTTTCTCTCTCCCCCCCCTCCATTTTCTTATAAATAACAATATATAGGGAGCTCTGGGGACCGCTTACTCCTGGCATGATTTCCAGGAGGGCTGCTCCTTCTCCTTCTTGTTTATTCATTTATTTAGTTTGCAATCACAAGTCTTCTTAATTTTCAATTTTGCTGAACAATTTATGGTATTTTATTTCTTTTCTTTTAATTGTTTTTCAATTCTTATTTCAGTACAAAGTCTTCAATTCAAGTTTATATTCAGTCTTCGGTTTGCTTTAATTTATTATGTCTTCTTTTATTACTTTTAATATGTTTGAGTAGTTTAATTTCAATTTAATCAGATAAGAAATTCTCATCCGTGAATGAAAATTTTGAACTAAGGTTTTTCCAAAGATTAAAGTTATTTTGTTGATTGAATAATTAAAATTGAAAATACGGGTGATAGGTATCACTTTTTGCTTATCCGTAGATAACTAAGACTTGACGTGGATAGTTCTAAGAATCATTGCAATCAACGTGAATATAATTCTTTTAAAATTAAGTCAATCAATTTAAATACACTTTTATCACTTTCATTGGTTTTTGTTGAACATTTCTTGTTCAAGGGCGTTTGATTACAAACTTGAATGAGTTATAAATTAGGTCAAAATTACTATTCATGGAGGGATGACCTCTTACAATTAACCGATTTTATTTAATTATTGTTATTTAGTTTATCTGTTTTCATCCAAGATCCAAAAGATTTTTATTTGTCCTTTGTTTTGCTTGAGGAGATAACCTTGGTAATCGACTGAGTTACTAAATGATACATTCTTGCGGTGGTGAACTATGTTATTATCTTCCTACTTTTGATGGCAAGCAGTCACAACAAAAGAAAATTAAAGCAAACCAATAAAAATGAAAAGACAACAAAAAATAGAGTACTCAAACTCCCATATGGCCTAACTAAAATCTCTAAAACAACTTAAGTGGTTGCATCTTCTCCACTGGCTCCACCATCTCTCAGTCCACCATCATGTTTGTGCAGATCTGTGTCTGAATCAAAGTCATTTGGCATAGGTTCTCCCTAGATCTACTTACTTTGACCAATCTTTGAAGTCAACCAACTCTTCGATTAACGGATGAAAGACGGCCTGTTGAGCTATCCCCATGCTCACAATCCGATCAACCAACGCATCTAGTATTTGAGAAGTAATACAATGATGTTCCTCCTTATGCTACTATATACTAGTAAGCATATCAACCAACGACGGTAATTGAGCAACAAGAATGTCTTAATTGGGTTCACTTGGTAGTGGTTGTGGCTTAGACGTACTGGTCGCATGATGAATTGGTGGATCTCTTATAGCTTCTTCTCTCTTATCAACTACCACAACATAATCATCTTGGGCCTTTCTTTTCTTCATAGAACTCTTGTTCAAAGGCCTCATAGGGTGCCACAATTGATCCCTTAGCAAGCCAATAACTCCTCTACCCTTGTAGATACGAGTTACCAATGATCCAAAAGGTAGATCATTTGATACTCTCCCCTCTAACCAGACTCGTCGATTAAACCCAAATATCATCGTAGACAAATCGAGATCAAGCCATGTTCCTATAGCATATGGAAGATGTTTTCTCTAAACTTGGAAGTCTTGGATGTGAGATTTTGGTTCTATGTTGTAGTTTGCTATGAGATAAAACATCTTATATTTTGGGATTAGATATTTTTGGAAAAAGTTCAAAGCAACCCAAATTTCAAGATGTTATACACCATATAGTTCTGTAGCCAAAACATGGAGAGGGGACATGTAATGCCCCAAAATCCACCTTGGACGACATTACTATATAAAATCATTCACATAATGAGAGCAACTAATAAGATCCATAATTAAAGAAAATTTCATTCATCCTTCGTAATATCTACAACATCACCTAAAAGAATACGTCAAACCATTGCCATTACATCTCAAAATCAAGTATAAATCTTGCAGCTGAATAAACAAAATATCATACACACATTATCTCAAAATGCATTTCGTAGTCTAGGACATAAAGATAATAACTATAGACATCACCCTCGGGATCCACGCCTCCATCCAATTGTGCTTTCCAAGCTACCTGCTCGTCAACTCTGAGTTCTTCCTCTAAATTGAAATTAGAGAATAGATATAGTTTGTAGGGGGTGAGTACTAAGCTCTATAGGAAAATCCTTTCAAACTCAAACAAGATTTGAAAAACACATAAAACAGTTTGGTCTCACTTTCCAAAATTTCATATATAAATTTGAAATAAAACAGTGACAATTTATCCGATCTCAGTTATCACAATAACAATAAATTAAATGAAGAGTAAAACCAATTCCCAAACAGTAAACCATTTCTATAACAATAAGCAATAACCCACAATTTATACTATTTTCCACCATAAACTCCTTTCCACAATGAACCATAACCAACCATTTGCACAATAAACAATAGCCCACAACTTATTTCAGGTATGATGTAAGATATCACTTGAATACACACATTGAGAATATTTTGGCCCACACACACACACTCAATCCTCGCAAGGATATATAACTTTAGGAAGGGTGTTTATCGATGCATCGGTAGTGAAAAATCTAACCCAAGAAGAGTTTACTAACCCTCAGACTCGGTACCCATGAGCAAATAGTGGTTTAGTCCTCGCAAGACACCAACCCCACTACAAGTGGTAGGACAAAATCCAAAGCCGCATGCAGTAAAAAACGCATCTATCCACTCTACGATATCCGGTCAATAGTTACCCATGTTCATCCAATCATCCACACAAGAGATACCATACCAACCATTTTCTCAAATCACAAGTAAATTCAAAAATCCCCAATTTCATAGGTATTTTTTCAATATAACAACTCAAGAAAAATAAGCAAGAAATCATCAAAAAATATAGTTTTATTGTTCAAAACAAAACACCAGAGTTTTTTAATTAAAAACAAATGAATATCAAGTTTTAATATCAAGAACAAATGAATGTCAAGTTTTGATATCAAGAAAAACTAAATATTGAGTGTTGAAATTAAGAACAAATTAATATCAAGTTATGATATCAAGAACAAATAAATATCAAGAATAAAAATTTGTACTTCTTGAAGAACTAGAGTTTGGATGTCAAGAACAAAGGTTTATTGGCTATCAAGCTATAACTTCCATCCAAACATGGTAAGATTGCAAAAACATCAAGAAACAAGGATTTCAATACTTATATAAAAGATTTAGAGTCAAAACATTTATATATATAAAAGTCCTAGCTTCAAGGAACAAGAGTGGAAGAAAACTCCTACCTTTTTCTTCCTTGGTGTTCTTGAAAAACTTAAAATTTTGATCCTCTTCAAGGTGAAGATCCCTCTTGATCTTGTGTTTTTACTCTTCTTTCTTGTTTCTCAAGGCTTGCTAGGGTTGTAAATGGTGTATGGAGCCTAAAAGAGGCAGCCTTATGTATTTATAGAGGAAGAAAAGTTTTACCGACATAAAGATGGTGTTCTGATTTGTTACTCACATTTGAACGTCTTTGGTGTTCAAGCGTCACTTGCTCTGAGTACTCTAGCTTTTCCATTAGACAAGAGTGCTGGAATGAATTGTCTTTCGAACAGACTTTCACGTTCGAACGTCATCCTAGGTTTTTTTGGAACTTCCAGTGACGTTTTGGACCATTTGGAAGTCGATTTGAAATTTTTTTGTGAAATACACTTTTGTAGCCCTGGAAGTCGAGTATCTATTGTAAAAATTTAAGCTCAAATGGACATTCGTATAAAAATTTATGGTCTAAATACTAAGACAGTGTCTAATTCTTTCCTACCCGAATTCTATCTACAATGTGCTTTAACTCCGGAATACTTTCTAACTTCTCATACACCCCATATTACCTCTCCTAAGGTTTCTCGACCTTCCAGATTCAATGAAGACCTTATCTTGAATTAAAAATATTTAAAAATTTACCTAATCACTGTTCTCAATTTTAAACATATTCAAAACTAAGTTTGACCCAAAAGTTAATTCGTCCAAAACTCAAACTTCATGATCAATCTTTCAACAATTATTCTAATTTTATCCCATCATTTTATTCATATTAGGAGAACTCTTAAGATGATAATATCCTTATTTAATTTTTAATGCGGGGTCTTACAGGACAAATCCTCCACCAATCTTTCACTAAGGGCATCATTCTCTACCCTAGGCAATAGCTATAAGATCGATAGAAAATACGAACTCAACCCCTTAAATATAACTAACAAAGTGATCATCCTGGGGATCACAGATGTATTTGAAAAAGCGATTGAGATGATGCCCTCATTCTGGATTTCACCTTCTGGTGGTATGTCTTCATCCTGTTGTCTCTAACCTCGAATTCACCATTGATCTGATTTATTATAAGCTAGTAGTCATATAAAACATGGAGGTGCCTAAACCCAACCAAGTATGCAATATCGAGTCTTGTTAACAACGCAATCATACTCGACCTCATTATTGGATACTTTGAACACCTATCTAATAGCTCGCTCTATTATTAACCCCTCTGGAATTGGCGAGTACTACACCTATCCATGCCCCCTTGTGTTTGAGAACCCATCAACATGCAGGTTCCAAGTGTCATCGTCAAACGCAACCACCTCTTGTGGGGGCTCGGACCTAGAGAACTCGACAACAAAATCAGCAAGGATCTACCCTTTAATCGAGGTACGAGGTTTATACCTTATCTCGAATTCCTCGAGTTCCATAGGAAATTTGGCAACTTTTCCCGAGATGTTAGCTCTATGGAGGATGGGCTTGAGAGGCCAGTTAGTCGAGACTTTTATGGCGTGCGCTTGGAAGTAATGCCTGAGTTTCCTCGTCGAGACTACCAACGCTAGGACTAATTTCTCCATTGGAAAGTACTGTGTCTCAGCGTCAAGCAAATTTTTACTCATAAAGTAAATGGGAATTTTGGACCCCTCACTCTCCCCTTACCAAGGCCCCGCTTCCGGCCCACTCTGACACCGACAAGTAGAGGTTGAGTACCTCGTCTGCCGCCGAGACTAACAAGGTAGGAGGAGACTTCAGATACTCTTTAATCCCCTCAAGGGCTTGACCATAATCCTTGTCCCAAGTTCCTTTTTTCCACCCCCTTAAGCATGGTAAATAATGACTTGCACCTATCCAAGGACTTGGAGATGAATCTGTTGAGGGCCACGAGCATTCCAGTCAATTTCTAGATGTCTTTGGTAGTCCTCGGTTCCTGGATGTTCTACATAACCTATACTTGCTTGGGATGGGTGACCATGTACCCTAAGAATTTGCTCAAGCTTACTTCGAAAGCGCATTTTGAGGCATTAAGTTTTAAACCATACTGTCGAAGTATGGTGAAGGTAGTCCCGAGATCACGGAGATGGTCAAAACCCTTCTTTCTCTTTACTAGCATATCATCAATGTAAACCTCCATAGTTACGCCAAGTTACTGCTTAAAAATCTTGTTCATCAAGCATTGATAAGTGGTACCATCATTCTACAACACGAACGACATCACCTTTAGCAATAAATCTCCCTGGGCGTAATGAACATTATTTTCTCCTTATCTAATTCATGCAAGGGAATCTGGTGGTAACCTGCTCGAGCATCCATAAAGGTGATCCGTTTGTGACCCGCGGTCGCATCGATTAACTGATCGACCTTTGGCAATGGGTATTCATCTTTTGGGCATGCTTTGTTCAAGTCCATGAAATCCACACAAACTCACCATTTTCCCTACTTATTCTTTGCACATACCGTGTTGAATAACCACTAGGGGAATTACACCTCTCTAATTAAGCCAACCCCCAACAACCGGTCTACTTCTTCATCTACAGTCTTTTCGTGGTGAGGAGCCATTCTTCGAGCTTTTTGCCTCACTGGTTTGAAGGACAGGTCCACGTGAAGTCGATGAGTTATTACCTCGGCGCTTAAACCCATCATCTTGGCCTGGGTCTAGGCAAAGACATCGACATTCTATCATAAGAATAATATCATGTTTAATTTCTTGGTGCCACCCAATGAGGCCCTTATTAAAAAGTACCTCTCATCATCTCTCGGATATAGAAAAACCTTGGTGAGCGCCTTCATGGATCAGTCGGCTAATTCCGTGATAGGTTCGTCTACCCCAAGCCAACCGAACTGTGATTGATATTTAGCCATTACTACCTTGGGATCATGCTCTTGAGCTGGGGATCACGCCTAATGCAGAGTAAAAGCAGCTCTTCAATGACGCCTGATTACCTTGAATCTCCAGAACACCCTTTGGAGTGGGAAACTTTATCTTTGGTGATATAATGAATGCATCGCTTTCATCACATGTAACTAAGTCTTGCCCATGGTGACATTGTACGATAAATCGGAATCTATCACCACAAACTCTACTGGAAGGGCGATGACCCCGACAAAGACCACAAAGGTGATATTTCCAAGAGGAAAGGCACTAGGACCGTTGAAACCAATGAGGGGTCTTTATTGGCTTCAAATCTTTCTAGGTGAACCCCATATTACAAAAGAGGTCATCATACATCACCTCAGCTGAACTACCTGAGTCCACTAAGATTCTTTTGACGTCAAACTTGTCGAATCGTAGGGTGATCACCACAGTATCATTATGCGGGAGTACCAATCCACTGAGGTCGGCATCGAAAAAGTGGATTTCCTTAGCATCAGGTCGAGGCCTCTTAGACGTATGCTCCTCACATCTTTTTTCCTTTACTTTCACCGCTTGCTAGACCCTTTGGAGGTCAGCCCAGAGGGAATTATACGTTGGTCTCTCCATTGTGCAAGCGTATATGACTTTGATAATGGTTGCGGCTTCCTCAAGCGTGTCGACCTCAGACCAATTGCTCAAAGGACTTGTACACCTTACAATCCTCAATCAAATGCCACACATCCTGATGATAAGAACACCAAGATGTCGAATCCCTTAAAGATAGGTCCCCTTGCATCTTGGGTGACCACTTGAAGAAAGGTTTGTCCTTTATTTTATGCAATATCTTGTAAATAGGCTCTTTGAAGATTGTATTCACCCCTTGATAGGTCATACGACTCAGAGGTAGAGTGGGCACCCCTCTCATTTCAAGTGGTTCCTTCTCTTTTCTCCTCGTAGCTATTGTCGGGGAATGCAGACTTTTCCTCCACTCAAGTGTACTTGTTTATCTGTGTCATAAAGTACCACATGTCTCTTGGGGCCCTCCTGATTAGGGATCTGTACAAGTTGGTATCCCTTGACAATCCCAACTGAAATGTCGAAACAACAATGGCCTCGGAACATGCCTCGACCTCATTAACCTCCTCCCAATACTTGATTGCGTACGGCCAAAGGGATTCTCTAGTCCTCTATCAGAGATTTAGCAACGCGTCGATATCTTTTGGCCTTTTGCTACTGGTGATGAACCGTGCCACAAAGAGCTCAATCATTTGTTTCCACGATCTGATACTCTCAGTGGCCAAGTTCTCGTACCATTTCATGGCAATGTCCCCTAAACTCATAGGGAAGACTCGACATAGCACTTTCTGATCAGTGTTATAGAGAGACATAAACCTTAAACCGAGGAACACTGATCAGTGTTTATATTGTCGTAGGTGGCTCTTGGGATATGTTCTCCCATCATAAACCTTAAACCGAGGGACACTGAACTTCTTTGGCATCTCGATTTCCCAGATCACGCGTACAAATGGCGAGATGATTTTCTCATCCTCGTCCACATTCCTTTTCGGGTAGGGTTTTCGGTGTTTTACATTTAGTCATGCTCGGAGGTCCTCTCGGGGCCTTGCTATCTGAGGCCCCCTGGCCATGGACTCTGTGTAAGACTCAGTCGCTGTAAGACCCTCTGATAGCTCGAGGTGAAGATTACCTCGAGACAGGCCAGCCCTACAGTGATCCCACTCTAACCTCTCTTCGTGAGCGACTTTTCCCCAGTTACGTGGACAACGCTTCTTAGATGTACATCTGCGCAAGATCCTCCCAGGGGCGCCTGACCTCGTGCCTAAGGAACTACCTCCCACTGGGACTTTGGTTTTGTTGCTTGTTGCTGTGCCAACAGGTGCCCCTATTGCTTGAACCCCTACCCCCCAAGGTCCTGATCTACGGGACATGTTCACTATGTGGCATGTTTGCCTCCTCCTGACCAATTTAAGGAGTTCGATTCTATAACCATTGGAAGCTAGGTAGCTTCGGCGTTTCTCACACGTAGGCTTCCTCCATCAACTTAAGACCGTGTGTTCACAATAGGGCAGTAGCTACGGGGAAAAATTCATATGTTTCCCACAGACAGTGCCAAGTTACGCTGGAGATTTTCTGCAATAAAGTGAGATAATGATCTTCACGATGAATGACCTGAAATAGTCAAGAAAGGATCAGGAAAGGGGTCGGGTGAACACCCGGTTTATCCCCTCTAAAGCTTAAGTCAGTATAAGTTTGGAGGCTTGAACATAGTGTATCTATTTTTCTCAGTCTAATTTGCATACCTTTGTTCATTATTTTGAGTAGTATTTATACTTGGGTCAGGAATGAGTGCAAAGGTTTGATGTCTCATCTCCACATTTGAAGACCTGTACTCCTACTCAGGTGTAATGAGTGTTCTCCACTTAGATCTCCGCGCCTAGTGTACTTGGCCGATAAGATGACTGCTCGGGATATGTCGAGCATTTATGGCCCTATTCCCAGTCATTTAAGTCTTTTAATCAGCACTTGTTGCCTACTCCAGAACGTTAAATGCTCGGGGAGAAGTACCCCCCAGGGTATGTACTTGGCGTCACAACCATTAAGACTTTGCAATCATGATTGTCAATTAGGGTCTTAAGGGTGCAGCAGCTCATTAATAGCTCTGTCTAAGTTACTCACATCTCCATTAATGAGCTTTCATGTCTTCTTAAATACTTGTGCCAGTGGGGTTACTCGGCTTCTCCGAGCCATTACTTCTCGGCTCTATTTCTCGGGGCCCTTTGAGTTGTATAACGGCTATACCCTGCCACGTGTTGATCTGGGGGCCGCTGAGAAGCCTAAAGTCCCATCACAAAGATAAGAAACATGTTTTGTCGCATGATTATTATCCCTTAATTGTTCGTAAACATATGCCTATGCATAAAAAATTCAAGACATACATCACATCACACAATAACAAATTACACTCTAGTTGAACTCGTCAATAGTATCACAATACATGGTATCATTTGCTCAAAGCTATTTATTATTTTTGCCTTCGACTTTAGAAATAAGCTAGTTGGTCTCTCCCTTTGTTTTGACTACTATGAGCACGAGCAAAATGAAATCTAAAAAATAAGATCTTGCACGGTCTTTATTTTAGATGTTATTCGTGTATCGGCCTTCAGGAGTACTCTGCTCGGTCTTTATTTTGGATGTTATTCATGGCTCGGTGATTGATTGAAAATAATTGTTGTTCCTAACCTCTAAACATCACCCTTTAGCATGTATATGATATGTGTGAGAAGGGAGTGTCACTCTCCCTCGGGATGATGCAAGAGATGGAACAACGAAATGATGGTGATGAAATGGATGAACAAAATATGTGTGAAATGAAATGTGAAATGTGCACAAAAAGTGCTCCCCAATCGCAAGGAGTCTTTCGTGGTCGGTGTTTTACTTGGAATAGCATTCCAAGGTCGTCCCTTTAGGGAAGGAAAAGGAGTTTTGTGAAAGTGATTTTGTAAAAGTGAAAAGAAAGTGTAAAATCTTGTATTTGAGTTTTGTGTTTGGTTTGTAAATGAAAATGCAAGAAAACAAGTGTTGGCTAATATAACGGGTTCATTCCAATAGGAATATCAAATCAACTCAAAGCCCTCCTCCGATCGAGCATGAATGAACTATTGATTTGGGGGAAGCTAGAGACGAGATTGGTGAGTAGCTAAGCATAAACCGTGACTATGCATATGGAATATCAAAGGCTCACCAACTCATCCACTCTCAACCCCGTCAAACCGAACCATTTGACCCTAAAGGGAGGAATGAAAAAGAGTTGAAATGAAATCCCCAAGAGAAATCTCCCTTGGAGTAACTAACTTAAAACTAGCTATTCATATTAAAAGAAAAGACAAGCATAAAGGAAATGGACATAGAAAGGAAATGGAGTATGAAACTTAAACTAATGCAAGAAACTTAAACTAGGAAGACAAATCAACAAGGCTAAACTTGAAATGAACATGAAATAGATGAGATTAAAGTGCAAGGATTAAGAATTACAAGAAGTTTAGAGCTTACAACATTTGAAAATGGAAAGGAAAAGCAAAAAACGAAATTACTATTCATTGTCTTCTTCCTTGGAGCCTCTATGTCTACTCCTAAGCTTAGGTAGCCACCCTGAAAAATACTGAATAATGTTGAGATATATGGAGTGTATGCCTTGCAAAAATCGTCCATGAGGGTCCCCTAGCTGTGAGAGAAGACCTCCCATTAATGGCAAGTGATTTGGATCGGTCACACAGGCTAGGACAGAGCTAGCCTGCAACTCACATCCCTGCCCACTTCTCTCACATCCTCATTAAATGCCAAGCCTTTAAAGTCTTCCAAATGTGTAAGGGAGGCATGTTCTTGTGTCAGGAAATGTTGGGGAGAAAGTGGGAGAAGTGTAAGTGGGACCCCCAAGCCTCAAAGTTGAGTTATAGGCTATTTTTCGGCCATAAGGTTCGTGGTACCGGTACTAGGTACCGGTACCATATGGTACCGGTACCGAGTACCGGTACTGTTTTTTCTACACTGGACCACCTTCGGTAGAAATGGAATAACGCTTGATCTAACCGTTGGATTGAGCTGAAATTTTGACACAATATAGAAAACATCCAGATCTACAACTTTCATGTTTTTAACTTTTTCAGATTCTGAGTATATCATGGTAAAAATGTAGGACAACCGAGGCAGTGCTTCCCAGTGATGTGGCAGCTGGTGCCTTTGTTCCAAAACACCAATACCTCCTTGATTTCTTCACTTTTAAGCCTCCAATTCTTTATTTATTGTGTCCATGCCATTACCACACATCCAACATAGTTGCAAGGTCCTAAAATCCAACATTTAAGCTATCAAAACATGCAACATCGAGAATTCAACATTATTCATAAAATAGGCTAACACTAAGTAATTAAATGCAAAAGTTGAGTTATAATGAATGTAATGAGGCCATGAAATGTGCAATATTATGTGCTCATCACTCGGTCACCATTTACATGACGTCTTTTGAGAGTGGGGTAAACAAAATAAGTCCCCTGAAGTGTAAATGTAAAAGCTAAGTCAAAAGTCAAGTTTCTGCCCATTTCCCTTTGTGAGAACCACGTGTTAATTTGCCGAGACGAAACAATTGTTTTTGAATCTAGACACTATCAAGTGTTTGATGAGCACATAATATTTCATATTTGAATACCTCATTACATGCATTTTAACTCAACTTTTGCATCTAAGTACTTAGAGTTAGCTGAAATTATGAACAATGTTGAATTCTCAATACTACAGGTAATTATAGCATAAATGATGGATTTTATAACCTTTCAACTATATGTGAATGTGTGGTGAAGATATAAACACTTTATATGAGGATTGGGAGTCTTGGAGGGTGAAGAATTCAAGGAAAAATGCATTCAGAAGGTTTTGCTCGTTGGAGTGAAGGATTTTGACATAGTACCAGTGTTTTCCCCAATTTTGACCATGATCCTCTTCTAATCTGAAAAAGTTCAAAACATAAAAGTTGTATATCTAGATGTATTCTATATTGTATCTAAATTTCATCTCAATCCAATGGTTAGATCAAAAGTTATGACTATTCTACAAAAATTGGTTCATAGTAGAAAATAGTACAGGTATGCAATACCGGTACTGAAGAGTACCAGTACTGCATATCGTTACCCTGAACTCCAGAAGGATTAGAGTACCGGTACACTCCCCAAAATTGCTCCGAAAGATATATTTTCATCCTCCACTTGCTTGGGGGTCCCACCTACACTTCTCCCACTTGCCCCCCAACATTTTATGCACATCTTTATGCCTCCTACACCCTTAATGAAGACTTTGGAAACTTAGCATTCCATGAGGAGAGAGAGGTAGTGGGCTGCCATGTGGGTTGCAAGCTAAGCTCCTTCTAGCATGTGTAACCCATCCAAATCACCTCCCATTAATGGGAGGTCTGCTCTCACACCAAGGGGGACCACCATGAACAAAAGTTGAAGGCTCTTCACTCCATATATTCAGCATTACACAAGTTCTCAAAGGGGTGGCTACCTAATCTTAGATAGTTTCTAGGTAGAAAATGATGAATAGTGTAATGGAATTTTATGTTTTTGCATTTTCTTATATCATTTCACTTGTAGTTTATTGTAAAACTCTTTTAATCTTCATTTAATGTCTTTAATGTCATTTATTTCAAGTTCATTTCAAGTTTAGTTACATGTTCTTCATTTCACCATTGTTGCTTTCAAGTTTTCTTCATTTTTAGTTTTGAAATGGGTTTTAAATATTTTTCTTCTTAGTTTAAGTTTTCTTATATTAGCTCAACTTCCATGCTTCATTTCTTCATTATGTCCATTTACATTATGCATTGTATTTGTTCCTTTGATCATGAATAACTAGTTTTTTAGTTGGTTAATTCAAGGGAGACCTCCTCTTGGATTTTGCATTTCAACTCATTTTCTTTCTTCTCTCGGTGTACGATGGTTCGGTTTGACTGGGTTGAGAGTGGATGAGATTGTGATTTTTTGATATTTCATAGGTCTGGTCACGGTTTATGCTTGGATTCTCACTATCTCGTCCCTAGCTTCCCACGAATCAATTGTTCATCTATAATCCCTCGGAGCAAGGTTTCGATTTGATTGGTCATTCTCATTGGAGTGAACCTTTTGGATTAGCCAACACTTGTTTTCTTGCATTTTCATTCAAAACAAAACTCGTCAAAACCAACTACAAGATTTTACGTTTTTTTCTTTTTGCAACAAAATCAACTTTACAAACAACTCGCTTCCTTCCTTAAGGAGACGACCTTAAAATACTCTTCCAAGTAAAACACCAACATTGTAAGATTCTCTCTATGCTTGGGGAGCAATTTTGCACACGCATTCATTCCACTCATTTTGTACATTTCATTTTTCCCCTATTTCCTTGTTCTTTCTTTTGACATCATCCCAAGAGAGAGTGACACTCCCCGTTATCCATACACTACACATGCTACAGGGTGATGTTTAGAGGTTAGAAAACTACAAAGAATTTTAACAAGCAATGTTGACCACCAGTAAGTGTTGCAAAAGGAAATAAATAAAACTTTCTATTGAAGAAAAGTATGACTTTTTTTGCTCTTGAGTATTGCAGGACTTGCGTTTGGGTCTAACGTTGGCACACTCAAGTAGATAAGGGAGTGGTGATTCTTCTCAAGCACCACCATAGAATTTGGGAAGCTGTTGGCATGACCGACTTCTCCCAAATTGTTCAGTGCATTTATTTACATTCAACACCACCCAGCCAATAGCTTCTTTGGCACATCCTAAATCACTCAAGCAATGAATGGGGTCAGCCCATAATCCGTAGGGTGCTTTAAGCAACCACAAGCAATTTGCTCAATTGAGGGAGGTATTTTGCAGCAAGGACTCTCGCACCTTCAGTCTATTATCCAAATGATGGTATGGCCATGATATTGTATACTACTTGCAAGAAGGATATCAATCATCAACTAGTGACTTTTGGGGATCCTATATTGCTATGCTTGAGGTTCTGAATAACAGTAACAGTGTAACAGACAAAGGGTGAAACAGGTGTTATGTTACAGTAATAGAAACCGGAATCGTGAATTTTTTGTTTTCATTCACACCTCTCTCAAAAAATAAATTTATACATTTTTAACTCTAAGCTTTGGTAAATATAGACATTTTGTGATATTTTATTCATTTTATTTTATCATAAACAATGTTATATAAATTTATCATTTAATAATTACATGATAAGAGTTTTAAGGTGACTTTTAATTGAAGGCAATCCACTTAAATATTTTTGGAAAAATTTAAAAATGATAGCCAATTGAGATATAGAATGTTTTTTTTTAATTATGGATATACATTCCAAAAAGATGGAAAAATATTAGAAAAATAAAAAATAATAAATCTTAATTCCATTGGGCCAAGCTAGACCCATTTTTTACATTTGGGCCAATGTATGACTACCACTTTAGAGAATATCTCTTATTTTCACAATAAGGGCGACTTAGTCTTTTCACACATGGTAACTATCATCTAAACCCTAAAGCTTACCTCTTTACCTCCACTTTTCTTCGTCATTCATCTACACCAAATATCACCAGAGAAGACTCATTTCTCTCTTCCACCATCGGGTAATCCATGTAACAATTAAAGCTCCACCCTAATTGGCCAAGCAGTGGTTTAGAAGTTGATGTCTTTGAAGAGGGACCAAATCTACCCATCTCTATTCTTCTCCTTTCATTTGATCTTTGATTTTCTGGTTTTCTAGTAAAAAAATCAAGGGTTGTTGAAGTGTAACGGCTGTTACAGTTGAATAACGAGATGTAACACCCGTTACAGCTCATTACGCCACTGTAACACTAGTTACAGGTGTGAATTTTTTTCTGACCTTTAAATCAAGGTGTAACTGTATCGCCGACCTCCAATATTGTTATGTAACGATCACCACATTACATAATAGAAGTTTTCAGAACCCTGGCTCTGCTTCGGCACTTCAGTTGCTCGAGACTCCATAAGAAGCGATTAACCAATCAACCACAAGGGAGTTAATCCATCAAATGACCGGCCTATCACCCACAAGTGACGGTGGTCGAACCCACTTCTCAAGTAGGCCAACAACTTTGGTGCACCAACTCTTTAGGTTTTCCTTAGTCACAAATGGGTGTGTCATGTTGAATCCCTCTCGACGGTTATCAGTGCCATGCAAATGCAACTCTTGACACACATTACAAACCAACAAACAAAGGCATGAATTACGCCCAAGTCAAAGGTGAAGCTTAAAAAAACCAAGCAGGAATAAACGAGTTACCTAGTGAGTGGGATCTCGACTCAATGACAGGGTTCACGGTGTCCTTGGGTTCTTATCAAGAAGCTATCAGCCTACTACCCCAAGAGGTGAATCCCTCAAATTCCAAAGGTGGTTAGTCTATCACCTAAGATGGCTCAATTTGTAACATCTTCAAGACCACAGAGGAGTCGACAATAGTACTATCGAATGCAATTTGATATTTAGAAATTTATTTCTTCGGCAAATCAAATGACAACCGAAGCCAATCATTTGATTGTCCTGTCTTTCCTCGGGCTCTTGGTCTTTGGAAGTCTCCCGAAATGCGACATATATTCCTTACCCATGAGGGAACAAACATGCTCGGTGTCACTTAAATGGTGGTTGGAGTCGTTGTACACAATAATCGACATTGTTGCTGATAAAATGCAACAGCTTTGTGGATGGTCGGCGTACCCATCCAGAGCTAATTGGAAACTAGCACAACCTGAGTCTAAACTTGTACGAGATCTCAATTTGCAGCATCTGATTGCTTGGCGTCATCAATGCAACTCGGCAATGAATGTCCCTTTATTTACGACGTTAAGGTACTGTTCACAGCTAGGGGCAGTCCCGAGGTCACTAATTTGGCTCCTTTTGCCTTCGGCACACTCACTGAGCAAAAAATAGGTTTGTGCTCGTACCTTCAAGTTTTAACGCTGAAAGAGTTACGTGGACGTTCTTGATCAAAAACCAGGTTAATCCTATAGTCTACCAGAGATGGTCAGACTGTTATTTTTGGGTGGTCGATCCTATCCCCGTTAATCAATGAAGACAAGGATACCAAGTAGAATGAAGCTGATACTCGAGCTCAAAGAGGTCTCCTGTTATTTTTTATGCCGAGAAAATTACTTTGTTACTAGAAGGCGGTCGGTCTCACCTTTGTCCACCGTTTGATGAGTGGGTCTATCACTCAAATTGATGGAAACGGCATTACGAAATCCCTTGTAGATTATCTCCATTTCCGTGAAACAAAGTGTGAAGTAATGCTCCTCAAATAATTTATCATTGGGGCATTTCTCTTGCAATTTTGGTGGCCAAAGTAATAGCACCCTCCTGAGAAATAGTCTGGGACAGGATCCATGTATGTTACTCAGAAGTAGTTGGCATCAGCGCCAATAAAATCCAATGGGGAACCAGAATAAACACACATGAATTAACAAGGCTTGGGCTAAACAAGAATTCTTCTAGCACCATTTGGTGAAGTCTCAAGCAGTGGGAGGAAGGTCTTTGTGCACAAGACATTTGGTGGGCTCCGGGCCCTAGAAACGGGTTAGCCTTTGCTCGGCCAAAGCACCAAAAACCTTAATGTTGGTATAAAATCTCTCGATGATAGGTTCAAGAACTTAGACTCAGGAGTACCCCTTGTGGAGAGAGGTGACATAAGACTCAGGGTTAGACCCTAAATACGGATAAGTTTTTGCATGGCCAAAGCATCGAAAGCCCTATATTTCTAGGCATTTAGTGGGCTCTAGGCCCTGAATGTGGATAAGCCTTCGCTCAGCCAAAGCACCAAAAGTCCTAATGTTGGCATAAAACCTCTCGGGGACAGGTTCAAGAACTTAGACTCAGGAGTACTCCTTGTTTAGGGAGGTGACATAAGACTCGGGGTTAGACCCTAAATTCGGATAAGTCTTTGCATTGCCAAAGCTCCAAAAGCCCTATATGATTAGGCACTTGGTGGGCTCTGGGCCCTAGAAATAGGTAAGCCTTTGCATGGCCAAAGCACCTAAAATCTTATTGGAATCATGAATTCTCTTAGATACAGGTTCAAGAACCAGCATTGGCGTATATTCCTTACTCAGGAAGATGACACGAAGTTCTAGGTGAGACCCTTGACATGATGTCGTATAGCTATGGGATAAAGAACTAGCCCAGAATCAACATGCTTGTTCGGAGGTCAAATATAAATATTCTTGCAAGCAGAATATGAGAGAACCTTGAATCGTCTAACCACAGATTTAGTACATTCAAGACTCGATTTTCCAAGGTATGCTTTTTTCATTTCAATTATATATTACTTGCATGACAAGAAAAGACAGACTCATTGTTGAGTTCATCGTCAACTAGAGATTATCGAGGCCAAGGGACATATATGTTCGGGCCTTCTCTTATAACCATTCTCAAAGGGCCAAGTTGATCTTTCTTTGAGCGGACAGATTTATTTGAACAATTTCTAAAAGCTCGTGGTTAGGTTTTCCTCGGACAACACCCCACGATCATTTTTTGGGATTCAGTTACAGTTCTTCTCAGAATTCGAATATTATTATCTTCTTTGGATGCAATTGAGGTTCAGTTATGGTCGTCCTATTTAGTACTTTACTATCTCTAGTTGCGTCTTATGATTATATTTGGTATTCTGTTATCCATCACATTAATAAGGTATTTCAATAATGCTCAGCTTTCTCTAGTAGAATCTTATGGCTATTCTTGGAATTCCATTATTCTATCTTTCAATGAGGCACCTCATTATCGCTTGGCTTGAGGAATTTCTTTTATGTTAATTGTTATCAATCTGACCCACTACTACAATGTTCTTATTCTTTTGATCAAGCATGAAAAGATCAACTATGACATCGGACATACACATTGTTCCGATTATTGGGATTATCATTCGTTGATTATAGAATCTTCGAGCTCTACATATATTGATCTTGGTAGTTTGTTATAAAAGAAAATTGCATTAGGACTTTGTGCATGCTATTATCTATTTGATTCAAGCTTCATCATAGCTTCGATGGCATATGGTCGATCTCGACATATCTATCCTAAGCTATATCATATCAAAGGCAGTATGAATATTCTTAGTAACTTTCTTCCCTTTCTAGTATTACGAAGCAAATAAAGCAGGGGCAGTTGATGGACCATATTTTGCATCAACGGACAGGGCCCCACATCACATGGGTATACCATAATAAGACCCAAGGTTTATCTTCTCAAGATAACTCAGAGCTGACAGCCTTGTTGATTAACCAATTGGTGTCAAACAAAAGTTTTAATACCTGCAGAGAAACATATCTCAAGAAGGTATCAACTCAAGGAATATGACCTCTCCACGGTAAGTAACTCTCCACTTTCTCTATAAATATGGGTGAAGACCTAAAGGTAGGAAGGTCTCAAGTATTAGCACCTCGACTCCATACTCCACACACCCCCTAACCTATTCATGTGTTGATCGCAATACTGACTTAGGCATCAGAGGTGCCTCCCCTAGCGCAGCGCCGGGGGTCCCTCTAACCTCTCTTTGATTTTGCATCTTATGGATTTGGTGATACTCGAAGACCAGAGGTGCATCTCAACTCATTTCATTGATTGTGCAAATTTTTGCCCTCACAATTCTAATTGTAATAACTCTGATTACCTTGTCTCTCTGCTATGCATAAACCAATTTGCAGTGACAATTGGTCTTCATGATGTAGCAATCTGAAGAGAGATGAGAAACCAAAGGGTAGCTTAAGTGGTTTTAGGGACAGGTAGTAAATCCAGATGTCCTAAGTTCGAATCTTGACAATCTCTTGAGGTTAGACCATTAGGAATTTTATCTCTCATGAATACCTTAGTCCCAACGTCAATGATCTATCTTGATCGAATCGTAAAAGGGATTAGTTGAGGTGTGCGTAAACTGACTTAAATACCTTTTACTATTATACCCCAAAAAAAAAAGTGATATTTTTTCTATTCCTTGATCTAGCGTTGAATGAATTGTTGGTAACGAAATGGTTTAATATTTAGTTTCACTAAGTTGTTGATCAAGTCTATTTTAAATTTTATGAGGATCTATTAGGGGTGGATTTGATTAACAGAGAAGCAAATCCTACTAATAGGGTTGCTAGATCTGGAGCTATAAATGAAACCTATACATGATAAAATATCTAAAATGACACCACCCGATTCGCTTAACTCCTATAGTCCTCAAAGTTTGGGAGCCCTCCCTAACGGTTTTATTTTGTTCGGTTTGCTGTACTTTTTTAATTAATACACAACAACGAATATATGTAAATTTTAAACATATTTTATTCAACAATATATTACAATCAAAATTTTACGTATTTTAGGTTTGATTGATATACGCTTATCTACTCTCTGCTAATTGTTAGGCCGATGTCGGTTGTTATCCACTTGGAGTTGATGCTTGGACTTAAAGTTGTGAGCAATGCTACATGGATTTAAAACGTAGACTTAAAAAATTGACTTGATAATCCCAACCATTGATTTCACTGTAGGTCTCAGCATTTATTGGGACCTACTACCTATTCAATGGTTGAGATTATCAAGTCAATTTTTTAAGTCTAGTTTTTAAGTTCATCTAGCATTACTCTAAAGTTGTTGATATTCTTAGGATTTTACTCTTGCTTCCTTTAATTTCCTGCGACAAAGGTACCTTTATAATAGCTTTATTATAGATCCCAAAAAATGGAAAAATAAGTGATGCTGCCAAGGATCGAACTGGGGGCCTTTAGCGTGTAAGACTAACGTGATAACCACTATGCCACAGCATCATCAGTAGTGCATTTAACTGCCTCTTAACTTTGGAGACAAAAGTAAACGATAGCCTTACCAAGGGCCGGCCCAATAACTCTTGGGGCATAAGGCCGAAATTTGAAATAGGACTTTAATGGTTCATTTGGTAAGAAGGATGGAATGTTGGAGGGATGAAAAAATAAGATGGATAGATTTTTTATCCTTGAAGGAAGGAAAAAGGTTTTCCATATTTTGTGTTTTGTAAGAAGGATAGAAAAGTGGAAGGAATAATTTTTTTATTATTTTATTTGGTATTAAAAAAAATGATAGAATATTATTACTTGTGAAATATCAAAAATATCCTTAATAAAATATGAATAATATAATGAGAGATGAGTTTTTTTGGAGTAAATGGTAATTAACCAGCTGTGGGACCCATTTTGACCAACTTGCCTGTCACTTTCCATCCATCTTTCCCTTCTAATCAAACAAAGGAAAACTACATTTTCCATCCTACTTTCCATTCATCATTTTCCATTCATCCTACTTTCACTCATACCAAACAGGGCATAAATTTTTTTTTTTCAAATTAAACGAGTATTGTAGGCAAAAAGAAAATGTATTTTATAATTTTTTTTTGAAAAGAAAAAAAAATTATTGACTCGAACACGACACAAAGATGTTATGATATGATATAATTAAGAACTATTTAACGAGCACTAATAGATGCAATTCTTTTTGGATCATAAATGTAAAATATTTAAACTTTGAGGGATACAATTTATATTTAGCCCAAAAAAATTTAATGGCAAAATGGACAGAGTTAGTCTCAGTTACACATTGATATGAATTATGTCTTTCAAGGTGTAAATTGTTATTTCTAAACTTTGAAGGTATAAATTAAAATTTAAGTGATCTTTCAGAGTGCAAGTTGAGATTAACCCAAACAATTATCTCATATTTACTAAGTTCATTTTGTATTACCAATACCGTTTGGTTTAAAATGGAGAAGAAATTATAAATCTATTCGAAATGAAATTAAGATTTATTCAAGGACACCATAATATATATAGTAGTCATAACTCATGTCTGAAGACATGAAAAATATAAAATTCAAGCATCCAAAAAATCGATCTCATTATATTAAATTTTTTGAAAATATATTAACTACAAATTCATCAAATATTAAATAATTAAATATATGATAGAAATTAATGATGTGATATTTTTAGGGAGAAAAAAATATAAATGATTAAGCATGTGATGGAAATGAGTGATGCAATTTAACGTTTGAGTTTGACAAATAGATGATGGGTGAAGTAAGTGATTGGTGATGGTTTTGAAAGGAAAAATATGACTGGGATAAAATTCAAACATACTCTTATTTTATTATATATATACCTTAAAAACTTTACCACACTCCTTTATCTAAGAGAACATCCAACTACATGCCCAAGCAGCTGAATATTACTTTCCTTTTCTTTTTAAGGGCTTCCATGGTAACAAGGAAGACCGTACCCACGTATGGGAATATAAGAAAATAAATGTTAATTTTTTCTCTTATTTCTTATCGTACTACAAAAATTATGGACTTTAGTGACAATTTTTTTAGTGACCAAGCTATTTTCGTCATTAATGATACCCTTTTAACGATGTCATATTAATTTGTCACTAATTGTACAAGATGAGTGATGAAAACACTATTTGTCACAAAAAGTTAACTTTTAGTGATGAATAATTGTTCGTTACTTTAACTTCGTCACTTAAAGTGTGAGAAATTGGACAAATAGTGATAAATTTTATTGTTGTCACTCAAAATGATAAACAATTACTTTTAGTAACAAAATTAGTTGTCAATGAAAGTTTCAAGGTTTTGGTGATGACTTTGATGTCGTCACTACTAATGACTTTAGTGGTGACTTTGTGTCATCACTAGAACGTTCATAGTTTTAGTGACAACATTGGTGTTGTTACTAAAACTTTTATACTTTTAGTGATGATTGTCAAGTCGCCACTAAAATTTTCATACTTTTAGTAACTAAATTAATTATGTCACTAAAAAGTAATTTAGTTTATGTCATTACATTGGTATTGTCAAGTGGCTTATTTTATATCATTTGGCAAATTTCAAATTATATCATATCGATATGCAATTTCTCACATCACCTCCTAAGCTGCAAAAATAAAAAAACATAACGCTTATTTCTAGACCAAACTATACCGCTAATTAAACTTGTTAACAAAATTCTAAAACACCCTTAATACATCCAATAAAACCATAAATTTATTTAATTTAAATATCAATACTCATGCCACAACCTAGCTAGTATAGTGGTGTCAGATAAGTTGAAGTCCACTCAAGTTAAATCAAAGTTTTTAAAACTCTCACTTTGAGCTTAATTCGAAATTTTCAATTCGAGTGTCATTCATGGTCAAATTTTGAAATTTGATGATATGAAAGTAGAGGTGAAATTTGAATCAAAATCTACTTCAATTGATGTTTGATTTTGAGGTAGATAACATGGATAAAAATTCAAGTTGAAATCCAATTTAATTCAAGCTTGAATCTCAAGTTACGCAACTAGGGCGTAAATTTGATTTCAATTGGGTTGGATCCTAAATAATAAGTGACATAAATTGAGTATTGTTTGAATTTAAATTGAGTTGATAATTTTTATCCAAACTTCGGTCAATATGGTTTTTTTTTTTTTTGGATTGGCCTGCATTGGATATCAAATTGACCCATCAAGTTTCACTTTCACCCCAAATTTCACCTTTTATGAACCATCACCAAATTCAAGGGGGTGTGACTGGGATTATGCTGAGTTGTGTTCAAGTCATGTTATATCACGTTCATGTCAAATATTAGACAACCATAACTAAGCTAGTTTAATTAATCATGTCAAATATCTAAATACTAACCAAACAACCTATGAATTAATTGTATCAAGTATTATGTCAAGTTCGAGTTGACCCATATAACCCATGAATTAAAAATATTTTTTGGGCATGTTTACAAATTTTAAATTTTCACACATCTATAACATAAGGGACAACAGATTTTAATTTTCAAACTTATAAAATTGTTCCAACGTTCTAGATTGTTTCAAAATTATTGATCCAACAAATAATATTGACCCTTAAATTATTTTATTTTTGATTATTTCAATCATGCCACTTGATCATATATCTTTTATCGCCTAAAATCCCTCTAAATATTTTTTTAATATAATAATATCCCCTATTTTTAAATCAAAAGCTCTAAAACCCTATTACCAAAACCCCCTTGATATTCACTATCGCTAGCCGGCTCAGCAAGGTTAGCAATTAGCTTGACACCCCCCCTCCGACCCTTTTATCTCTCTCTCTCCATCACAGAACACCAAGCAAAATCTCTGCCCCTTGTCTTTTTTTTTCTTTCTTTCAGTTCTCACTCACAGACCACCATCTCAAAGTATCTCTGCCCCTTGCCTTTTTTTTTTTTTTATTTCGTTCAATTGTCATTCACAGACCACCATCTCAAAGTTTTGTAGTTGGTACAGTTAAAAAGGTATGCTTTTATTTTGTCTTATTTTGTCTTACATGGAATGATTTTGTTGTGATCCAAATGTACACATGTTTGATGTTGGACCAGTAGAATGCGGTGTTGGTCTTGGGTGAAATTTCATTCAATTAATTAATGAGTTTGACTACCCATTGAATTTTAGTATGTGTAATATACTTTTAATTTATTTTAAAATGTGCATGAGAATTCAAATTTTCAAGAATCAGTAAGAACTTCGAAAAGTCACGGTTTTGCTCGAATTGATTATCAAATTCAATATTTATCATTAAATCTTGTAGATTAATTACGATATTAGGAATTGTGCTTTGGTTTTTCATGCAACATATCTTGACAGAAAATTTTTATATGAAAGATCTTAATTTTTTTTAAAATTTGTTATGGTTATGTTGAATTTCATTTGAAATTAAATTTTTATATTTCAATTTTAAAATTTGCTTTGATGGATTAAAATTGTTTTGATTGATTACTTGAAAATTAAGTTTGTCAATTCTGTGATGAAATGATTTTTTTTTTCAAATTGTTTGGAATAATTTTTTTTTAACTAATTGGATTCATATATTCGGAATTAGCTATTACGGATTATATTTTGGATCAAATTATTTCAATTAACTAGACTTTAGCAATTTGCTTTTATATAAAAATATCTTATAAATGAATTTTACTTAGAATAACATTGAGTGAAGGAGGTTGGATATATATTATGGCTCAACAAATTGGCCTTGATGATGAATATTTAAATCTAATATAAAGATAATTCATTTTTTGTTGGTGAATTAATTCATTTTGTTGTTATTTTCTTATTTGATACTATGCTATAGGTTGAGTATGGATAAAAGTTGGATGCAGCTAAATCGTAGATTTTCTGACGCTTACAAAATTGGAGTTAAATCGTTTATTGAGTATGCACGTGATCATATGGGTCAGGCTAATAATATTCGATGTCCGTGTCGCAAATGCATGAATGTGTATTTTAGAGGTGTAAAAGAGGTTGAAGATCATCTATTAGAAAATGGGATATTACAAAGTTACACCCAATGGGTGCATCATGGAGATGCTTTTGATTATAGCATGTATGTGGGTGTTGATGACGATGATAACAATGATGACGATGGCGTTGATGATGGCAAGTCTATAGAGGAGGAAGAAGATGTTGATGAAATACAAGAAATTCTAGAAGATGTACACAAGCGAACTTTTATGGATACTTGTGCAAGTTAGACATTTGACAACCATGGCTTTGCTAATGCAACTGAAGGGGAAGCAACAAAATTTGATAGATTATTGAAGGAAGCACAATTGGAACTTTATCCAGGCAGCAAGAGGTTTTCAAGATTTTCTTTTCTCGTGAAGTTGCTTCATCTCAAGGTAATCAATCATTGGAGTAACAAATCACTGAGCATGTTGCTTGAGTTATTGAAAGAGTTTTTGCCAGCTGGTGAGACACTTTCAAAGGCACATTATGAGGCTAAAACAATTTTACGAGATTTGGGACTTGGATATGTGTCAATTCATGCATGTTAATATGATTGTGCGCTATTTTGGAAGGAGCATAAAGATAGAAAAGATTGTCCCGTATGTGGTGCATCTAGGTGGAAAGTTGATGGCAGAAAGGGAAAACGAATTCCGCACAAGGATTTGCGTTACTTTCCACTGAAACCAAGGCTAAAAAGAATGTTTATATCGAGAAAAGTTGCGATAGACATGCGATGGCATAAAGAAAAATGAGTTGATGATGGGGATGAATTAAGGCACCCTGCTGACTCTAAAGCCTGGAAGGAATTTGACAAGGAGCACAAGTGGTTTGCACAAGATCCTCGTAATGTAAGGCTTGGATTAGCAACTGATGGATTCAATCCGTTCGGTAACATGAGTAATTCATATAGCATGTGGCCAGTAGTTCTTATGCCGTATAACTTGCCTCCTTGGAAATGTATGAAAGAGCAATATTTCATAATGTCTTTACTTATTCCTGGACCTCAAGCACCTGGTAATGACATCGATGTATATATGCGACCGTTAATAGATGAATTAAAAGAGTTATGGGAATATGGGGTACAGACTAATGATGCTTCTACCAAAAAAAAGTTTCCAAATGCATGCAACGGTCTTATGGACAATCAATGATTTTCCCGCATATGGTAACTTATCTGGATGGATCACCAAAGGATTCATGGCATGCCCTACTTGCAACAAGGAGAAATCTTTGCAACCTTTAAGAAATAAGATTTCTTTCATGGGCCATCGACGATACCTTCCACCCAAACATAGTTGGAGGAAAAGTAACAAATTTGATGGTAAACAGGACCATCGGTTGGCACCTGAGGAATTTTCTGGGGATGATGTGCTTGAACAGATAAATCACAACAAAGATGTTAGCTATGGGAAGCACCCAAATAATAAGAAAACAAAGCGAACCCCCGAAGAGTTGAATTGAAGAAAAAGGAGCATATTTTTTGAATTTTCGTATTGGAAAACACTTAAGCTTCGACACAATCTCGATGTGATGCACATAGAGAAAAACATATGTGAGTGTATTGGGAACGTTGTTAAATATTGCTGGAAAAACAAAAGACACTTATAAGGCGAGACAAGATTTGGAGGATATGAATATAATGAAGGAACTACACCTACAACGTAATGGCGATTCTTATGTAATGCCACCTGCATGATACACATTTTCCCTTAAAGAAATGCAGGGATTTTGCGAATTCTTGAAATCGGTGAAGTTTCCAGATGGGTATGCATCGAACATCTCGAGTTGTGTGAACGGAAGGGATTTAAAGATATCGGGAATGAAAAGTCACGATTGTCATGTTCTTTTACAACAATTACTCCCGATTGGAATACGTGGATACTTGAATAAGGATGTTTGTACTGCGTTGGTTGGGTTGGGGTTCTTCTTCAAAGAGTTGTGCAGTAAGACATTAAAATTAAAAATTCTAGAGAATCTAGAAAAGGACATTGTCTGAATATTGTGCAAGCTTGAAAGGGCATTTCCTCCGGCATTTTTTTATGTCATGGTCCACCTAGAGGTTCATTTGCCATATGAGGCCATGCTTGCAGGACATGTACAATACCGTTGGATGTATCCAATTGAAAGGTGATATATACTTGTTAATGTACGTATAAAGTTTGAATTCTTTTCATTATCTCTTTGTCATCTAAATTAGTCTTTTTGTCAAATGTTCATAGATACTTGGGCACACTTAAGCGATACGTACGCAATAAAGCCCGTCCGGAAGGTTCAATTGCCGAGACTTACATTGCTAATGAATGTTTAACATTTTGCTCAATGTATCTTACTGGAATTGAAACAAAATTCAATCGTGAGGAACGCAATTATGATGGAGGGCAGGAGCTAAGAGATGGATTGTTGTCTGTTTTATCACATAAGGTTCGTCCTTTTGGATGTCCATCATATGATAATTTGGATGATGGTATGTCCTAAACAATTGTGAAGGATTGACCCAATATCTTCAGTAAGTTAATATTTTGTTTCTATTATTGCATGTTTAGTTATTGTGCATATAAGTGTAATATGTGCTAAACAAGTGTAATTTTGACATTTAGAGAACATATGGATGAGCTCAAGAGAGAAAGTGACATGGATTTAGACCAGAGGCAGCAAGAACAATTCCATCAATGGTTTGAAAGACGTGTAAGGGCTTTTATACAAGTGTCGTAAACATAATTATATATATATATTAATTATCGTATATTTATTTACTTGTTTCATTGTATTTTGCCTATAGATGAAACGATTGTGCAATTTGAAATCTGCAGAAGCTACTGATCAATTGTATGCATTAGCGTGTGGTCCAGATTTTCGAGCAACTAGGTATAAAGGTTGCATTGTTAATGGTGTTAGGTGCCACACCAATGAGTGTGACAATCATCGTAAGAGTCAAAATAGAGGTTTATCTGTAGAAAGAGAGCATGACAATGAGCCAATTGATTTTTATGGAGTCATTACTGATGTTATTGAGTTACAGTACATCAAGGGTAACCGAGTTGTTTTGTTTAAGTGTGATTGGTTTGATCTTGACAATAAAAGAGCAGGGATTCAAAAGGATACTCACTTCACAAGTGTTAATGTCAGTCGTAAATGGTACAAAAATGATTCCTTTGTACTAGCGACCCAAGCGCAGCAAGTGTTCTACCTAAATGACACAAAATTAGGCAAAAATTGACAAGTAGTATAGAAGGTGCAACATAGGAGCGTGTTTGATGTTCCATAGGTGGAAGCTATGCCAAGAGATGACGACGAAGGGGTGATCAGTAATGATGAAGCATATCAGTAGAATGAGTCATGCATTGTTGATGGGATTATCCAAGTAGAAGTACATGAATTGGGGCCATTGAATAGAGATGATGTTGATTCAAATCGTATTAATACATGTGATGTGGATAACAAGGGAGTAGATGACGCAAATAGAGAAGAAAGTGATGGACAAGATGACACACTAGACGATTATTGTACTGATGAAGAAGAGAATATGTGTGCCGATTGTGATGGTAATGGTGATGGTGATGATGATGATGATGATAACTTTTAACTTCAGAAATATGAGGTAATCATTTGATGTAGTTTCTACAAAATAAAGTGTGTAGTTTTCAATTAAATGCCTGCAATAGAAAAATGGACATCACATACACTATATAAAGGAACCTCGCCAATAGTTTTCATTTAAATGCCTTCCATTTGTTTTTATGTTATCTATGTAGAGGAACCTCGCCAATAGTTTATGCATGTTGAAAATGTACTAACATCATTTGACTACTGTAGCTGGACACTTCATCCATATTGGGCTACTCGGCTGGCTCAAGTCATTCTTCATGGATATTTTTTGCTAGTCATTCTATCAATTGAATTATTGGAATTTCAAAACTCAGACGATTATTCTTTCAGCTAGACTCTCTGTTCAGCTACCTCAGTTGGAGTCTTCTTTGGACTGCTCCTGCTGGAACCCTGTTATAGCTGATGTCTCTGCTTCAGCTGGAGTTTTCTGCTACAACTAGAGCATAAACCTATAAAATGTGTTTATGTGGGCAACTTCGGTGGGAAAAATACTTGTACTTTGTAGTTTGTTACGGCTGCAGGTGTGGAATGTGAGGCCAAATTTGGATTCTAATGGAGGTAGAATGATTTTACAAGTGTTAGGCATTGTCTTAGCTTATATGTTTTTTACTAAAGCCATTTGGGTTGGTTGGGTTTGTCATGCTACTAGGGTGTTAAAACTGGATGTCGATGGGTTGTTAGGAGTATGTTGGTTTTTGATGATCATGGTTGAGTTGTGGAATATGGAATGTGCTTTTCTTTTGGGCCTATTTGTATGGAGAATGAATGTGATGTGTTGAAACAGTGGCTGGTTGACTGTAGATGGAGTCCTTGGAAACAATTAGACTGTTGTGCTGATTCTTCTGGTTAGTTGTTCTGCAGTGTTGGAATTTTGCTAAGCTTTTTTTTGGCTTAGCTATTCTGTTAATCTGGATATGCTGCTGAGCTGCTATGTTCCTGCCATGGTGATGTTAAAGGTGGTTTTTGGGCTTTTTGAAGGATTAAAGCCTCTTTGTTTGAATTGATAGAATTATTGTAATTTTTTGCTTCTTGTAATTCATTGATTCATTCTATAAAATTTTATTTTTCTTTTAAAAAAAATTAATTTTGAATTATTGTAATTTTACCTTCAGTTGATTCATGCAGTCGATTAATGCATATAAGAGAATATAATTGGTGTATTGGACCAATTTCAGGTCGAGCATTAGATCGTCTTGACTGGATTAAGTAAGAGCAAAGTAAAGATTATCCTGAGATTTCATCTTATTCTAGTACCATGCTTTCAAGATATGTGCGACAGGAGATTAATCGGTTCACTAATGTTCTCAATTTAGAGGATTCCAATTAAAATTAAAATGATCAAAGATGTATATAGTCTTAGGATTTTTATGAATGTATATACCTATAGGATGAATTATTATAATATGTTAGGATTTGTATGAATGCAAGCTTAACTGAATTCCAGAGGATCAACACCGTTCGGACAGTACTGGCCAGTATAAAAGCTCCAGTTCATGAACAGAGCAGTCCAACATCCCCCTTGCAGCAGAAATTCAAAAAAACAATATTACTTTTCACCTTCTCTCTTCAAATTCGCTTCACATACCAGTTTTTCTTCAATTCTACTCTGATTAAACACTTACACATAACCTTTTACAGGTTTTTACTGATAAAAAAATCCTTGAAATCTCACATTGAGCAAGAAATTCAAAATTCATGGATCCAAGAGTAAAAACAGGAGCCTCATCAAGCCAAGCAAGGCGAGAGCCTCTTCAACCACCTGAGGATCCCCAACAACAAGAAGAGTAGCCTTATATTCCTGTTGATGATCGAACTGACCGCCAATTCTGTTGGGATTAGAGACTCATATCACTGAGTTGGATCACAGGATGGCTAGCTATGAACAAAACTAGAATGAAATCTTAAGGCTACTTCGAGGGTAGTACAGTGGTGCCCCGTCAGCTTGGTGGTCAATGTTTCTGATTTTTCTATGTTCTTTTTACTCTTACTAAATTTTTAATTATGCACTTTGTTTTAGTTTGGATGTCTTGGATAATAGATTTGATTTGGTTTTAATTAATTTGGTGAGTTGGTAATTTTTCTTAAATATTGTTGTGTTAGGATACTTATTTCATATGATTCCCGATACGAATTATTCTATCATTCTAATGCTTTGTCGGTATAGCCCTAACCAGATTACGCGAGATTTTCTTACATTATTTACACATTATCTTTATATTTTCATAGAAACTCATCATTCTGAGGACATAAAAATTTCTTATTTTAAAAACCTTTTTGAAATTCTATTAGCTTTTATAAAGCTTAGATTTTGAGTCAATCCTCATTGGAGAGTGTTTTCACATTTACTCAAGTAAAAATTTTGGTTCACCGTAAAATTTCTTTAAATAATCTCATTAACGTTGTTTTGATTGGCACTCATTGAATAACATGGTTAGCATTTTCCCTTAAATTATAACTAAAAATTGTGCAAGTGTGTGAACTCTGGGAAATGATTTAGGTCATTTGTGATTGTATTGAGCATTAGCTATTTCTTTTGCAAAACTATATCCTTAGTAAGTTGTGATTGAGCCTAAATGATTTTTTTTTCCTTCAAACTCATCAGTTAACCCGAGCCACAAAAAAAAAAAATTGATTGACCCTTGCTATCTAATTTTCTTTCACCCTCTCCTAAAGAAAGCATTATATAGAAAAGGAAGAAAATTGATGATTATGGTTTGAGAAAAAGAAAAAGAAAGAGAAAATAATATGTGAAAGAAAGCAAAAAGGAAAGGAAAAAACAAGGAAGCAAAGAAAGACAATAGTCAAGGAATTGCAATAATGTGATTAAAAGGAGAAATGGGAAATAAAATGTGTAAAAGTTTGAAAAAAATGGGGGGGGGGATATGTGCAGCACTAATCAAGAAAATGATAGCTCTTTGAATACCTTTAACGTCGTTTCTTTAAACCTAATACCCTTTGGCCACATTATAACCCTAATAAAGTCTTTTTTTATTCCAGAAAGTGTACACATGTATGATTTCCACATATTCATTACAAAGGGAGAGTGTTGATAATCTTGTTTGATACATTGTTAATATTCTCTCATGAGATTTTTCCAAATTCCATTTTTGTTCAAATAACCTTCTTTCGGGATATTATATGTGTTATTACTTTGTTTTGATAATAATATTCTTATCACATGTAATTTTTAAGTGATAGTCACTAAAACTTGAAGTGTAGTCTTTGCTGAGTGATTTCCAAGAAAAGATTAACATCGAGGCTAATTCTTAAACAGCATAATGAAGGATTGTGATATTTCTTAAGAGTTTTTGAAATAAAGATATCTCCCCACCTATGCAAGTTTTTCTGAAAATATATGGAATAATGTTACAACTAATGTGTATTATTCATATAGTGATCAGGGAAATAAAGTATCATGGCAATAGAATATGATGGTGATTTAACTTTATCTGTGAAAAATATGAATTGTGTAATCGTAACTATTGAAGTTTGTTGGTATCTTCAGTAGAAACCTTCACAAGACAAAACTCGTCCACTAGGGATCACCTAGGGGTTTAACGGCTTATTGCATAGGCTAAATTCAATCGTGAAATCTACGAAAGTGATTTTGTTTTATTTTTTTATTACTAGGGACTAAATAGTGCGTAAGTAAATTAGGGTTTAGGAATAATTATGTGCATAAATTAGGTTAAAAGATATTAATTTATGAAGTATTAAGGTTAATGCATATTTTTTACTTTTTGCAATGTTTCAAGCATAAATACGAAAGTTCAATAGGATTAAAAAGCAAAGGTTAAACAAAACAAGCGAGGCAAGTACAATTACAAGTCAACAATGTCAAACAAAGAGGCTGCCAATCTATGAAAACTAGGGCATTACTACCATCCGGGCGCTGGTGGTGGCGTTTGAAGCTTTTTTTTCCCATTGGTTCATTTTAGCAACAAAAACCTCCTATTGATCTGCCTGAGTGTCTGCCGCCATATCCCCTCCTTCTGGGGGCTTATAAATAGCCTATTCCAGCCAATTTTAAGGGAGATTCATCATAGTTCAGTTTAGTTAAAGGGAAGAGAGAAAGAAATAGAGAAAGGGAGACTTTAGGAAGAGTTTCAATCAGAAATCCAGCAAAGCTGTACCCTAATCACTTCTCAACCAGAATTTTCTCTACTTCTACATTTCTATTTTTCCTTTCTACTTGGAGGGTTGAACCTTTCCCACTTTTGTGCCCTAGTTGGTAATAATAGTGGCAGTGTTTCAGCTATTCCTTGAGGAAGGACCTTGTTATATTTTATTTTCGAATGTAATGGGATCATCTTACTCTTGTTGCTCGTCTATAGCAATGAAGCGTGAGTAGTCTATTTATACTCTTCGGTGAAGGGTGAATGCAAGTTATGATATTGTTTATGTTATGAAAATGCCAATGTTTTGTTAAGGCGTTATTGTTTATACCTCCCTTAATTGATGGATGGTTACTATTATAATATGCCATGGTTATGAACACCAAACAGAGCTTAATGTTATATACCATTCTATCTATAATTGTTACATACTCTATGCGTGACACGTTAATGCATGCTATTGGACTTTATATAACAGCCGAGAGATCAGTTATAGATGGGTTAAATTTCACCATTGCTTTTGTGTTAATGAATAAACTGGAACTTCATCATCATTGAATCATCAAAGTGTCGATTGAATAGCTAGAATAAACCTTTGAATGGTTCACCTTCGGGTTTACTAGGGTTATTTGATTGTTGCATGGTAGATAGACATTCTGGTTAACCTAACCAGTAGTTGTGATATGGTTCAGCACACATCAAACGTACCAATTGAATTTCCAATAACATGGGAGTTAATTGTTGTAAGTTGGTATTATCATAATAAACAATATAAAGCATGTTGGATCCCTGAATTGAAGAGTACCTTTTATCTCTTTTTTTTCCAAAGTTTTAGTTAATTGTTTATTTGATAAATCTAAGCTCACACCACAAGCTATTTCATTGTACACTACACACACCAAAAGTTTTACCTAGTTCTATTTTAAATACCAGCAGTTAGCTCCCAATGTGTTCGACCTTGAACTTAAACCAGGAAATACTGCAATTAGACCACTTATACTTGGGTGTATAATTTAATTCAGGTCAGACTAAGATTCAGTAGTTGTAACGCTCCAAAATCCACCTTGAATGACATTACTATCTAAAACCATTCACATCATGAGAGCAACTAATAAAATTCAAATATAAAGAAAGTTTCATTCATCATACATAATATCTATAACATCATCCAAAAGAATATGTCAAATCATGACCATTACATCCAAAAAGAATATGTCAAACTATGGCAAATACATCTAAAAATCTACCTTAATCTTGTAGCAGCATAAACAAAATATCTTCCATATAGATATTGTCTAAAAATGCATACCCTAGTCTAGGACATAAAAAGAATAAGTCTAGATATCCCCTTCAGGATCCGCACTTCCATTCAATTGAGCTTCCCAAACTACCTGCTCATCAGCTCCAATCTCTTCCTCTAGGCCAAAATCTAAAAAAGTTGTTTGTAGGGGGTGAACACTAAGCTTTGTAGGAAAATCGTCTCAAACTCGAACCCATCAGTCTCATTTTACAAATATCATATATGACTTTTGAAAGAAAATAGTGACAGTTCATCTGATCTCAAGTTTACGCAATATCAATATATAGAATGAAGAAGTAAAACCAACTTTTAACAATGAACCATTTTCAACAAATTTTGTATCATTATCCCCAGTGCACTATTAACCACAATGTACCATTAACCACAATATACCATTTACCACAATATGCCATTAACCATAATAAGGATTTGAATAAGGCATGTTAAAGTTTGAAATGGCATTGGTTTATTCTATCAAGACCTCTTTGAATGTTGTAACGGTGGGACATTCCCAAGTGGGATGTCCGGCCAAAGCACAGATTTCGTACAACTGATCAGTGGGAGACACAACAAAAGCTTCTTTGAATTTTTTTTCATCTCTAGAGCATCCAACTTCTAAGACAAAGTAGTCATTATGACCCTTAGTTAATCATCCTCTTTAACATGTATTTCTCTCCTTGGGATGAAGATGACTTTGTTTCAGCAATATTTGGTGACGTTGAGTCCCACATTTGGTAACTATTCAAAATGGTGTCAAAAAACTCATATGCCTCATCGAGACTCTTACCCGTGAATTCTCTCTTGGCCATCATTTCAACAAATTGACGCATCACGAATGGAAGGGCATCATAAAAAAACTAACTAAAGTCTAACTCTCAAATGCATGATGTGGGCAAGCTTGGAGAAGATCCTTAAATCTCTCACAACATTGATAAAAAGTTTCTCATTCTTTCATAGAAAAATTCATGATTTGATATCTCAATATATTAGTGTAGTGCACAGTAATTTTTTTTTTTCAAAAATTCAGTTTGTAAAACTTGCCAACTTGGCATAGATTTAGATTTTATAGAATTTAGCCACTATTTAGATTTATCCTTTAAAGAGAAAGAAAAGAGCTTCAATGGGGTCCTTTCATAATTATCTTGAAATGCACCACATACTTCCTCAAATTCTGTCATATGCAAATAAGGGTTTTAAGCAATGTTATCAGAACTAGACTGGACATTGTACCAGCAAAGGGACCGAGTCAATGGTTCACTAGTTCAACCATTGAGTCAACTGGTTGGACCTGTCTTATAATAAAAAGATAAAAAATGAAACATAATAATTTTACTAAAAAATTCATAATTACAATAAAAAAATAAATATTGCAATCTGTATGTGGTGTAGTAAATTGTGTATAACTGTGTGTGTGTACATGTTTAGACAAAGAGAGAAAGAGAGAGAGAAAGGCAATACCCAGCAAAAACCCACCCCCACCAACCGTGAATGTGCGTCTACGTGGAGAGAGAGAGAGGGGAGAAGAAAATACCCACCTATTGTGATGCAATACCCACCACCCCCACCAACTGTGAGGCAACCCACCAACTATGAGTGTGTCTGTTTGAAGAGAGAAAGAGAGAGGAGAATAAAAAGTTTGATCTTCGAGACTTCAAAATCTACTGTTCGAGATGATCTACATCTATGGCAAAACTGAGCCTCCTTGCTTGAGAAATTTGGTGCCTTCAAATCGTCCAGCTTTTAAAAACCAGTCGGTTTTTCGATTTTTAGCCAACTCTCTTCCTTATGCGGTTCAATTACGGAACCAAACCAGCCAAGGCCCCTATTTATGGTTGAACCGGTTCGACCTGCCAGTCTGATTTGGTTCTGATAATACAAATTTTTAGACTCAAGACTATGAAATTGTGGTAAAAGTTGTATCGCCCCTACTTTAATGCTAAAATTTGGGGCATTAGTAGAAAAATAAAAAATGAAGGGACACTTGTTACAACCCAAAATCTAGGGGTCCATTGATTATCCATCAACCCCCGGAATACACGTGAATACTGAGTAACTCGATATCACGCCATTATGCCCCATTTACCGGGTTCCATAATTTAACGAAATTTTCGGACAGAGTCTCCTGTACGGACAGAGGAACTCTACCCAAAATACAACCTATACAATTATACAATCATTTGACCCATTCGAGGCCCAATATAAAACACTGACCACACCGGGTCCATTTATACATGCTTTTGACACCCCTAAATTCGGGGTTCCTATGTCAATGTATGCATTGTGACATTGATTTGTGAAAGTGTGACATTGATTTGTAAAAGTGCGACATGGAGTGTAACAATGGGTCATGGCATATAACAGTGTGACATGGCGTGTAAAAGTGTGACATGGAGAGTAAAAGTGTGACATGAGGTGTAAAAGTGTGACATTGCCATGTACCACTGTGACTTATAAACCCATCACACCTCTGCATCAAACATAGTTAATATAAGTTCAAATTTCAATATTTTTACATACATTACATGCCAAAATTGAATTACAAGTCAGTTTTACAAAAAAAATGGATTTAAAAGCCACAAGTCGGCTTTTCTTCAACCATGGGGCCCCGATTGGGAGTAGTCCGCCAACGCATAACCTACACCTGAAATATTTTCCCATATAGGGTGAGCAATGCTCAATAAAATATCTCCTACAGATGCTACTCCCCACCCTAGATGTGAGCAATGCTCAACGCGATGAATGTGCACATGCAACAATTATAAGCAATATTCTTTTCAATCAAGAATTGTAATCATGGTAAGAACTTCCATGTCATGCTATGAATTGAGATGAGGCTCACTCATACAACTTCAACTCTAGTCCTCACTGACTCCCTCAACACAATGCAACGCACATGTGTAATGAATCCGTCAATTAACGAAAATACATCCAACAATTGTTTGAAATAAAAGTTGTGTATTTATAAAACCAAATCATTGTTGGATGTTACCCATTGAATGAGTATTTTTATAAAACAAAATCTTGTGTTTTTGTTGGGCAACGGATTTTTGAATCACACTGCTAGCTACGTACGTCTTTTTAAACTTTTTAGACTTACACTGTCGGAGTGTATGAACCAAGTAGTCGAGTCTTGCACCTGAGGAAGAATCTAGCCCTTCTTGTTATACTCGACACAAGTTTTTATGCAACCATGCAACAGAAAGAGGATCTTCAACCCAACCTTCCAAGACCACATATTAATCATCAAGTACGGTGTTTGTTAAACCATGCACTCACAAACCCACACTCATGACTCATGCCCATGAATGTGATGCCAATATCATGCCCAATATGCATTAATATCAAGTGAGCAATTCAACCACATGTCCACATGTTCTATGTCAATTTATATCTTATGCATATAACTACCAAACTTTGTCACAATGTCAACATATCATAAGCACATATCAACATTTCATTTCCCATTGTAATTCACATCTTAAGCATGTGATTTCTCTTTACCACATCGTTCAAGCATGTTATGACTAATCTCATGCAATTAATCACTTTATTTCATATAGGCATTTTATCAAACACCTGCAAGGCACCAAATCATGTAATCACATAACATGCATAAATTTATCACATAACTCTAAAAAATTAGAATATATGATTTTTACATATTCAATTATCAAAACATCCTAGAAATCACAAACTAACAATTTCTAACTACTAATTCACACTAGAATTGAGCCTACCCATTTTCATTAAACTAACTCTAATAGGTAAGTGTTAAAACACTCAAAACAGCCCACCCATTTCCTATGGACACCATAGAATGTAAATAAACAAAAGTAGGAGGGAACCCGACCTCTTGAAGCGTAAAACACCCGTAGGAAGCTTTAAGAACACGATTCAAGCCCAAAGCTTTGATTTCTCCAAAATCTCCCCTTTAGATCTTAGGTGAAATCTTTGATTTTTGGTATGGTCTTGTAGCTTACGTCGAGTAGAACACTTTTTTTTCTTAGTCCAAGTTGATTCGACCACAACTTGGTCCTAGATCGCAAGAAGAAAGGCTTGAGAACCCTTGTTTTCTCTCCTTTGCTCCCTCTCAGCCCAACGTTCAAACCTGCAGAGAAAAATCAGTGGAGAAATAAGATTTTTCCACTTATTTATAGTCCCAAAACCCTTCGCTCACAATGCGTCACATGACTTATATTTTTAGGTTCATTTTTGCCCTGAACAATTAAAATTCGTACCAGTTTAAGCTCAAAATATTTTATATGAATTTTATTTAATTTATTTTTAAAATTTTAAAATTTTAATAAAAAAATCGTTTTGGAGGTCACCAGACACCCATCGCCTCGAAAAACGTGAAAAATACGACTATCTCGGAATCCAAAAAAAAATTATCTAGGTAATTAGATTTCATGAGACGAATCCAACAATGAATTCCGTTTCATCATCTGAGCTCTAGAAAAATTCAGGTTTGCAATCGGTATCGTAGTGGAAAATTACCGTTTTTCCCCTTTTTCCATAAAAAGTTCAAATTTTCTCAAGTTTTTCAACACTAGTGCATGTGGGATGCACGTATTGTCTTAGAGTTCTAACATTTTGAACTACCTCTTATTCCCTTTGATTATTATTAGCAATTGTTAACTCAAAAGAGTCTGATGATGCTCGTGAATATGAAGTCTGATGATGCTCGTGAATATGAAGATGAAAGACTAGACTAATATACAGACCCTACTGATGATTTTACAAACACAAACTAATAAAACAAAGAGTGTATACACATATAATACAGATTAAACAACTTCCCTGTTTGTTTTAAAATCACCATAACTCTCCGACAACGGCGTCAAAAATCTTGATCTAACATGAATTAAATCATACACCAAAGTATACATGGTCAAATTGTAGTATTTCTCGATTTAAGTCTGAGGTCAAACCCAAAAGGAGCTAACTGTTGGTATTTAAAATAGAACTAGGTAAAAATTGTTGTGTGTGTAGTGTGCAATGGAATAACTTGTGGTGTGAGCTTAGAGTTATCAAATAAACACTTCAATAAAAATTTGGATAACAATCATAAAAATGTACTTTTCAGTTTAAGGATCCAACAAGCTTAATATTACTTATTAATGAAAATGCTACCTTATAACAACTAACTCTCATTTTACTGGATAGTCAACTAGTAAGTTTGATGTATACTGAACCATATCACAACAACTGGTTAGGTTAGTCGGAAGGTCTATGTATCATGCAACAATCAAATAACCCTAGTAAACCCTAAGGTGAAACATTTAAAAGTTTTACTCTAGCTATTCAATTGGCAGATTGATGATTCAATGATGATGGAGTTTCGGTTTATGCATTGAATCAAAAACATTGGTTATGATAAGATTTAACCCTTCTATAACCAATATCCCGACTGTTACATAAAGCCCAACTACATGCATCATCATATCATGCATGGAGTACGTAATAATTATAGATAAAATGGTATATAGCATTAAGCTTTGCTTGGCGTTCATAACCAATAGCATATTATAAAAGTAATCATCCATCAATTAAGGGAGGTATAAATATTAATGCAGAAATAAAACATCGACATTTTCATAACTTAAACAATATCATACATGCATTCACCCTTCACCGAAGAGTATAAATGGACTACTCACGCCTCATTACTATAGATAAGCAATAGAAGTGAGATGATCCCATTACAACTATAAACAAAATACAACAAGGTCATTCCCCGAGGAATAGCTGAAACACTGTCACTCTTACATCTACAGCAAAAAAGTGGGAGAGATTCAACAATCCACGTAGAAAGGACAAACAGAAATGTAGAAGTAGAGAAAATTCTGTCTAAGAAGTGATTAGGGAGGGCTTTACTTGATTTCTGAATAAAAATTTCCTTGAAGTTTCCATTTCTCTTTTTCTTTCTTTTCTTTCTCTCCTCCCCTGAACTCAACTGAACTTTGGTGAATCTTCCTGAAAATTGGCTGGAATGGGCTATTTATAGACACCAGAAGGAGGGGTAAGGTGACAGACACCCAAGCTGGCCAACATGAGGCTTTTGTTGCTAAAATAGACCAATGGGAGAAGACAGAAAAGTGAGGCGGTTTAAGCACCGTCCAGACGCAACCACCACTATCTGTATGGTGGCAATCCTTTGGTTTCCCTAGCTTAATAGCCTCTTTTTTTGAATTTGTTGACTTGTAATTACACTTGTCTCCCTTGCTTTGTTTAATGTATGCACTTTGATGCTCTTAAACTTCCGTATTTATGCTATAAATCCTACAAAATGTACAAACTATGCACACAATTATTCATAAACCCTAATTCATTTACGCATTATTTAGGGTTAATCAAATTCCTACCTAATAAAGGCTTCCTTGTCATTAATGGCAATAATCAATCTGGATAGAATCCTCTTAAGCTTCAAAATCGAAGAAAATGGTCCCAAGACTGGCCAACAACCAGAATAAAGACCCAAAAATCATATTTGATTCAATCAGCCATCAAGGGATCCTATCCTAAAGCTCCCCAGTCAGTGCCTTTGGTTTGTCTTTCAAAGGCACAAGTGATCCCAAGGATGCTGTGGAAATGGCAAGGGGAACTCATAACCTACAAACTGCATCTGGAAAACAAAAGTTCCCTTCTAAGGGAAAAATAGAGGTGTTGTCACAAAACCTGCAAATTCTCTCTAATCTAATGGCTAAGGTTGTTCTAGTCGACAACTAATAGACACCTGTTGCTATAAAAGTGCCATAGAATCAAATCTTGAAAGAGGGGACGTGATAAACCCTCCTACTTCAGCTATTGGCACATCAAATGATGTAATGAGATTAAAGTTCTTTGCGCCTTACAAAATGAATGATAGAATTGTAGTTTACACTCCTAAAGAAATTGGTAAACAAGGTAGCCTTGAATGGAAAGCTTGCCTCTTTGATATTTTATTGATAAAAAAACTTCCTTTCTCATAAGTAAGTTTCATAGACCACAAATTGTGGGACAAGCTTGGTCTACTTGATGTCCTAGATAATGATTCAGGATTGTTCTACTTCAGATGTGGGAATCTAGCCCTTGTTTCTTCTCTAGCAAACCCCTCACACTTAAAAATGGCAACCAGATAAGATGTTTGCCAAAGGTAGCCACTGCAGAAGCCTTAACCATCTAGTGAGCTGCACCATTAGAGAATTGTGGTTTAAGCAGAAATTGAAGATATAAGTTTCTAGCAATGAGTCTTGCATCATCCATGTATGCTGCAATTTCCCAAGGATGAGCGTCTTCCCTAATGCAGAGAGAGATAAGCACTTTGTTGTCACTTTTAATGATAGCTATGTAACACCCCGCATTTTCTTTTATATATGTATATAGTTATATGATAGATAATTATTGTGAAAATGAGGATATGTATAATGATGTAAGAATGAATCACATAGGTTAAAACATTAGAAATGAATAATTGGGAGACAAATGGATTTGGAAAGTTTAAGTTTCAAAGGCGTTTGAGATAGGAAATAGTTATTAGATAAGTTTCTAAATGTTTTTAGGTCAAACTACGGTGTCCATTGAATCCGGAAGGTCGATCAACCTTAGGAAAGGTAATATGAGATGTATTAGAGGTTAGAAAGCATTCCCGAGTTAAAATCCACTTTAGAGTGAATTTGGGTAAAAATTATCTTGGACACCTTCTAGTATTTTGGCCATAACTTTTTATCCTTATGTCCAATTGATCTGAAATTTTGACGGTAGATAGTACACATCAAGGAATACAAAAGTGTCTCTAATGAAAATTTTTTAATTCGTCCTCTAAATGGCTCAAAACTGCACTGGAAGTCGAGGCAGTCAAACGCTACCGGTACCCAGTACCGGTATCATACGGTACCGGTACCCCGAAACCAGTAGCTAAACGGTACCGGTACCGCTTCTCTAAAGCCTTTCGAACAGTTAAAAAGTCGGGATTTTAGGTTTTAAAACTCCATTCCAAGCCCTATTTGCCCCATTCTTCATCTCATTCTCACCACAAACATCCTAGAGCCCTAGGAGGAGATAAAGAAAGGGAAAAACACCAAGATCAAGATAGCTTCACACCTCACAGAAATCAAAACCAAATGTCTCAAGAACACCATTCTTCTCCTTTATTCTTCTACACTTTTGCTACACCTTTACCCACACCTCTTGGAATCCTAAGAGAAGACAAGAAGGAGATCTTTGGAGCTTGGGTTAGCTTAAAACTCTTGGATTCAAGGTAGGAGTTTTCCCTCACTCACTTACATTGAGGCTAGGGCCTATATATGTAATCTTTTCACTCTAAATTATACATGTAGGCTATATTATAATTGTTTCTTATTACCCTTGTGACTCCTACCATGATTTAAATAATATTATTGTTTGATTAACCCTTGAATAATTTTTCTTGATTACAAACCCTAGATTTCAAGATAGATGAACTTTTCTCTAAATTGTTCTTAATTCTTGATTTCAAAACCTCAGTGTTTCATATCGAACCATAAAATGATGTTATTGGGATCTCATGTACTTTTCTTGGTTGGTTGTGAAATGGTTGTATGATATATTTTGGGATTTTAGATAAATGCTTGTAAATTGGGATAATTATGGAATTGTATGCTTAGTTGGGTTGTTGGTGATGCACATGGGTGGGAGGTTCCATGTAAGGATGCTCACCCCTTCTCAAGAGATTCCCGGTAACAATGCTTGAGAAATAAGTCGTTATAGTGAGAGGTTCCTTATAAGGATGCTCACCCCTTCTCAAGAGGTTCCCAGTAAGGATGCTTGAGAAATAAGTCCGTTATAGTAAGAGGTTCCTTATAAGGATGCTCACCCCTTCTCAAGAGGTTCCCGGTAAGGATGCTTGAGAAATAAGCCGTTATAGTGAGAGGTTCCTTATAAGGATGCTCACCCCTTCTCAAGAGATTCCCAGTAAGGATGCTTGAGAAATAAGCCGTTATAGTGAGAGGTTCCTTATAAGGATACTCACCCCTTCCCAAGAGGTTCCCAGTAAGGATGCTTGAAAAATAAGCCGTTATAGTGAGAGGTTCCATGTAAGGATGCTCATCCATTCTCAAGAGGTTCCCGGTAAGGATGTTTGAAAATCCAAGGTGACCTAAAAGGAGGTGGAGGTTATCAAAAAGTATGCCACCTACCTAAAGGATTATTGGGAATTATTTATAACCATTATTGATTATTATTATTGGTGTGTGATTGCTCGTTA
>CM042185.1:37986537-38005848 GCA_023539305.1 Ilex asprella
CTTAGACAAGCCAGCAACAAAGGTACCTCGTTCGTCTCTTATAACCACGCCTACTCCGATCGTTTCTTCTGCCTTGAACACTGCTCCATCAAAATTAACCTTTAAATATCCTCTACTTGGGGGGAACCACAGAGAAGTGACCTCTGATGTTCCTGGCGCCAAGAGAATGGACTCCGCTGTTTGTTCGTATTGTGCAATATATTCAATTGCTATGTAAGTTAACGACGCAGGGTCCCTCTTCAAATTCTGAAAAAGTACTTCATTTCTATTCCTCCAAATGAACCAACAATGAACCAAGAATAGGGAGAATTGATATGAGTTCATTTGTTGTGACACTTCTCATAACCAACTATAGATTTGCCTTGTAGGACGTTGCAACAGGTGGTTTAGTTGGCTGGATTCCCATGATTTGCTGGCCCATGCACATTCCTTCACCATATGCATCACAATTTCAGCTTCATTTCTACAAACACAGCATATACCATCTGTTCGGATCCTCTTTCGCATCAGATTTGCACTGGTAGGAAGAGTATTCTTCGCCATTCTCCAAGCAAAGATTTTAATTTTATTTGGTAACTTCTGATTCCAAATGAAATTCCAGTTATTATGCTCGATACCTGAAGATGTTGAAGCACCTTCAATATTCATTGTGCGAGCCAGATTTCGATCAAATGCGATATGATATGCACTTCGAACAGAAAATCTGCCTTTTGAATGATAATGCCATATGAGCTTATCTTCCATTAATGAGGAACCCAAGGGAATTCTCTTGATTGTTTCTGCTTCGTGGATTAAAAAAACTTCATGAATCAAACTTTCCTTCTATTGCTTAGTTGTTGAATCAATAAGATCCTTGACTGTGGCCTCGTCATGCAAGGTATTCTTAGGAGTAACAACCTTAAAAGTTGTTGGGGGTAGGAATCCACCTATCATGCCAAACCTTAACTTTGAACCCATCGCCAATCCTCCATCTAGATCCAGCTTCTAAGACTCTCCTAGCTTCACAGATGCTTCTCCAAGAGTATGAGGGTCTATACTTGAGCTTAGCCTTCATGAACGAATCATTTGGAAAATATTTGGCTTTCAACACTTTATGAAGAAGGGAATTGGTTTCATGGTGAATTCGCCAAGCTTGTTTGGCTAGCATTGTCAGGTTGAAAGTTCTCAAGTCACGGAAACCCATACCCCCTTTAGCTTTGCTTTTACACATTTCTGTCCAATTCACCCAATGGAGTTTCCTTTCCCCGTCTTTTTGTCCCCACCAAAAATTAGCTGCCAAGGATTCAAGCTCACTACAAAGATAATCTGGGAGTTTGAAACATCTCATTGCATAGGTCGGGATAGATTGAGTCACTGCTTTAATGAGGATTTCCTTTCCTGCCTTAGACAATAATTGCTCCTTCCACCCTTGCAACTTCTTCCATACTCGTTCTCTTATGCTTGCAAATACCTCCTTCTTGGACTTGCCTACAACCGATGGCAAACCAAGATATTTCACGTGTTGTTGGACTCTTGGAACCCCAAGTATCGATCTTACTTCTTTGGCCCTGACATCTGGAACATTCCTACTGCAAACCATGGTTGATTTATCATTGTTAACATGCTGTCCAGAAGCTACTTCATATAGATGTAACAATTCTTTGACTGCTAGCGCTTCCGGTATCGAGGCCTTAAAGAAAAGCAAGCTGTCGTCAGCAAAGAAGAGGTGGGATATTTTGGGACATCCTCTTCCAATTGTAATACCCGAAAATCATATTTTTACTCTCAACATCCTTTAATAATGTTGACAATCCTTCTGCACAAATGAGAAAAAGGTAAGATGATAAGGGGTCTCCTTGATAGATACCCCTTTTAGGTAAAAAATAACTCATCTGGTCGTCGTTTAAGATCAAGGAATATGACACGGACTTAACACACTGCATAATCAGATAAATCCAACATGGATTAAAACCTAGAGCACCCATCATTCCTTCCAAAAAAACCCATTCAACCCGATCATAGGCTTTACTCATATCTAGCTTTAAGGACACATGACCTTCTTTTCCCCAATTTTTACACTTAAGGTAATGATTGATTTCAAAGGCCACTAAAACATTATCCGTGATCAATCGGCCAGGGACAAAGGCATTGACAATATCAATGGAATGACCATTTTAAACTTGTTAGCTAAGACCTTTGATATGATTTTATACAAGACATTACAAAGGCTAATAGGTCTAAAATGGGTCATGTTGACGCAGAAGAACCATGGGAGTGGGGTAGTGAAACACATGCATCTGATGAATTATCTCTTAAATTGATGGTAATTTGGTTTTCTTATGTTATAATAATAAATTTATACTATAATACATTTGATTTAGATTATAATACATCTCTTAGTGATATTAAAATGTCTATAACATAGAAATATGGTACAAAAATATACGAAAAGTATATGATTAGTATACATTTTGGAAACTAATATGAAATCAAATTTAACTAACAAATAAGGTATTAGATCCGATTAAATAAATAATAGTATAATTAAATATTTAATCCACACATAATATATTTACCAAACGAGCTCATAATGTATTTTTCAGACGGATGAACTCCTATCTTAACTTTAGGTCTAATCGCCATTGATACAAAAACTAATCTACAATATTATCGGAATATGTAAGAATTATCTAGATTATATCAATCCTCTATGGATTGACATAATTCTAGAAGATTATCATTATAAGCTTACAAAAAGCTGACCTTTGTGTGTTTTTCTTTATTGCACCCTTTTGCTCTCGAGATTTAACTATTGTACCCATTATTATTTTAATTCTTTCTAATAATGTTTTTTTTAATTGCACTAAATATAAATCATCTAACATAAATTCACGGAGAAAAATAAGGGAATTTCCTAACCATAGATAAGTAATGATGTACCATTGACTACAATTAAAGAACAACAGAAATTGCAAATTAAAGATTTGAATTCCCGGATTTATTGAGCTTTTTTGGCCTTTAGGAGGCTGATTTGCACGGAAGTGAAGAGGAAAACACAGCACCACGTATTATACACAAGTGTCAATACCACATGGTGAAGTGATTTGCTCCCACTCTACAGAGGCGGCCCAAGGTAAAGCGGGCCTAGGCAAAATTATTATATGAGACCTTATTAATATTTTGTCTATTAATATATTTTATTTTTAATTATTATAATATTTTATGCTTTAAAAATTTATTTTTTATTTTTTAAAAAATATAAAATATTGATCAAGTTTTTATACTTAAGTTTTGACTTTGTTGACTTAATTGATTGTAAATAAAATTTTATCAATTTAAGTTTTTAACAAGTAATTTAATAATATAATATGTGAGCAAAAAATAATTTTAAGATAAAAAAGAATCATTCTTTATCCATGAATAATGTGCACATATGAAGTACAAAACCTTAATAACATAGACAATTTAAGTATAAATAATTTTGACTAAAAATTTATATTAACACAAAAAAGGAACCAATTTTATAGATTTTCACCACAAGAAATAATGAATATAAATTTTCTATGTGAGTGAGTGAAATACAACTATGAACACACCGAAAAAATTAAAAAAAAAATTAAATAAAAGCTTACACGTAAGAGTAATTTTGGACTCAAAAAAATTAGATATTGTTTTGAACTATTAAAATTTAAGTCCTAAAAATTTGAATCATATCTAAAATAGAAAAAATAAAAATAAAATGGACTATTATACTCAAGTGGTAAATTTTATGGAAACATCTAAAATTTGGGGGTTAACCAAATAGAGAGTAATTTTAGACCTAATCAAATTTGATACTGATCTGAACTAATAAAATTTGAGCTCTAAAATTTTAATCATGTCAAAAATAAAAAAATAAAAAATAAAAAATTAGGTCTACTATATTAAAGTAATAAATATTGTGGAGGCCCTCTAAAATTTGGAGTCCTAAGCAAGCAACTTAATTGCCTAAAGATTGGGTCGGCCTTGGCACTCTAATAATGCAAATGAACTCTTAAAAAATTAATTAAAGGTACTGCTATTTTTATTAAAAATATATATATATATATATAATTTTTGTTTATAAACTAATACACATAATTGTATCAATAGATTTTATTATTATTTTTTGATAGAAGGCACTGATCAAATAATTTAATTTAATATAAAAAATTCAATAGAGGACACTCTTAAATTCAATCGTTCTTATTTATTTGGTAAATTAATTTAATAATTTTTTTTGGCTAAACAATTAAAGAAGCTTCCAAATGTGAGATTTGGTTGGTGGCATATGGGGATTTCGACGTCCCCCACGTATCAAAACAATGCAGAGCCGCCAACTACTTCCCCATATTACTATAATAACGTTGTTACTATATACAATCAGATTTTATCTCTCAATTTCTCGTTACCTTTATGATTCTCAATTTCTCAATTTCTCTTTTTCTCTTTTTCTCTTTTTCTCTTAATCCTTCCATCCCACCAAAAGAATAGAGGAAGAGACAGAGAGAAGAAGAAGAAGGAAACCGCAAAAAGTAAGACCTTCATGTGTATAATCCAAAGTTCCAAACCCCACTGCCTATATATATGTGCCTACATGTACATAAACACTCACTTTCTCAGTATCTCTCTCTCTCTCTCCCCTCCTGTCTTCATCAATCGACCTTAGTTAGATTCACAAAATCTCTCTCTAACTCTGAGAATTTTGGAGAGGGAAAAATGAGGTCTTGGTGTGAAGGCAATGGAAGGAAGAGAAGCAGAGAAGACAACTCAGAGATTGTGGAAGTTTTGGTGAGACTTCTAAAGCCTGACAATGATTGGAATATGATGACCCCGTCTGGTGTTTTGGAGGAAAAGACAGAGAGAATGAACTCGGTGGAAAAAACTTATGAAGAGCTGGGAATGATTGAGCAGGGTGTAGCGGAGGGTGGTGGCGAGAGGGAGGAGACTGGTGGTGGAGATCTTAACGGTATGGTGGGTAAGAACTGGGTGGAGGCTTTAATGGTGTGGGATGAGTGGCCAGAGGCCGAAGATCTTGCTGGCGGTTTGGGGTCGAAGAACTGGGTGGAGAATTCAGCGGTTGGGGATGAGTGGTACGGTGCCGGAGATTTTGACGATGTTGGATCGAAGAATTTGCCGGGAAGTTCTATGAGTTGGGAAGAATGGCCTTGTCCTTGGAGTTCTGAGCATGAGGACATGGTTTTAGATTGGGTTTGGCATCCATACTTCTGTGAAGAGCGTATGAGTTTTAGAGGTGAAGAGGTTCCATGGGAATATGATTTGTGGAACTAGGGACTTGAAAGACATGAAAGATATTCCTAAGTCTTGAATGAACCTGTGTTTCTATATTTCTTCCATTCTTCAATGGTTACGTGTCTGTGTCTGTGCCTGAGAGAGAGTTTTATTTTTCTTTCTTTTTTCGTTTTTGGTTGGATTATCTTGACTTTTCAGTTTGTCAAGCATTACTCATTTTTTAAAATTAAAATACAAATTATCTGCAGGATGAATAGTGCTCAGTGCTACTAATTACCATGGTTTTTCTAAGAGATGCTCAAATTGACTGGGCACTTTTTGACTGAACATGGGAAAAATGACAAAATTTCACTCAGTTATTACTTTTTTTCTTTTTTACATTTATTTTTCAATGTTTTGACCAATAGTTTAGCCTCTTTTACGTTCTAGTATCATATAGATTATTACATTAGACAGTTATGATGGATCCAGCCCACATCGAGCCTAGACCACAGATATAGAACAAAAAAAACCTATTCACAATTTGTATGTGGCCAAGCCCACTTTCCTAAGAGACTCACTCCATCGTCAATGCACGTAAGAGTCTCCATCCGAAGAAAAGAAATAATGGGTACATAGTCATTGGGGACACATTGCTAGCCTTGCAAGATTATCTTGTCCGTAACTAGGTAAAACGAGCTTCAAGGGATCCTTCCCTCTATCACGTCGCTCGTTACAAGGATAAGATGAGATTCAGAACATCACCCCGCTACTTGTGAGGATATTGCTCAATGAGAGCCCTTTAGAGTCAACTTCACTTACCTATAAATTGTAAGTCCTACCTACACATTGGGGGGGAGGGGCATCACACTACATTTTTGAACAATAAGATTTTCGACCAAAGTAGCCCTTCCAAGTGGAGTGGGTTATTCAGACCAAATGCACTCAATCTTTGTGTTTGCTTATGTTGACCCCTTCTTACTTTATCCATTGATTGATTTTGCATAAACACTTTTGTACATTATCAGTTTGGTGTTGTCTATGGCAACAACTTAGTTTTCACCCTTTTGTATTCACATTTTTATGGCCATTACAACCAGAGCTATGAGTCAACAAAATGATGATCAATCACGTTAGGACGAGAGCCCACCCTTGCCTGCAAACCCTATTGCTGAAACATAACTAGTGGAAACAATGCGGTTGTTGGTGAACCAAACCAACAAATCCTCCAATTGATGCTCGTTGGGTAATTGTGCCCTAAGGAAGTGCCACACCGCAACAGCTAAGAGGAGCCGCACCCCAGCGACTAGGAGGAGCAGCACCCCAGGCGCCATGACCATCGTGACAAGGCACCCCATCTTAGCGTGTCCCAACTCCCCATCCTCTTACGCTTGCTCAATCCTTGCATGCCAATGACCCTCCGTTTCAAGAAGGCGAGGGGCAAACCAAACTGCATCCCTAATCACTATGATGAGAAGATCAAGGAAGTACATGACCAACTGGCCGATGTCTTCAACACTATGAAGGCAAGAGAACCAAAAACGTTCGAGCACCTTGTAAGGCGCACCGGCACGCCATTCGTAGCCGATGTGGCCAACTACCCCCTGCCTTCAAAATTCAAAATGCCAACAATGGAAGTGTTTGACAGTTTAAATGATCCACTAGACCACCTTGACATTTACAAATCACTTATGTATTAGCACAACATATCATAAGAGATTATGTGTAAGGCCACTGGTTTGCCAAGCTCAAACCAGGATCCATGAATTCTTTTGTTGAACTGAACAAATTATTCATCTCCCATTTCATAGGGGGACGCTGGCATCAGAAATCTGTCGCCCACTTGCTTAGCATCAAGCAAGACCGGGACAAAAGCCTAAAAAGTTACCTGACTCATTTTAATGAGGAGGCTCTCCAGATCGAAGGGCCAGATGACAAAGTTATCATCAGACAATGACTACCTCAGCCTAGCACCTCAAAGGGAGTGGCACGCCTTCACATAGCTTACTGCCTCAATTGAGCATATCTTGCTCCAAATTCAAGATAACCCTGCGTTGACTTGCAAAAATGAAATCTATTCTAAACCATAGGAACCTGAACAAATATCGTCGCTGTCATTGTAACCATAGCCATAACACTAATGATTGCTTTGAACTCAAGAAACATATTGATGACCTCATACAACGAGGCCAACTGCGGCAATATGTGGCAGACAGAGGCCACGCCCCACTACTAGATCACAACCAGGGTGCCAGAGAATAATAAAAGCCTATAGGAGAAATTTATATAATCTCCGGAGGGCTTGGAGGATGAGGTGACTCCAACTCAGCCAGGAAAGCACACGTCATAAAGGTTAGACACTTAGAGCTAGATGATCCACGCCCATTGAAATCTCACAGGTAGGAGGACGGTGAGGTCATCTCCTTTCAGAGAAAGATCTAGAAGGGATCCAGCACCTCCACGATGACCCATTGGTACTGACTATGATAGTAGCCAACTATTAAGTAGAAGGATCCTAGTGGACAACGACAACTCTGCTGATATTCTATTCGTAGGGGCGTACGACAATCTTTGTTTCAGTAAGTAAAGGCTCTGACACATCAGGATATCTCTCATCTGTTTCTCAGGAGAGAAGCATACCCTCTAGGCTCTGTCACTCTACTAGTAATAGCGGACACGACGCCTAGAAGCTGCACCATAATTGTGAATTCTTAGTGTTGGATTTCTTGTATGCTTACAACATCATCATCGGGAGTCCCGCACTCAACACCTTGAGGGGTGTGCCATCCACTATCATCTCATTCTCTATTTTTCAACTCTATGTGGAATTTCATCACCCCCAAGGGAACTTACTCAGGAGCCACGCATCAACAGCTCGAAAAGAAGATGCTTGAGTCACAGATCAGGAGAACTATGTAAGTGTATGTTGACGACATGCTAATAAAGAACCTAGTAGCAACGAACTATGTAACACACTTACAAGAAACCTTTGGCATCTTGATGTCTTATTGGATGAAGTTGAATCCTAGGAAGTGTGCCTTTGGCGTGAAATCATGAAAAATATTGGGTTTCATGGTCAATAAGAGAGACATCGAGGCAAACCTGAACAAGATCAAAGTCATTTTGGACATGAAGTCCTCCACCATTGTGAATGTGGTCCAATGCCTCAATGGAAGAGTTGTGACTCTTAACAGATTCACTTGAAATCCGTTGATAAGTGTTTACCTTTCTTCAAGATACTCTAAAAAACTTTCAAATGGAGACCAAAGGCAGAAAAAAATTTCCCGAAATAGAAATCATATCATGCTATGCCTCCCTTACTCTGACATGCCATATCTAGAGATGCCTTATACCTATACCTTGCTTTCTTATCATCTTTCACGAGCTTTGTACTTGTCAAAGAGGATGAAGGATACAAAAATTCATCTATTATGTAAGCAAAACATATCGAGGAGTGGAGATAAGGTGCACAAAGCTAGAGAAGCTAGCACTCGTCTTGGTCACGTCAACCAGGCGCCTTTGACACTATTTGTAGGGCCACATGATTATTGTTGTCACAAATCAACCATTAAAAAGAATACTCTGAAAACCAGATGCATCCGAAAGACTCCTTAATGGGTTATGGAATCAGGAGAGTTTGACATACAGTTTCAACCAAGAGTTGCCATTAAAGCACAGGAACCCAGATAGTAGTAGATTTTGTGGCTGAGCTCATGCCTATTGCACCAGCATCTACGCCCGAGGCTTCCATGCCCGAGGCACCTGTTATGCACTAGCGCCCCCTACTCCACGTATGGCACCCGGATGCGTCCCTAACTCCCCATTCCAGACATCGCGCCCATTATAGCATTGACACCCATAAGCATCCCTTCCCCTATGCTAACTCCACCCTTTGGGCTCTACTAACACCCACAGGTGCCCCGGGCGTCCCAAAGCTACTAGCACCTGCTCCACACCTGGTGCCTCACCTCCCCTATTCTCGAAGGGAAACTTATCGATGCAGGTGCTACGTCCCTCGATTTGTTATTGGCTTATCATGAAGCTCGATCCTCACATTGTTGGAGACTCTATGTGGATGGTTCATCAGCCAATAAAGGGAGTGGAACTTGCCTAGTACTCATTAGCCCTAATGGCACTCCCCTTAAATATGTCGTATCTTTCCATTTTTTAGCCTCCAACAACAAAGTAGAATATGAGGCCCTCATCTTATACATGAAGTTGGAAATCAAAATGGAAGCCTTCCATCTCACCACCTGTAGTGACTCTCAATTAGTAATGAACCAGGTAAAGGGAGATTTTGAAGTAAGGGAGGAAAGGATGCGGGAATGCCTAGCAACGGTACATACCTTATTAGTAAAATTCTACCATTTCCAGATTTAGCATGTGTTAAGAGAGGATAATGTGATGGGAAATGCACTTGCCAAGTTTGGATCATCCTCAGACATCCCACCAAGCCCTGCCTTTAAAGGTCACCAATTTGAGCCAAGCAAGCTCAAAGCAGATATGGGGAGTGTCAACTACACCTCTACAGACCCAGAATGGACTACACCTATCTAAGCATATTTAAATGAGGACACTCTTCTAGAAGACCCAAAGGAAGCCAATAAACTAAGACTAAGGGTGTATATATATGTGATCCTGCAAGACACCCTCAACAAGAGAAGTTACCCACTGTTATTACTTTGTTGAATCTCTCTAGACAAGTCCAACTACACCATCAGAGAGATTCACAAGGGAGTATGCAAAATCATTTTAGAGGACGTTGTCTAACCCACAAGGCAGTTAGACATGGCTACTACTGGTAAAACATGATAAGATATGCCCGAGAATTTGTAAAAAAATGCAATAAGTGACAACGCTTCGCCATTGTGCTGATAGCCACCAAGGGATTTGACCACCATTATCAACCCTTGGCCATTCTCCAAGTGGGGTATTGACATCCTAGGCCCTCTGCCTATGAGTAGTGGTCAATGCAAATTCGTCGTGGTAGCCATTGGCTATTTCACAAAATGGGCAAAAACCGAGCCTTTTGGCTAGGATAAAAGATAAAAAAGTAAGGACTTTATTTGGCAGAACATAGTGTGTCGATTTGGAGTGCCCCACACCATAGTGAGTGACAACACCAAACAATTCAACTACAAACTTCTTAATGTCTTTTGCACTAACTCCCATATTAAACAACCTCACTCTAGTTCGACCCATCCCCAGGTAAACGGAAAGGTTGAAGTCACTGTAAGAACTATACTATAGAATCTAAATACTAGAATGGAAAACGCCAAAGGACTATGGATAGAAGAACTCCCTGTGGTGTTATCGACATACCAGACAACACTCAAGAGCTCCACTAACGAGACTCCTTTCTACCTCGCCTTTGGCACTGAAGCAATCATACTTGTTGAGATTAGGGTACACTCATTTAAGGTCCAACACCATGATCCTAACACCAATGAAGAAGGTCTTTGCATGAACCTCGATTTGATAGAGGAAGAGAGAGACATAATCACGTCCAAGAATGCAGAATACAAGTGCCGTATGACCAAATACTACAACTCGAGGGGGAAGCATCACTCTTTCTTACTTGGTCCTTAAGAGGGTAATACTGGCCACTAAGGACTCATGAGGGGAAGCTAGAACCAAATTGGGAGGGTCATACATTATGATAGAGATTGTGAGATGAGACACTCAAATGATCAAGAATTATGAAGGAAAAGTTCTACTCCATCTATGGAATGCTAAACACCTGAAGAAGTACTACCAATAGTATTATTTTGTTTCTTATTTTGGTTAGCAATTTTGTACTATCTAGAGACCATCTGCTAGGGGTGTCAATTTTTTACTCAAACACGAACTCGACACGAACCCGAAAAAAACATGATTAGTTGACACGAGTAATAAATTGGTCAAATTAAAGTTCGACATGAATAACACGATTAATGGATACTATAGATAGAAAATAATTATTTAACGAGTATTGTAGATAGAAAATAAAATTTTAATAATTTTTTAAATAATATTAAATTAGTTGTTGTCAAATTAAATAATTTTTTATTAACATGAATATTGACACGAACCCGACATGTACTGAAACTGATATGACACGACACAATTGACACCCTATCGCTTGCCCACTGGTGTTTATTATAAGCAGTTATCAAAGTGTCTTGTTTTTTATTTCACAAAAATTTCAGAACAGAGCACAATTGGAAAAACAGGAAAGCACAAAAGCAAAAAGTAAAGTCTATCAAGCATCATTAAAACTCTGGCTACTTTCATTGTCATCGTCCTCCTTGCTACTACCTGACACGCTCTCATCGAAATCTTTTCCACTGTCATCACCACCTACGCCCGGCTCCTTATATGGGACAAATGCCAAAAATTGTATTCTGGGAAAGGCTACTAAAGCTTTCTCCCTGAACTCCTCATAACCACCAATGAAAGTGTCTCATGCACTATCCTGTAGGTCATGAACAACCTTTTCTACAACCTCTCGTATCCTCTCTTTCTCCTGGGAGTCGGCCTTTGCTCTGATAACCCTCTTATAAGCAACCTAAAGCTCTGCCTCTATCGCGGTAGCCCTCGCATGAGCTACCTGCAGCTCTACCTCTGTTACGGTAGCCCTCTCAGGAGCTACCTATATCTCTACCTCAGCTTTGACAGCCCTCTCATGAGATGACAGTACATTTGCCTCTCCTTTCGCACAGTCTCAGCCTCTAGCTTAGTTACTCTCTCATGAGTCGCCAAAAGCTCGGCCTCAAGAGGTGCAACTCTCTCGTAATCTTCCCTTAACTTGCCCTCGACAATCCAGTGTCTGTCTTTCCCTCATCAGAGTTATCGATGTCTACAAATGCTGACCAACCCTCACAAAAAGACAGCGGTTGTAAAGACCTAAAAATATACAAAAAGAGGAAAAGGCCAGTGCAACCAAAGGATACAAAGAATAAAAAGTCCACAGAAAAAGAAGTGCAGATGATTACCCTTGGTAAACCCTCCATCATGGTATCAATAATGCCCACAGTATCCTGACATCTGACTTCCCAAATCTCCAAGAGTGAATCAATTTTTGAAAGGCGCTCCCTAGTGACATTCACATCCTGAAGCATGGACACTAGACCACTACTAGATGTCGGAGAAACAGATGGCACTCCGGTCTACACGGAAGAAGGAATCATTATCTCTAAAGATGCCCTGACTAGCGAAGTAGCCTAGTGAGGCAATTGGATAACTAGAATATAATGAGGAGTCACTTTCGGGGAATATTAAGGGGCATCATTGAACCTCACCCTCTTGGGCAAAGAAGTTGCCTAGACAGCCCTGGTAGAGTAGCGAGCCTCCATCCTCGGTCTATTTATTGCAAAACCTGAATAAAAGGAGGTACTTTTTAGAAATAAAAAATACCACCACACTCACCATTAAAAAGAACCTCCTAAGGGGAAACCTCCAGTTTGATCCACTCCAACCATGAAAACTGTATAATCTTTAACAGGATGGGTCTTCACGGCTTGAAGCTTTTTCTCTTGATCCGCTGACAATTCAAGGAAGCTTGAAAAAGAGCTAAGTGCATGGTGAAGACGTAAAGGACACATCAACTAAATAAAGTTAAGGAATGCAAATTTTGTACCTATCCTCGTGGGTGCACCCTATCTCACTGGAATCATAGCGCACTCCCATCCTAGAAATAAAAATCGAGCCTTCCAACCATAAAAGTTTGAGTGTAATCCAGTAATCAGCTTTCCTATTACTGGGGAGAAATGGTACCAACCTCGATTCAAAGCAGGGGTTTTCATGTAAAATATAGGTGGCAAAAAATCCTTAACAAGTGGGAAGCGCCCACGTCATGCACCCGTTGCCGCAATGAGAAGAACGCCAACAACACGCCTCCAACTATTTGGTGCTAGTTGTGTAGGCAGGAGAGACAAATGTGCCAAAACATGACATACGGGCGTAGGAATGGGAAATCATAAACCTACTTGTAGCATATCTTTGAAAATTAAAATGTTCCCAGAGGAGTCAACCGAAGTAGGTTCTCTCGTGTTAGCCCAATGGCATAGCATAATAGGGGGAATACTAAAAGTTCAAAAAAATCTAACAATCTCAACATCAATATTAATAGTGTTAAAAATGGAGCTCACCTAAAAACCATCGTCTTTAGCAACCACTTTACCGAGACACATAGGTCATAGGGTACGTTGGTTTTACTACCATCTCCTCTTGTCGCCTGGTTGCCCTAATTATCCACGCCCTAGTTACTCCCATCACTACTCGCACTTGCACCACGTAGCCCAAGCACCTGTACCTGCTCTTGCCCAGAAGATTGCCACGTCCTTGCCTCCGGCGACCACGACGTCCACACCCTTGGCACCCGCCTCTCCTTCTCTGCCACACTCTACACCGATGGCGTCCAACACCCTAGTGCCTACCCTGGAGCCCACCTCACTTACTCCATCACCTTGCCTGCACGCTGCCCTTGGTGGTGCCCACTACCTATGCCCCTGCGCTCGACTTGCCTGCTCCGTTGCCCGTGGTGCCAGCCCATGAACCTTTTAGCGCCCTGTACCACGCCCCTGTTACCCTGCAAGCCTGCCTTAGCTACTCTATTACCCGTGGCACCCACTAATTCCACACCACCTTTGGCTCCCCACACTATGCTTAGCGTCCTGGCACCCACTACCTATGCCCCCGCGCCTACCTCATCTTCTTTGTCGCCCATGGTGCTCGTTCGAGCACCCTTGGTGCCCTACACCACGCCCCTAATGCCCACTACTTACCCGGCGCCCTAGACATTGTTGTTCATGCCCTTGGAGCCCTGCATGCCCACCTCACCTACTCCGCTGCCTGTGGTGCCAGCTACTTGTGCGTCACCCTTAGCTCCCTGTAATGCACTCACTACCTAATCCCCCATACCTGCCTCGTTTGTTTCCCCGTCCGTGGCACTTGCTTGTGCACCCTTGGCGTCCTACACCACACCTCTAGTGCCCACTGCTTTCTCAGCGTTCCTAGTGCCCCTAGTGCCCAATTTCTGGGTTCCTTGCACCAAGTCTTCCTCGCTAGCGTGCTCATTGGCATCCACCTTTTCCTCCTAGCCTTTATTGCTCATCTCACCTTTTTTCTTGTGCCTTAGATGTACAAAGAGCTTCTTTAATCTTCAAGATTAGTGTCTAGTCCCCTATTTGAAGCATTAACCAAGGAGTTTCTACTACTGAGTAACTCTGCTTCTAAAAAGCTTATTGCTGTTAAAAGAGCTCTACTATTGCTACTAAAAAGGTTGCTAAAAGGGGACCAAGACAACATCACGAGATCTTTTACTGATGCCCTCTCCCCCCAAAATTGGACACGGGGTATGGGGGAAAATGATAGGCTTGGCCTAGATCGAGCTCAGAATATAGATGTAGAAAAATAAAAGCCCCGTCACAATTGGTATGTGGCCAAGCCCATTTTCCTAAAAGGTCCAGTCCATCATTAACACAAGTGGAAGCTTCCATCCAAGGAGAAGAAATCATGGGTACATAGTCATTAGGGACACATTGTCATCCACGCAAGATTACCTCGCTCGTTACAAGGTAAAGTAAGCTTCAAGAGATCACCTCTCTATTACATTTCCCGTTACAAAGATAAGGAGACTCACAGCATTACTCTGCTCCTTGTGAGGATAGTGCCTCAATCAGAGCCCCTTGGAGTCAACTTGGTTGGCTAAAAATTGTAAGCCCCGTCTATACGTGAGGGGTATCACACACATCTCACTACACTACACTTTTCAGCAATAAGATTCTCCGGTCACTGTAGCCCTTCTTAGTAGAGTAGGTTACCCAGACTGAATTCACTCAATCTCTATGTTTGCTTGTGTTGACCCCTTCTTCTTTCATCCATTGATTGATTTTGCATAAACACTTTGGTACATCAAGCTTTATAGTGCCTCAGTAGTCATTCACCGGGTATGATTAGTGTCGACTAGCAATTTTTAAAAAAAAATTGTAAAAACAAGATTAAGATATTTCTCAATTTATTGCTTTCTAAATGGTCAAAGCGTACTTTTATTAATTATGAATGGAATAGGAGACGTACTTTTTATCAATCCATACTCGTACTCTGATTTGACTCTCGAATTAATTAGCAAATAACAATATGTTTGCACTAATTTAAAAGCTTAAGAATTTTTTTTTTCATATCTAATCTCTAAGTTTTGGCCCAAGTATAAGACTTATGGCTAGGGGTGTCAAACGTGTATGGTTAAATGGTTACGTGTCGAATTAAATGGGTGACGGGTGAAAAATATGTAAACCCGTACACGACACGTTCAATAAAATAGGTGAAAATTTTCAACACAAATACGACTCGTTTAATAAACGGGTAACACAACACGACTCATTTAACTTCTTTAATCTTAAAATAATTATATCAATAAATTTTAATACTCATTTTGTTTTACTTGCAAGTGTACTTACCTTAAAAAAGAGGAATTTTAGTCAAATCTCATAAATAATCATACTTGAAGGCTTAAAAAAAAAAAGGGGAAGAGGCCCTTGCCTTTTTTTTAGGCAATTCAACCTTCCCTATCTCCTCTCATTTTTCAATGTGGGATAAAAACAGAAGGCATTAGTTTGTCTTTGCATTTGAAGTGCTACCCATCTCCCCTCATTTATCTTTGAACTACTACTTTACTTTTTTTCTTTTATTTTTTTGGATTGATTTATTTACTTCTTTTTTTTTTGTTAATTTTTTAAAAATAATTATTAATTTATTATTTCATTAATTTTATTTAAACAAATAAACGTATGATAAACAGTTTGACAGGTTTCACCCGAACACAACCCGTTTATTAAACGTGTTTGGCGTCTCAAATCATTTATCATCCAAACCCGTTAAGGTTTCATCCAAACCTGCTTAATTCGTGTCGATTCATGTCGGTTAATCATGTCGTGTCGAATTTTGACAGTCCTACTTGGGCCACTCCCATTTTCCATTGATTCTACCAATTTGAAACCCCATATCTATTTAAATTTATTGCTAAATTTCACTTATCCAAAATGAGATTAATATCTTGTTTCCAGCATCTGAATAATGTGTGTGCATTTTCCTTCAATTCTGATTAGGATTGCATAGCTTATTCTTCCGATGAATATATTGATTTGATTGTTTTAGTATGGTGATACAACCTTTTTTCATATTTTTTTTTGCTCAATTCTCCATTGATCAGTAATACCCATAGTTATGACAAACAATTATCTCAATAATTTCTTAATCATCGCATAAACCCGCAACATGTGAGAAAAATAATATGTGATACATTGACATAAAATGTAGGACGCAATACGTATGATATTCTCATAATTTTTCGAACGAGGCCTTAAATGCAAGTGCAGAGGTTGAATTGGGATTTGCATTAGAAATATATTGAAGTGAATTGGAGCAAATAAATTTACAAAATTTGTGGGCTAACCAACTTTTTGGGGCTTACCATTCATGGTTGGATTCAAACCTGATCTTAATCTCCTTAGATCTGAAGTTATCTCCTGTTACTAGGCATTATCGCGATCTTGAGCCTTTAAGAAGAAGCAACGAACTGATTAGATGAGCTGAGTTGTCTAGTAAAAATGAGCTAAGCTGTTCCATGGACCAAAGCTCATCAATCCAATGTCTTCTTTTCTAATTTTTACAATGCTACAAAGAGATTGAATTCTTTCCGGATGAGTCGTAACCCTGTGTGTTTATAGCATCTAATTAGGTTTTGATTGACAAGCCTAATTGAGCTCTCTCTCTCTCTCTCCCTCCCTCTCTCTCTCTCCTAATCACACACAATGATGTTTGTGCAAGCGCGTGCACATTATGTGCAAGATGAAAAATGCTCGGTGTTACTAATAACAATGGCATTTCAACGATTATGATAAAATTGATTGGGGGCATTTTGATTAAAAATGGAAAAAAATGACAAAATTAAAATGGAAAAATTGCACTCATGTTTACTCTTTTTTTTGGTATTTATTTTTCAATGTTGTGACCAATTTTTTAGCACCTTTCACTTCCTAGTCTCATATAGATTATTAGATTAGAGAGTTCTGCAATGCCTCACCAGTCATTCAATGGATAGGATTTTGTTGCATCAACTAACAAAAATAATTTATAAAATTGATGAAAACAACGTTAATATATTCCCCAATTTGTTAATTTCCTCTTTCTTTGGTTCTTCTATCTCACTATCACCTTACCGGTGGTTTCCTCTTTCTTTGGTTTCCATTCTCAGTAAACAAAATTTTCTTTTCCCCTTCGTCTCTCCACCTGCTAATTGTTATCTCAATTTATGGAATTTTCAATTACAATGTCACGTTTCATCTACTCCATCTCTCTCCGAGCCGCATTCGTCAACTTTACACTTGAATCAATTTGTATAACTGTTCACTTCTGATGTTTCTCGGTTGAGGAAAATTTGTATGAGAAGGTGAAGCGGGTGTAGAACAAGATAACGCGAAGTGCATGTTTCGATTGAATGAGGCAATGGGAGTTGATATCTAGAGTGCTAAGTTCCATAATAGTGAGTGAAAATATTTGATGTGTCATTATATAATTGGATGTCTGTAAAAACTATTTAACAAGTCTTCTGTACAGAATTCAATCCTTACTACAAATACCAGAAACTGTGTTTCTAAATTTGTTATTCCTAAGCAATGATTGAAACTATTTGTTAGTGATTAAGCAAGTGTGATTGCATGAGAGAGAGAGAGAGAGAACAAGAGCAGAGAGAGAGTTTTCTTTTTCTCTCTCTTAAGGTTTTTGGTTAGTTTACATCGATTTTAAATCTATATAATTAATTATGAGAGACTGGTGGTTTGGTTTGCTTGTTGTAAATTATTATATTATCACCTAACCATTCATAATCATTTATAACTTTCTATCTTTGTTGGTCTTTTTAATTCTTATCTCACTCTCTCTCCTAATCACACACACCGATGTGTGTGCAAGCGCGTGTAAATTATGTGCGCCGGGGGGGGGGGGGAATTGCACTCATGCTTACTTTTTTTTTGTTTTGGTATTTATTTTTCAATGTTGTGACCAATTTTTTTGCACCTTTCACTTCCTAGTTTCATATAGATTATTGGATTAGAGAGTTCTGCCATGCATCACTTGTCATTTGGGTAGGATTTTGCTGCATCAACTAACAAAAATAATTTATAAAATTGGTGAAAACAATGTTAAGATATTCCCCAATTTGTTCATTTCTAAATGTTTCGCAAATAGGTTGAGTACTACTTTTACTTTATATAGTGCTTTGAGCAACTATGGATGGAATATAAGGCATACTTTGTCAATTCGTACTCATACTCTATTTGACTCTCAAATAAATCAGAAAATAACAATATATCTGCATTGATTTAAAAGCTCAACAACTTTTTTCCATATATAATCTCTAGCATTTTTGGCCTAACCTATAAGATTTGGTCTGCACTCCCATTTTCCTTTGACAAATTATATGAATAACATGAATAACATATATATATTCATATAATTTGTCAAACAAGGCCTTAAATGCAAGTGAAAGGGTCACATTGGGATTTGTAGAAGAAATATATTGAAGTGCATTGGAGCAAATAAATTTGTAAGATTTGGGGACTATCCCACTTTTTGAGACTTACCATGAATGGTTGGCTTCAAATGCCATTCTAATCTCCATGGATCTGTAGGTATCTCTTGTTACATGACATCATCATGATCTTGAACCTTTCTGAAGCTATATTGAACTGATTAATTTGTTAACTGATTAATTGAGTTGAGTTGTTTAGTAAGAATGAGTTAATTTGGTCCTTGGACCAAAGTTCATTAATTGAAGATCTTGTTGTCGTCATGAACTCGTTACTAGACTAGAAACTATATGCTTCTAAATATGTTATTTTGAAGTCATGAATTAAACTATGTTAGTGAGTGAGCAAGTGAGTGTGTGTTTTACAAAGAGAGAGTGAGAGAGACAGAGATTTTGCTTTTTCTTTCTCTTATGGTTTTTGTTTGGTTTATCTCAATTTTAAGAGTTTATATTTATATAATTAATTGAGGGAAAGGAGTGGTTTGCATTGCTCATTGTAAAATATTTTTATTATC
>CM042185.1:38005948-38027215 GCA_023539305.1 Ilex asprella
CAGGTTAATAGGATTGTGAGGCCTATTACCTATGAGCTTCGAACCTTGGATGAGAGACAGCTGACACATGCTTGGAATGTAGAACATCTGAATAAATATTTATAGTAACAGCCAGCTTACAGAAAGCTCAACAAAAAGGACAACAATCCACCACCTCCCTAAAGGTTCTTTGTTTTCTCCATTTTCTTAGCTAGCAAATTAATGTAATCTTTCTTATATGGGAAAAAGTTCAATAAAATCTCATTTCTCTCAGAGTTCTACAATGTGCAATCATATATAACCTCAAGTAGCTCAACTTGGGGAAACTAGGCCTCTACGCGAGACAACTTTATCTTAAGGTTAAAAAGGGAAGCGTATCCCAAATGAAAGGTGTCTAGTTCAGGAAAGGTAGGGAAAGCTTAGAACTTTTCTTTCATTGACAAAAGACCTAGCCCCATCTAGGCTCATTGGGGATTAACTTGGCTAACCACCAAAAAATAGAGTTGAGATTACTAAAAACCCAGCGAAATACTCTTGAAAGAGTAAATAGGAATACTACTACAGTTGGAAACCTTGCAAGCTAAACTCCCAAACCAAGGCTAGAAAGCCCTTGATAACAAGAGCAAGACTTGTAATCCTAAGTAAGAAAAAATAATATATATATATATACATATATATATATAGACACACACACACACACACACACACAGATATATGAAAAGGACAACTACAAAAGAGGAATGAGAAAGCTTCTACAAGGAATTGTTGATTACATTTATATCAAAAGGAGTTTATTTACAAAGGCTTTAAAATAAGAGAACAAAAGAAAAAGAAAGAAGAGATCAGATGTCCTGTTAAATTACATCAACCCGCAACTTCCTTAGCTTAGGTATCCTAGCCTCTGTAGAACTCTCTTCCTTTCCTAGAACTTGCCTAGGGGGAGTCTTAGCATCATCCAATTTAATTGTGGAAAGTTCCAGATCAAGGCACAATTCCAGGGCTTGGTGGTGGAAGTCCTCACCTCAGTAGCTTATCCCTATATGATGGAACTCAAGCAACTTTTGGAAAGCATCCATAGCAACAACATCTGCATATTTGACAAGATTCTGGGAACTCTCCGAGAGGGTGGATAGTTGGTTAAACAAACTCTTATATGTTTCTCTCCTTGGCCTTGCTAGCATCCTCTTGTGCTGGCCCCAAAGCTTTTTCTAGCCCATTATTATCAACCTTCTTGATCGCTAAGGAGTTCTTGATATTATCCAAATCATCACGATTAGACACTAACTCCTCGGTATGAGAGATAAGCTCATCCTTAGCATCCAGAGTTTATTTGAGCACAGCCTCTAGCTTCTCCTTCATAGGGCTTATTCTTGTTACCAATATGGCCATCTCGCAAATGTCCAAAACGGAGGAACATTAATCATTAAAAATGAAGAAGAAAAAGCAGCCAAGGTTGGAACCTACCTTCCAGAAGTTATGAGCCATCACTTTGGAAAACGTGAAGGACCCCAGCTTTATCACCTCCTCAATTTCAGGACCAAAGACAAAATCTTGAAACTTCTGCATAGCAAGCTTTGGATTGTTTCACATGTTTTTCTTGAATAGGGTGGGATCTCAAGGGAGGATTCCATATTAAGTGGAATCACCTTCATAGAGGCTGAAACATTAGGAGAAATTTTTGAATCAGGAAAGCCCCTAAACCTCAACCTCTTCGCAATTGGCAGAGGAGGACTGGTGAAACCCTTAGAAGATTTTCTAGCCTTAACATTATGAAGGGCCTTCTTATTGAGTTGGAAAACGAGCAAAAATCAAATAAAAGGCACCAAATGGTGAGACCATCACCAAAAATAGAGAAAAACTTTCTACCTTGAAAAAAGAGGTCAGCTACTTACTCTTGATGGGTACAGTAGCAGTTACAATAGCAGACTAGGGTCCACGCCCTAACTTGAACTTGAACATATTTTTGTTGATCATGAGAAGACCGAATTTTGTAACCTTGTGGCTTGGACAACCTTTACCCTGTCTTAAAACTCCTCTAGCAGGGTCACATTATCAACTATAAGCAGAAGAAACTATTAGTTTTTTGTCTTCCAACCAAAATGAAAACATATTAAAAAAAATATTGCTAACTTACCATAATAAAGGAGCACCGTACCCCAACGAAAAAGGATCCTCATAGGATTGGCCATAAGCGGTTCGGGGGGGTTGAATTCCCTACCCGAACCAGAAACAAAGAAGAATAGGTCATTCCACTCCTTTGGAGGAGTGGGAATCTTGTTTAGTAGATTAGTGCTATCAAGCCTCTTGGTGAGATAGTACCATCCAAAGCTTGGGCCAATACCAATTTTTATTTGAAAAGAATGGAGAATCTCTCCCATGCAAGGGAACACACTTATACCATGGGTAGAGCTCCAAACAACACCAAGGCTGATTAAAACACTCCAACTATTGAGAGTAAGTTGAGCAGGGTAAATATTCAAGAAATACAAGAAATTGCAAATGTAAGGATGAATAGGGACCCTAAGTCCCGTAGTCAAAACAATTTCATAGAAACAAACATCGCCCTCATAAAAGTTACAGGCTTGTTCATCATTGGAGGAGAACCTAAAATGAACAAAGTCAGGGATGGAGAATTGTATATGAATTCGCCCAAGGTCTTTCTCAATAATGTTGCTGCGCACTCCTTTTGCATAAAACTCAAGAGAGACAGTGGTTCCCCTAATGGAGTTTCTTCAAAGAACTCAATTTCTTCGTTAGCAATATCTGCTTCTAGAACCAAATAAAGGAAAAAATTAGATGAAGTTTTTTGGAGGCCATGGGAAAGAGGTAGTAATGAATGACTTAAAAGGGAGGAAGAGAAGAATGAGACGAATAATGGAAGAAACTCAAGCAAGAATCAACAATAGTTATCAAGAGCGTAACATATTGGAAATTCAAAATGAAACCCAATTCCTCAAGAAAGATGTTTGAGAAAGAAAAAAAAAATCTATAATAAACAAATTGAAAAGAAGTAACCTCACCAAGATGTTCCAGATTGCTTTCAAAATTTTCAAAAAGGATGAAGAAAGTTAAAATCATGGCAGTCCTGCAAGGGTAAAAGAAGTTCGCGGATGAGTCTTTGCCTACAACCAAGCTAATCTAAGATTTAAAAGACTCTCCCACAAGGAGTAGTCCTTCCCACCACTTAGAAAAAATAGACTCCAACCATTATGGGAGTCCTGCAAGGGTAAAAGAAGTCCAACTCCTCAAATACAAGGAGTCTACTCCTTTGCAAAAAAATAAAAATAAAAATAAAAATTGAGGAGCTTGGAGACCACTTCTCACCAACTATCCATTCAAATACTATAAAAAAGGGAGCCTAGGGGAAGACCAGAAGAACAAAACATCAATTCTTATATATGCCTTGAGAACTTTTCCAGCAAATACTAACTTAAGCATTGGAGAGTTGACCACCGAGCTCCCCCTCTGGTCTTCATCTTTCTTTTTAGGTCTTTTAACTTGCAAAAACCTCATTTGGAGTCTCGAAGAGCTAAACCAACACTACAAGAAGTTGTTCAAAACATTTGTAAAGGTAAAGAGGAGCAAGGAAACTAGCTCATAAACTTGCATAAAAGTTAGGAAGATTTTTGCACCAACAATGACCAAGGGGTCATCATGTGGAAAGTAGACTCCTTTGAGGTATTCGTCTACAAAGCTAATTGGTGGGGTGATTCTGATAACCTGTCTTGCATGTATTGGGATAATTCTTCTTGATTAGAGCATGTTCAAGCCCTTCGTGCGTTAGCTCGTCCTATCGAACAACTCTCTCCTCTGGTTGCCAATCCTCTTGAGATTACCTTTATTTCACCCAGGGCTTGCTATTTTTCATGACCTTTTAGAGCCAGAGCTCTATTTTCTCTCCTGTTTCTATCAACAAATCTTTCTAGATGGTCTCACTTGATTAGGCCCTCTATCAGGCACTTTAGAGTAATATAGTCCCATGTGTCATTCTTGTGGTGCAGATGAAACTGTCAATACTTTTCCCTAACTCTCTTATGAGGAGGTGTTCTCAATTTTGTAGGCCATTTAAGGACATTATCATCTTTTTTACTTGAATTAGGACATATTCCACCCAGGTGTTTATGGGGGTATACCACTATAACTTTCTTGGGAAAACTGAGGCCCCAGTCTTTTTCTTATTGCATGCCACTAAACTAGATCTTCCTTTCTTTAAAGTTGCGGCCTTGCCTGGCTTTTCCTTATCTTTTTATTTCTTCTCCAAGGAGCGATCTTCTACTTTTTTTCTATAATTTAGGGCATACTTCGCATTCATATGGTTCTGAGTTCTAGAAAGGAGATTTTCCATACTTGTAGGAGGAACCTAAGATAGTGAAAATAGAAACCTAGATGGTTGTAGTCCTCCCATAACCCCAACAAAAAAGGAAAAAAAAAATACTTGCTTAACTCAATAAACAATCTAGTAGACCTTGGGGGAGCCTATTGAACCAAAGTTGGGTTGATCCCTTAAGAATTATAGGGAAATCGTGACACATAATCTGGTTTGGAACATTGTGAAGAAGCCTTAGAGACTTGTATGTCTCTAGATGGTCCAAGAGATCATTCTTTCCATCAAAGCTTTCTATTTAAAGAAGCTTGAATTCATGTGGGCAAGGGATAGTGTGTAACATCTTGTGAAAATGGGGGCTCCAAGTGTTCAACCAATGTCTCCATAGTCTTAAGTGCCCTTGATTTGACTATATTAAGCAACTCTCTGGTGTAATCATTCACCTCCTTGAACTTCTGGTCCAAGGAGTTTTCCTCCTCTTGTTGTTAATAGGTATGGTTGTGATTGAACTCGACTCTTATATCTCTTGCTTGTTTGCATTTAGTTTCCCCTTAATGAGAGACTTTTTTAGGAGACTGGCCAGCAATCATCTACAAGATCCACAGAGCTTTTTGGGCCAAACCTTTCATGGTCTGGTTCATTCTATCGTAATTCCTCTCCAGGTTGAGCATTTTCTGAGTTTCTTGTCTCTTGTTACCTTTGGGGGGTTGTCTGTCCTGATTGTCCCCTTCAGCTAATTCATGTGAAAGTTATTCTCTGGGAAGGTTATCTCTAATGATATCCATTGATCTGTTAGTTGACATTCATAGTTCTAAAAGAAATATAAGAATTTTAGGAAATTTCTAGTCATTTCCTACGGATGACGCCAACCTGTTAGTGCAAAATTTTTCCCAACCTTCACGTAGACTAAGTTGAACTCTGTTTATCTCCAAGTAAGCTTTCGATGATCCAGGTCAGCTTTTTGAACTCGAGAAGTCCTACAAAGAAGTACAAGAACCCGAAGGGGGAGCTCAAGGGGTTGATCCCCTGATGCTTAAGTTAGTAATTTGGTGAAAGGGGGAGAGGTTTATTTATGAACAAAGTTGTGTGCCTTTTATGCTTCCCCTGAGCTCCTTTTTATAGTCTAGGAATTAGTTTCCATAGAGGAGTGGCATGTAGGCTCCCCTATCTGCTATTGGGAAATCAGACTCCTCTTGTTTGAGGAATCTGGTTCTCTTGACCATCTTTTGAGGCGTGAGAAATCAGATTCCTCTTGTTTGAGGACTCTAATTCTCCTGACCATCTCTTCAGGCGAGCAAGACACGTTTTTCATGAGGAGTCTTTGACTCTCTCTCCCATTGTTAAGGAGGTTGAGACTACTCTCAGATTAGTGGTCTTAACCTCTTTCCCTCCAAATGGAGATTGGAGATTCTGCTAAGGAGTCCTTTGAATTTTGAACTGTTGATAAACTTATCGTTTAGCCTTTGAACATGAGTTAATTGTGGGGAAACGGGAGTTACTAGGATTGGCTAAGCTCAGGGCTTTTCCCATCTAGGTTGGAGCACGGCAGGTCTCCCAACAATAACTTTTTTAATGGGCTACTTTCGTCAAAGTTTTACTCTAATGGAGTTGCTTATTTTTTTCCCACATCATCAAAGCTTTTTAATTTGTAGCCTTTTAACTTTGTATCACATTAGTCTCTGATGTATTGAATTTATTTTTAAGTGATCCTCATGTATAATATTGTCTAAATTTTTTAATAGTTTTTGCTCGTGTGCTTTAGGCATGCTCCCAAATGAAAGGTATTTTAAACAAATGCATTGTCTAATTGACCCAAAAAATTGCGGCAATAGTCACCAAAGTATACTCTCCATCTCATTTTAGTCCCCCAACATTACAATAGTATCACATTAGTCCCTAAAGTATTGTAATGCTGGGGGACCAAAATGAGATGGAGAACATACTTTGGAGACTATTTTTGTAATTTTTGGGTCAAGTAGACAGCAATTTGCCTAAAATACCCTTCATTTAGGAGCATGTGGGAAGCACATAAGCAAAAATCGTTAAAATTTTGGATGGCGTTTTATGTGGGGACCATTTAAAAGTAAATTCAATACTTCAATACAATTATAATATTAGAAACCAAAATGAGACGAAGTGCAAATTTTGCGGTTGCAATTAACCATTTTTTAAAATGCTAGAAATGTGCTTCAAAAGTAACATGCCATTTGTTTTTTTCATGAACGACACTTGTAGTGAGAAGAGGCAAAAAAAAAAAAAAACAATGTATTGCTTTTTGGACATACATTACTATTTAAAACATTCTGGGTGCAATTTAAAATTTTTAATGTTTGAATAAGTAGAATAAAAATTTTAAAATCTTATAGGAACAAAATTCCATTTAGCCTCCGAAGTGTGATCAAATGTTTGTCAAACGGTCACAAGAGAATCCCGAATCACAATCATATCATAACTTCAACATTGTACATTAGAATAATAAAATTACAGTCTTGAGTACGATAAACATTATAATCTTCAAAATACATAGTTCCTTAGCATTTAAAGCTTACTCAAATGCTGCAGAAGCAGGCTTTGGAGGATTATTGAGAAAGATATCAAGAAGCTCTTCAACTGTATTGAATTGAAAGTCCGGATAAAGCCTTGAAGCATCTATTTCATTTGATCCTATATCAAAGTTAATTGTCACACCTTTAACAAACACACTGTGTAGGATGGACACTGGTATGTTGTCAGGATGAGGTAGATCTGCAACAGTACATATAGAGAATATCATTATTCTTCTTGTCAAAGTCTTAAGCCTATATTTCAACGGGTTTAATAGTCCCTATGAGGGCCTGGTTAAAAAAGATATACTAAAAATAGGATGTTAAAGCTTCAATTTGATTGTAGGAGCGTTTTAGGCTTTTGAAAAAAATAAAAGGTGCTAAAAACATGTATTTCAGCAGAATTGAGGACATGACACAGAAAAACAAACGCCACCAAATAGCTTTGCCACTAAATTGTACTTTAACTGAAAATGGTGGTTCAGTGCAAGGACTTCATCACTACGGATTAAAACAGAGTCAAATGCACACAATCTTACACTGCATGCATCAACTCAAGACCGTGATGCTGAGGTTATCACCGCCACAAGGTTCTCTATAGTTTTAGCTGAAAATAGGATAATTTGGTGCATAAGTCTCTTATAGCTATAGAGTCTGAGGAGGATCAAATATGCCGAGTGTTATTCCATATGTTTCACCTATAACTTAAAATAGAGCAAGCTGTTGAAATTCTAAAAAGTAACTCGGTGGATAAAAACTAACATAAGAAATAATATCGAGAATGAAGTACTTACTCTGTGAAAGGCTCACAATTTCTTCCTCGGAGACATGAACCCTCCTGAAAGTTTGACCAGTTTTCTTCTCCCACAGATCAATTCAAGTTGTGATATAGCATTCATCGGAGGTCGATAGATCACTACGCGATTGCATGTTCTAGGGTCGGTTGCCACTTTGATTGTACAATTGGCTATATTTTCTTCGTAGTTTAGCACAGCTAAAAATGTCATTTAATATTGCAACAAATTAGGACATAGACTACAAAAATAAGAATTAATTACATATTGACCCCGTAAATTATGACCTTTGTTTTATGTTACCCATACTCATATTAATTTGAACCTTAAGTTATTAAAATTTGTTCACACAAATCATTAACTGTTTCATAGTAATCGTTTAGGGTACTCTTTCCTACAGTGACAAGTGAGTGGTTCAAAAATATACAATTTGTGCAAAGTATCACAAGTCAACATAGTTGAGGGTACAATGTGTTTAAATCTATAATTGAGAGGGTTAAGTAAAATTAGAACATTAGTTTAAGAGGGAAATAGGTTATTAATTTAAAAAACAGAGAAGTTTTTATTGAAAGCTAATGGAAACAAACATTATCTTTAGGGCTCGTTTGGTAGACGTATTATGAAGGGATTAAATATTGGATTGCACTATTTCTTATTTAATCGGGCCTAATACTTTGTTTGGTAAGTAAATTTGATACCGTATTAATTTAAAAACCGTATACTTATCGTATATTTTTTATACGTTAGACCTGTATTATGGAGGTATTTTAATACCACCAAAAGAGGTGGTATTATAATCCAATTCAAACATATTATTTTACACATTTACTATTATAACCTTCCAACTGATAAAATTAAAATATCATCAATGTAACAAACACTGATTGAGGTTATTTTTGTTAATTTAACATTAATATGATCAAATAATTCTCTAACCAAATAACGAATTAGACTAAATAATTATTATCCAACGCTTATATTATGTATATCAAACACTAGATAAAATTACGTATTATTCTAATACTCCATTTAATCTTGTATTTTATCCATCTGTATTGTATTAGCCTGTATTATTCTATTTAATCCGTCTATCTCTAATGCGGCACCCAAACGAGCCCTTAGTGTCTCCACTGCCATACACAGTAATATCCTCCCTTTGCTCGTGTGGATGGAGCAAGAAATTCATAAAGTATGAGCCAAAACAGTTGGCGGACACAAAGGTATAGACGATCCCCGCTGCTTCTATGGCTCTTCGAATCGTCCTCTTTTTATTGAGTAATGCTTGGAATGGGGGCAAAACAGTCACCCTATCCTCTTCACATCCGAAGTCTGATGGAAGGAATCTTGATATGGAACAAATGAAAGCATATTAAATCTAAGCATGTCAATTGAGTCTTGTGGTAACTTACCCGCATTGTATTTTTTTTAACAAGAAATCTCTCCACAATAGATTCACATTCAAGTCACCCTTAGAGTAAACCTCGGGTACGTCTGATCACATACTAATTGCTTTTATAAGTGAAATCCAGGTGTTACCATGACAAGGCTGAAACCAGGACGTCAGAATATACGACATACCCTAGGGCTACTACTGTTCATTATTCAGCTTGCGTTAGTTAATGTGGGAATCGAATCTGAGTCATGTCATTTTAAAATAAGGTGTACATCGAAAGTGTGCCCTCTACCTGCACCGTTTCCTCAAGGATTGAAGAAGCCTTAGAGTTTGAATCAAAATGTAGAAATATTTAAGTTATTCAAGTAGATGAAGATCAACATTTCATTGTTGGAAGCAATTGCTAAGATCATATTTCTAATTGACTAATTTCGTGAAGTCTTTTTGTACATTTCAACCTATTCTGTAGTCATGATGCTACAATATCAAAGATCCAAAATAACAAATGAAGGGAGGAAATCAAGCAACAACGACACATTATGGCTCTCTGTATGCACCTTTATGCTTGAGACAAAGGGAGGAATTCAAGTCATGACACATTCGCATCGTTGGTTTAACTATAGACCTTGGTTGGTTTGGTTAAAATGGAATCAGTTATTGATCTGTAAAGAACTCCTAGGTGTTCTTAAAAAAAAGTTTTTCTAAACCTTCCTGTGTTTTGAAAACATAAAATTAGATCATTAATTGAACCCTACTTGAGCAATATCCCTAAATGCTTAAGGGAATAAGTTTTTTCTTAGTTTCTAGTTTTAAAACCAATAGGAACCATCCTTGGCTCACTTGTCTTTGGATAGAACGGTCTCTAAACACTTAAGAACAAAATCAAGTAAGGATGAACGAGTAGGCAGTGGAGGCCACCCTCTAGGTCTCCCCCAGACCACTCGAGTAGTCTTGAGATGAGATTGGAGCGTGTGCATACCAAGATTCTTTGGTGCATCCTATGAGTACTTGAGGCCTAAACAAATTGTGAGGTGCTCAGTTCAAGTGAAATTATCCATAATGTAGAAGAGAGAGTTTCGGCAGAGAGGTTTATTGAAGGAAATGAATGTTTAACCATGGTATTGGTTGAGATATAAGTTTTGAGTACTTATCAACTGATTTTCGGATAGTGGATTAGGCTTTAGTGAACCCTGAGTGGTTCCCCGCGGTTTTTTCCAGGTGGGGTTTATACATCAACAAATTGTTTGTGTTCTTTATTGTTATATTTGTTTCACACTTGTGATTTGTAGCACACATGGGCAGTATGTGTTTATTGATTGATTGTTAGAGAATTCATATCATACATAATAGTTGGTTTTTTCTTGCCTTGGGTCGGTTCACCGTGAAAGATTGAGTGTTGTGCATTAAAATTGACAAAGCCATCACATCAACCTTCATAATTCATTGAGTTGTTCTTTCATAAAGGGGTTTTGAACTTTAATTGACTAATTGAATTTTGAGAAGAGGTAATTGAGGTTTGTCTTCGTGAGCGACAATCCATTCTGCATAAGTGTAACGTTTATTCTTACAATTGGTATCGTAGTAGATCTCCCTTTAAGATTGTTTTAGGCACTTAATAGGCACACATTTCATATTTGCTTACATTACCTAATGTTTGTCTTTTTGGAATCTATTGTGACTAGGAGTTAGACCTTTAATGGATTCTCAAAAAGAAAAAGGTTCAGTAACACAATCACCATTTTCAATGGGATGAATTATGCTTATTGGAAGGCTCGGATGAGAGCTTTTCTAAAATCACTTGATGAGCGAGTGTGGTTGTACATGAAAGAGGAATGGATCCCTCCAATGGTTACTACCTCCGTTAAAGGTGGTGAGCCGGTCATTGAACTAAAACCCCACTATACTTGGACAAAAGTCGAGTCTGAATTGTCAGGGTGGAATTCTAAAGTATTAAATGTGATATGCAATGTCGTCTCCCCAAATGAGTTCCATGGGATCACCAATTCTGAGACTTCCAATGAGGTGTCGGATATTCTCAAGGTCTGTTATGAAGGTACACCCTTAGTGAATATGCCCCCGCACCAAAGGTACACCACCCAATTTGAGACCTTAAGGATGTTAGAGGATGAAAGTTTTATTGACTTGTACACTAAAATTTCTGACATTCTCAATTCATCATTTGCTCTTGGGTTCAAATATGAGGACTTCGCGCTGAAATGGAAGATATTTGAGATCTCTACCAGAGAGGTTTCAAGCTAAGGTGACAAGCCTTAGAAATCGAAGTAGATTTGGGTAAGGTGTCAATTGAATACTTAGGTTGGTCAATTTTTACTTTTGAGATGAATCTCCTTCCACACAAGAATTCAAATGGTGTGGCATTGAGTTCTATTCGAGATAGAGAAGATAAATTTGAGTCACCCCACTTGAGAGAGGAGGACATAGCCTATCTTGCAAAAAAGTTCAAAAAATATTTTAAGGCTAACGAGTCCTCTAGGTCAAAAAGGGAAATGAAGCAGACAAAAAACTCCTAAGGAGGAAAAAGAGAAAGGGGGAAGAACTTCTCGACAAGGGGTTGAGATGAAAGGGCAAGGCCTCCAATATTTGGAGTGTCAAGGGTTTGGACACTTAGCTGCGGAGTGCCCGAATAGAAAGAAAAAGGGTTTGTCCACATATAAGAGGGCAATGAAGGCTAAGTTGAATGAGAGAGAAAGTGAGTCCACCTCAAGTGACGACTCTTTTTCTCAAGAAGATGAAGAGAATTTCACGACCTTAGTTGCATCATACGCCTCTCCCCTAAAGAAACTTTGAAGAATGAAGTTGAAGAGAGAGCAAGTCTTACCACAACGGTAGAAAACTTGAATGATAAGGTCCCCTCAAGTGACGATGATACCGAGAGCATTAAGGATATTCAACAAGCTTATGATCAATTAGCTGAAGAATTCCTTAAGGAGAAAAATAGGCAATGCAAAGCAAGCACTCCATGTGGACTTAGTAAAGTGAAAAGTTAATAATTGTGGACTTGAAGAGGATATTAAGTACTTGAAGGAAAAAGTGAGCTTCCTAGAGAGTGAATGTCATGGGATTGTTGAGTATAAGAAGAGTATGGAATTTAAATTAATAAAACTTGATAGAGACCTTCATGAATCACAAGAGATCTCTAAAAGACTATCCCTAAGCACTGAAAAATTAGATAAAAATGTTGTATATAGGGAAGGGTGTCAGTGATATCGTGGTTTAGGTTACACAAAAAAACACACCATCTCCACTCCATCCAAGACCGTGTTTCTGTAAGGTAATTCCAACACATCACCCCATATGTGAACACAAGTCTCATCAAGACTAAAATTAGTAAGGGTAATGTAAGACCCTGTACAAAATATAATATGAATAATATGATTTTAAGAGTACTTCAAAATTGATGATAATAATTTTGAATGGTTGTTGAAGGAATGATCATGAAACTTAAGTTTGGCAGGTATTGACTTTTTCAGGTCAAATTTAGTCTCGAATGCATCTAAGCTCGCAAAAAATAGATGGATATTTTTTCAAATGTATTTGGTCAAAATAACATCAAAATTGAATTCGGGAGTTCGAGAAACCTTAGAATAGGTGATATGGGTTATATTAAAAATTTGAAAGTATTTTGCAGTTAAAACACATTTTGACAAGAATTCGTGTAGAGATTTGACATTACTTTAGTATTGTGACTATAAAGTTTTACATTGATGTTTGATTGAGCTGAAATTTGAACAATAAAACTAGTTTTCAAGGTATACAAAAGTGTATTTTATGAAAATTTCATTAATCGACTTATATCTATTTCAAAACTTCCTTTCAAGTTCAGGCAAAAATGGGAACATGTTTGAAAGTGAATTTGATGTTCGAACGTGAGTTCGCGACTTGACAGCAATCAGGCTGCTCCACCTAAAACATTTTTAACCCTTGAATACCCTAAGAACATCTTTTAGTTTAGTATTCAGCAACCTTTAACCTAGAAAAGCCTAGAGATCTTGAGAGGAAGAAAACGAAGGAGAACGGGAAGGATTCTCACGTTAGGATTGATTGAAATACACCAAAATCATCTTCAAACATCGAATTGGGGTAGGGGGTCCTTCTTGAATCTTTTCATTGAGGCTAGGAATATTACTTTTGTATATTTTTACTCTTAAATAGTATTATTATGATAGAAAAGTATCTTGTTTTGGTTTTTTGAAAACTTATGAATCATTCTTGAAGAAAATACATGTTTTTATACAATATTTACTTGTTCTTGATTTTTAAAACCCTAGTTTTGCTAAATACATGTTCTTATGTGAAAAAATCGTTAGTTCTTGAGTTCTAAATTCCGATTCTTGATTAAACTAGGTTTTTAATCAAATACTTGTTTCATCTCTAAGAAATTGAGATTCTTTGGCATAACCCTAGAATTTTAACATCGAATTTGTAAGGGTTTTCTTGATGTGGTCTCTTGCATACTTTCATTCCATTATTCTTGCATATTAAAAATTGGGAAATTGTGATATATGAATTTTGATGGAGATTGTGATTTATGGAGTATACAGATTTTGATAAAAGTTGAGGTTTTTATCTCTTGTATGATTTAGGTGTGACGGATTTGGATTATCTTCGAAAGCTACCATAGAGTGTTAGAGATTAATCTATCCCAGTGGGGGTGACATGGTTGTCTAACACACGCAGGGGTTATTTCCTTCAGCGGTCAACCACTGTTGTTCACATAGGTCTAAGGCTGAGAGATGGTATATCTTTCCTGAGAATGGATTCGTCAATGTCATATGAGATGGTACACACACTTCCTAAAGTTGTTTATGATGTGGGACTACGGGAAATGATTGGAATTTTTTGTGTTTGTGGTAGATGAACAAGGTAGGTTATTTGTGTAGATTCGTGAGAAGCAACTAACATACATAAGATACTTGAGATGATGTTTACCGAATTATTCTTTATTTACTCTTATTCCTAAATGTTTATTTTTGTTATTTGATTTTCTATATTCTAGAAACTTGAGATTGTTACAATTGAAATTGCTTTACTTTCCAAAATTATATATGGTATTTTTCAAAAGAGACTTCCGTATTTTATTCTTTCAAAACCTTGTTCAAATTTGAGAGAAATTTCCTATGGACTTTTTCACACCCCCCCCCCCCAACAATAATATTTATGGATTTTGGCATAGAAGAGGATATCGAATTGAATGAGCTAGTAGATTTTGAGACCGAGGTCGATCAAGATAGTGATCCTGGTGACGAGGCTTAGAGTTATTTTTACAATTGATGAATTTTGATTCAATTAGTTGGTGATGTAACAAACATTTGGTAGTTAGTTGTTTATTCAGGGATTTATTATTATTTAAATGTTTTGAATGAAAACTTGGAGAAATTTGCTTTAATTAGTTTTTTTTTTGAAAATTTTATTTATCTATGGTGAATGGTTTTGATATATGTTTGAATGATTTTAATTGCTCTAATGGTTGGATGTTTAATATCTAAATAATGCCCAAATTATGTAAATTGGGGCGTTATAGGTAAGCACTTAAAGAAGTCGGGTGTCCTAGAAACAAAGAATTGGTGTTTTTCACATGTGGAGAACATGATCACTATAGCATGCATAAAAAGGGATGTCATGTCTTAAAAGCTCACTCTCATAGCCAACCAATCTAAAGCCCTAAATTATCAAGTCAAGCATCTTACAAGGTTTTTGGATAAGTCATGTGACTCTAAAGCCTAGATTTCCTTCACCTCCTAAAGGCTAATAGACTAGGAAGAACAAAGCTCATTCTAATCGTAAGGTCAAAGTCGACTTAACTACACATGGACAGAAGAGAGTTAGTCCACCACCCATGCCCCGAGCTAATCCTAGAGATAAGGGAAAACTAGTATGAGTGAGTAGAGAGGACTTAGAGAGTTTCATCGCCTCAACCAAATTGGAAGCCCAAAGTGCTACCAAGAAGGTTGAGTCACCTAAGAACTAGGCGAGGCGAGTGTGTGAACCTAGGTGCACCTTTCATGCATTGCATCAAACACCCTAGGGTTATACATTGTACACATTTTATTTGTTTGTTTTATTTTATTTTATTTTATTTTTTATCAATCAAAAATCTAAAATTAATTCAAAATTCAAAATTCAAAATTCAAAAAGATTTTTTATATCTAGTTGAACATTCATCTTTGGATTTATTATAACTGTTTTATTTTCCTTGTTAGGTGTATGTTTATGCATATTATTAAGTTCTCATGTTATTAAGAAACATACAAACATATTGGAAAAGAGAAGGCAAAAATATTTTCTTTTGTTTATTTTTCGTTGTGTATCATGGTAATTATGCGTTGATTTAATTTATAGCGTATCCATCATTAATTCAAAGTTTAGTTTATTATTATGAGAAATATTATGGAATAGAGAACTTAATGGTTATAAGTTTTAGTGCTTTATCCTTGAACCAATTCCCTTTTCCCCTAGCGTGCTTGAATTATGTGTTATTTGTAAAAATTCAAAAATCAAGTACATGTCAACCATTCACTTTCATACTTAGGAGTCTACCTAGCTTAACGAATTAGTGACCTTGCATGAATATAAGGGGTTGTTTGTTTCGAATATTAGATTTGGGCGGTATTAGAAATTATTTTCATTCTACTCTTATATAATTGTATATTATACCTGGTCTTAAACTTTTATCACATTCTTCCCCTTGTTTGTTTGTTTAATAAGTACTGTAGTGGGTCTTATAAATAACCATCTATTCTATCACATCTTATATAACAAATATACCATTTTACCCTTAATATCATTCATTCCATTTTATCCTTAACCATCTATACAAGGAAAAAATTTAAAATGAGTTTTAAAAAAAATTAAAAAAAAAACCAATAATGCGGTACGTTTAAACATAATACAAGGAAAAATTTTAAAATAATTTTTTTAAAAAAAAATCCGGTAACACAATATGCTTAAACATAATACAAGGCAAAAATTCAAAAATATTTTTTTAAAAAAAAATTAAAAAAAATTTTGTTAACGTCGTACGCTTAAACATAATATCAGGAAAAAAATCAAAATAATTTTAAAAAAAAAACTATTAACACCATACACTTAAACATAATATAAGGAAAAAATTTAAAAAATTTTTTAAAAAAATCGGTGACAACGTACGCTTAAACATAATACAAGAAAAAAATTCAAAATAATTTTTTTAAAAAAAAAATCGGTGATACCATACGCTTAAACATAATATAAGGAAAAATTCAAAATAATTTTTTTAAAAAAATCAGTGACACCGTACGCTTAAACACAATACAAGAAAAAAGTCAAAATAATTTTTATATATATAAACTCTTAATAGAGGAGAGCATTTGTGTCATTTTACTCTCTTATACCGTCCTTTCATTTGTACCGGGAAGATAATATCACTTGGTAGGTGGCATTCAATAGTACCATATAGAAGGCATTAAAGTCACTGCTCACACTGGATCGGTACTACGACCCAAAAAATAATACCAAATGAAAAATGTCAAACAAAAAAGGCATAAAGTAGATCCGACATACTATTTCCCTAATACCACCCTCTTATACCGCCCATATCCTGGAAGCAAACAACCCCTAAGTGTTGGTGATGGTTAAAGGTTAGTAAAGCCCCAAATCCCTTAAAAGATGTCAACAAGCCAATTGTGATAAAAGAGTCCAGTGTGGCCAAACTTAGAAAGGTGTGCTATAAAATAAATGGCTAAGTATCCATTGCACATGAATTGTTGTGAGTACTATATGCTTATGTCATTGCTCACATATGAAGCTCAAAGAGCTACTCTACACACGCTTAGAAGTATAACATGTAAAGTATAGAATTTACAGTTGTGATAATTGAAGCCATATGGGAAGATCAGATATAAAAATAAGGGGGAATGTTTAAAAAAATAGAAAAAATGTATTTAGAACACTCATTAACTAGTCATGTTTGTACTTAGATGATGCATTAAGGATTCATATAGAGCTTTATTAATCCATTAATCTAAATGGGTTGTTAAAAAGTGTAAATCGGATAAGATAGATGGATCTATCTTTCTTTTCATCTATCATACTAAAAAAATGAATTTTGATAGTAAAGTAGCATAGCAAGAAGCCCCAAATCCTTGATTTGCCAGGAGAGGTTGCACTGCTTTGGGCCCAGGAAGCGAAAGAAATGAGCTCGGCTCTATTCTATCTTCGGTTCACTCCTCCCCGTGCTGGTATTTTGCCTATATGGTGTTTACTAGGTGGGACCCTCGATTCAGAAGGTATGCCACTATCAGCTGCTATCTATACATGTATGCCTCCCTTGAAAGCTCCTGGTGCTGCGAGTATCACTGGAAAGTTGCATCGGATCAACATCGGGTATGCTGTTCCCGAAGACTAACAAAATCAAAATAGAAAAATTCATGGGGTCATCTTAACGGGTTCAGAAACCACATGTTTCTTTGGATCATCATAGCGTACTTCTTTATATCCACTCAAAAAAAGGTCTTTTTGTAATGGATGGCCCTCAAAACTATAATTTGTTGATATACGACGTAGTTCCAGATGATTGATGAAAGAAACATCAAACATATCCCAAACTTTTGGCTCCCACCGATCGACTTACGGAAATAGATAGACGATTATTAAGATTATTTCATCAATTTTGATGATACCTCAAATAAAGCTCCAAGTGTGAGTTCAGGAAATGAGATAAGGTCGGAAGGTCCGCCGAAAGCAGTAGGGCTCAGGGGGCATATTCAGAGCTCCCGACCAGCAGAAGAGACAGCTGAATTGGTAACGGGACAACCTGACGACAGTAAATGCCACCGAAGCAATAAGCCAAGCTGAATTCAAGGCACTAAACTCTCAACCAACCAAGATCTTCCCCTAAAACTAAGGAGGATCCTATGGAGGAAAGGCAAGGATTTCGGGATAAATTCCACAGTGTTATCTCTTGCATAATGGATCTATTGGGGGAGAAAGGGAAATCAATCCCATGATTGTAGGAAATTAACTCGGATTAGAGGTAAGCACGAGGCTATATAAGCAGGGTGGATCCCCAACTGGAGGGGAGAGAGATACAACCAAAGAGAGAGAGAGAGAGAAAGAATAGCCATGTAGCACTGTAACTTTCGGAAGAGATGAATAAGATCGCAGGGGCAAGAGCCTCCATAAAAACAGTGGACTAGCCGAGCTCTTACGCCGGTGAACCACTATAATTCCGATGTGTATATTCCCTAGAACCCCCAATATTCAACAACACGTATTATGCACGAACATCAACTCAGATCCACATACAAGTCACGTCATCATCAACGTCATCTACTCTTCTGAGTTTAACATACACCATCAAATTCTATGCGCAAAACAAAAACGTCTAGCTATAGGACTCATAATCATACTTGAATATGTTCTTTTTAGTGAATTCTCTGTTTAAGAAGTTTGTTTGGCCTTCTGTATGTGCATTTCTGTAGAAAAGAAGAATTAGATGGTCCACTTATTCTATGTTCTTGTTTTCTCTATCTCTTTGGGAGGAAGTACCCCCTTTATTCTCCCTCTTTCTTTCGGTCTTTTGGGGCTCTTCTGGTGTCTTTAGGGTTTCTCCTAATGTCTTTCCTATTACTAGCTCACCTTCTTCTTTAACTAGTCTTTACATGTCATCTTTCTATGAACGAACTGTGGCATTAACATGGCATTAACAAAACATCAAGGGAGACCATTCCTAGTGCTAATCTAATCAGGCAGATACATGTCATCATCCCAATGTCAAAAGGCCATTAATAGAGCAATGTGTGGGTTAGGTTTTTTCAAGGATTATAGGCTCCAAGCATAGGGCCTTCGTCCTGAAACTTGTATATAGGTTGTACATACACTCATATATGTTTTTGAGGCTAGAAAGATGGTTTAAAGGAGTTTGTGAAAGGTCAGGGTGGTCGGTGAAAGCATCAAAGCTGATATGTCAATTCGATATAAAAGTTTCAGGGACTGCTCGAGCGACCTTCACACTGCTTGAGCGGCCTTATGATCAGTTAGTGCCCTAGAGTTTAAAAGTTGAGACATACATCCCCTTTGCATTCCAAACGCCTCCACTTGGATTCCAAGCCTGACGAAACCCTACCGTCATTCTCAAACACATTATACAGGATTTTCAAGATCAATTCACTTATTGATTTGCAAGACTCACATTAGTGAGACCTAGATTTTTTTAATTGTGTGAAGAAATGCCTCCAAGTAGAGAGAAAAGGGCTAGAGTTAAGGAATCACATAAGAAAGTCAATGTAGTATTTGATGAGAACACTTGGATCTAGGAATCGAATTTCGTAGAGAATTACAGATTAGAGTATGCTCTCAAGCCAATGATGATTGAACGAGGGATAAATTTTAAAGAGGCAATTTCTTCAATCACAACTAACTTCACCAATTAAGGGTGGACACGGTTGTTCGAGGCCCCACAGTCATCGAATCATGATATAGTGAGAGTTTTACACTCACATTCGAGATCCCCATGCTCATGTTGATAGTTTTGTCACATATGTTCACGTGATTGAGTTCACATTCTCTGTGAGTCTTATAGTCACCACTCTTGGCCTACTTAAGGTAGAAACAATGCCCTTAGTGCGAGACCGATTGATCATTTACCTTGTCTCTCAATTGTGGCTACCGAGCTTTATGGGATACAACATTTTGATAGTTGAGTTACACAACTTTTTGATCCAATATTGTAGATTTTGTCGAACTTGATAACCAACTACATAGAGAAATTACTAATAAGTTGGGTAATGACTTAAAAGTGTAGTTTTGTAGACCTCATGACATAATAACCTCTTTGCCTCTATTCAGTTTTGTCCTAGTACCCATAGTTAAAAATGTAAATTGTTTCTTTTAAAAGAAATTTAGCATTGGTTGTTGATGGATCCATCCATACTCCATGAAAGTACCAGAAATAAACAGTCGAGATTGATCAATTAATTTAGTTTTCAGTTTTCAAGTTGAGGCCAAGTGTCATTAATCTGATCACTATTTGAGTTCATTGTTTTTACTATTTTTTGAGTTCACTAATTTTTCACTGTTATTAAGTTCACCATTTTTCATTATTTTACTGTAAGAGTTTTATTTTATTAAAGTTAACTATTTGTGAAATTTTTTGTTTTTGGAGTTTATTATTTATGTTTTTTCCAATATTTTTTGAGTTCACTGTTTTTTATAAATATTTTTAAATTCAAATTTTCAATATTTGTGTTGTTCATTGTTGACAAAAATTTTAGACAGGGAATTAGGAGTTTCATTCCCTCAAATTTCACTATTTGTGAAAATTTTGTAAATTAGGAGTTTTATTTTATTAAAGTTCGTTGTTTATGTTTTTTTCAATATTTTAAGTTCACTTGTTTTTTACTATTTTGGGTGGTGGATTTTGGATGGTAGTGGTGGGCGACAATGGTAGTTGTTCACTATGTTTGGTTCACTATATTTTAATTCACCAGTTCACAGTGAACTAGTAGTTTCATTTTATTAAAGTTCATTATTTCTAAAAAAAAGTTATGGACTATGATTTTTATTATATTAAAGTTCACTGTTTATGTTTTTTTTTCTATATTTTTTAGATGATTGTTTTTTATATATGTTTTTCAACTCAAATTTTTGATATTTTTGTATTTCATTGTTTTTGAAAATTTTGGACAATCAACTAAAAAATTCATTATATTTAAACTCATTGTTTTTTTTTTGCAATATTTTTTAGTGCACTAGTTTTTTTACTGTTTTGGATTATGGTGGCAGCGAGTGGTGATGGGTGGCAATAATAATGGGCGACAGTGGCAGTGAGGTTGGTGAGCGGCGGTGGTGGACAACTGTTATGACAACTGTGGGTGGTGGTGGGTGGGTGGTGGTTGGCAACGATGGTGTGTGATTGTGGTAGTGGTGAAGCTAGAGGGGGGTTTTGGTGGTGGTTGTTGGCGGCGATGGGTGGATTCAGTAATGGTGGTGGTGATTAACGACGGTTAGTGGTGGGTGCTAGGTGGTCGATAGTGGTGGTGGCGAGTGGTGGGTGATTGCTGGCAAAGGGTGGTGATGGGTGGCGGGTAGTGGCGGGTAGTAGGTGGTCGATGGTGGTGGCAATGATAAGTGGTGGTGGGAGCTAGTAGTGGCAGCGGGTGGTGGTGGGTATGGGCAGGTAATGGCGGTGGTGGTGGTGTGGTGATGTGCTATAAGTGATGATGGTTGGCGCCGATG
>CM042185.1:38048134-38061116 GCA_023539305.1 Ilex asprella
AGAGTTTACAGTGCTTAGAGAGAGAGAGAGATGTGTGTATGAGATTCAGAGGCCTCAAGGAGATGATCAACATCATGCCCTTCCATGTGGAGAGGGGCTTACATTATATAGGCTCATCTAGGCGGTGAGACGGTGACGTGAGGAAGGGGTCTTCCACTATTTTGGTAAGCACACTTTTGGTAGGAGTAGACCTATCTGGTAAGCACACTTTTAGTATGATTAGATCTCTATCCTGTCATTCTCTCCCTCGTGCTCCTATTCAGTCGGAGGAGGACTCTCAGCTGGCATTAGACTCGATCGTCGTCTTGAGCCTAGACTTGCATTGGAGTGGGCTTAGACTCATATTGGAGTTAAAAGGCCAAAGCAAGAAAGAGGAGGAGACGCCCAAAGGGGCCAGCCCAAGCCAGCGCCCAAGGGAGCCAGCCTAGGCGGCACCCAAGGGCTCTTGGGCTCTTCTTGATGCCTTCCTCTTGACGTCTTCCTAATCGGTGGGTCGAACCAGCCTCAATTTGGACTCTCTCCTGATTGGTGGACTTTGATTGGACTCTTTCTTGGGCTTTCTTTATCTTGACTGGGCTCATCATTTGCCCCCTGCCCCAAGCCTCTGACCTTTTTCGAGAAGAAGGGGTCGAGGGCATGTACTTCGTCTTCTTCTGGGTGTGTCAGAATTTTTCTTGTTTCCCTCGACACTATTTCATCTTCAGGGGACTCTGTTGAGTTTACAGTAGAGAAACAAAGTGGAGTCTACACCTTTGATCTCATAGGCGACGCCTAGGAGATGCATTGGGCGGTGCTCACGTTGGAGATGAGAAAGGTGAACAATGCCCAAGGGGCTTTTGTCTTCTGTTGATGGTGTTGAGGGAGGTGGAGACCTTAGAGTCATGGAGTACAACATGGAGGCTAGGAGGGTGGCGCCCTAGGCGTATGGGACCGCTGGCGTGGACGCAGGCACTGAGCGTGGGCTCCAGGCTCTGTAGAGCGTGCTATTTAGGCAAGGTCGGCTGGTGCAAGTGGTGGCGCCCATGGGCGAGATGAGCTGTTGGAGTATTAGAACAGCCGGTAAATCTTCGAACGATTATAACTTTGCGCATAGGCTGGAGAACTGTGTTCTAGCAGGCAGCTGTCAGGCATTCATGGGAGACGAATTAACATTCTAGGTTTTTGCCAGAGAGGGAGATTGTGATACCCTTCCGCTATGCCGATTTTTGTCCTTGTCTCTGATTTCAGGAGCTCTTATTGATGGGGAGATGGTGGAGACTCTTTTTACTTTTTAGAGTGGTGTCTTCCCTCTTCTGAAGAGGATGCTGCCCCCAATGCTTCTGGTCAAGGTCCGGTTGCCAGGTTGCTTCTTGGGAGATGGGTCCTGGTGGTGCCCCCACTCTTTTTTAGACTAGGACTTCTGTGCTAGCCTTTGTATGCTATAAGAGTTGAGACTCATGTGCGGTCTTCTACGGGGAGAGTAGCTCTATATGACTCGGTGGGTATGCTTTGACTTGACTTCGGTCAAGGCGTTTCAAGAGCCTACCTAGAGATGTCAAAGACAATGTTATTCAAAACATCAAATTATTTAACATGATTACCTGGATTGAGAGGTAGGTTGTTTGCGCGAGAACAAAGACAGAGTCTGAGGATTGCTCGTGAGAGAGCTACCCCTCTTGAGGTCGAACTTTTGGTGACTTGTGAGGGAGGCACTAAGCTGGAGATTGATGCTGCTTGGGGGCAAAGATAGGGCCGAGCTTCTTGGCGACTCACAAGAGAGTGCGAAGTTGGAGATAAAGGCTGCTTAGGAGTAGATAAGGCTGAGCTTCTCGGCGACTCATGAGAGAGTGTGATGCTGAAGATAAGGCTACTTAGGAGCAGGTAAGACTGAGCTTCTCAGTGACTCATGAGAGAGTGCGAAGCTGGAGATAAGGCTGCCTCGGAGCAGGTAAAGTCGAGCTTCTCGGTGACTCATGAGAGAGTGCGAAGCTAGATATAGTGACTGTCTGTGCGAGAACAGAGTCATAGGCCGAACTACGTATGATCTCGGGAGATGGCTGTCGTAGCAGAGGTTTACAAGGTATGTCCCGCACTCCTTTTTGGCTTTGTACTTGACTTCTTTTCTTTACATTTTTTGGATTTGAATGTCTGTTGGTGACTGCTGTTTTGCCCTATTTGTTTAGAAATAGGCTAAAGATCAGGGAGGCAGTCGATGGTCAGGTAGCAGAGAGGCGGGCACACGAGTCTGTTGAAGAGCAGATAGAGCTCGGGCGGCAGGCACGAGAAGATGCCGCGAAGCAAGTAAGGCTCGGGTAGCAGGCACAAGAGGATGCTACGGAGCAGTAGGGCTCGGGCGGCAGGCACGAGAGGATGCCACGGAGCAATAAGGCTCGGGTGACAGCCACGAGATGATGCCACGAGCAGTTGGTAGAGCTACGTATAGCTCAGAAGTAGGTTGTCATGGTGGAGACTCATTCCATTGAGATGGAGATGAGGAGGGCTCTCTCATCCCATTGAGATGGAGATGAGGAGGGCTCTCAGGAGCTGGGCTTCTGAGGCTCATTCCATAGAGATGGAGATGAGGAGGGCTCTCAGGAGCTGGACGCCTGACGCTCATTCCATAGAGATGGAGATGAGGAGGGTGCTGACGACCTGGATTTCTGAGACTCTTCCATTGACTCATTCTAGTGAGATTGAGATAAGGAGGGCTCTCTCATTCCATTAAGATAGAGACGATGAGGGCTCTGAGGAGGAGCTGGGCGCCTGGTGAGAGGGGGTGAGACCCATCATCTAGGCGACATCGAATATGGCGTCAACGTGGAGAGGGCGAGGCCGCCATGGGGGCGCCCAAGGTGGAGAGGGCGAGACCCTTTGTCTAGGCGACATCGAAGGAGAAGTCATCGTGGAAAGGGAGAGGCCGGCACCCAAGGTGGAGAGGGCGAGACCCCTCGTCTAAGGTAGAGAGGGCGAGAAAATCATGAGGACGCCAAAGGTGGAGAGGGCAAGGTCGTCATGGAGGCCTCGAAGGTGGAGAGGGCGAGACCCTTTGTCTAGGCGACATCATGGGAGGCGTCCGAGGTGGAGAGGGCGAGACCAACGCCCAAGGTAAAGAGGGCGAGGCCGTCATGGAGGAGAGGACGAAACCCCTCGTCTAGGCGACATCATGGGAGACTCCTAAGGTGGAGAGGGCGAGACCCCTCGTCTTGGCCACATCATGGGAGGCGTCCAAGGTGGAGAGGACGAGACCGGCGCCCAAGGTAGAGAGGCAGAGGCCATCATGGGGACACCGAAAGTGGAGAGGGCGAGACTAGCGCCTAAGGTAGAGAGGGCAAGACTGGCGCCCAAGGTAGAGAGGGCGAGGCCATCATGGGGACCCCGAAGATGGAGAGGACAAGACTGTCATAGAGGCGCTAAAGGTGGAGAGGACAAGACCCTTCGTCTAGGCGACATCATGAGAGACATCGAATGTAGAGAGGGTGAGAACCCTCGTCTTGGCCACATCATGGGAGGCGTCCGAGGTGGAGATTGTGAGACCGGCGCCCAAGGTAGACAGGGCGAGGCCATCATTGGGACGTCAAAGGTGGAGAGGACGAGACCCCTTGTCTAGGCGACATCATGGGAGACGTCGAAGGTGGAGAGGGCGAGGCCGTCATGGGGGACGCCAAATGTGGAGAGGGCGAGACCCCTCGTTTAGGCGACATCATGGGAGACGCCGAAGGTGGAGAGGGTGACACCCCTCTTCTAGGCCACATCATGGGAGGCGTCCGAGGTGGAGAGGGTGAGACCGACTCCCAAGGTTGAGAGGGCGAGGCCATCATAGGGACGTCGAAGGTGGAGAGGGAGAGGCCGTCATGGAGGCGCTGAAGGTGGAGAGGGTGAGACCCCTCGTCTAGGCGACATCATAGGAGGCGCCCAAGGGTGGAGAGGGCGAGACCCCTCGTCTGGGCGCCTTTGTTTACCTTGTTGTTGTTAGGTCATAAGCAGGTAGTCCACAGTCGCAGGCGTCTGTGCCTTGATGGCGTTGAGGGCATCACCGAGTTGGTTTTGTACCCCTCTGATTTTCTCATCCAATTGGTTAGGGACATCCTGAGTTGGGTGGTGGTACTGATTTTCATAGTCACCATATGGACTCTCTCCATCGTCCTCCTACACAGGCACATGCGAATGGTGAGCACGTAAGCTTCCTGGGCGTTGAGGAGGGACTGCTGGACGAGGTGCTCCATGGTGTGGTCTTAGGGAATTCTGGCGAGGACCCCCATGGTGAGGGGCTGCCTGATGCCCAGAAAGGATAGGTTGTGGCTCCTCTCCTATCGGAAGGAGTGGGGCTCCTCCCATAGGGGCGACAGGTTGAGGGGTGATCCCTCCTTGGATGAGCATCAATTGAATGATTTACTAGTTCTACTTTACTAGCGACTGTATGGTCTGTAAGAGCTGTTGTCCAACGATGGGGGTTGTCGTAGCAAACGGTTCCGACGGTGCAAGGGGAGATGGAGCCTCCTCCCTGTGGGTCGGGTTGTTGTCTCCCGGCTGTTGAGACATTGATCTGATAGTGATTGTCATTAATTGAAAGAGTAGGAAACTAGTCGTTCCCACAAACGGCGCCAAACTGATGATGCACAAAATCGTCTTCGTGTAAGATCAATAGTCAAGAGAATGATAATGTATAAATAAAGAGCAGTAAATAGGCGATCAATGATAATTAATGGTAAAATGGTAAATATAGAGTCAACAGCAAGATTTATAATGATTCGGTTCGAGAGACCTACGTCCACTTTCTCGAATGGCAGCGGTGGCCAGCGAATCTTTATTGATGTATCAAGATACTCCGGAGAGTTTACAGTGCTTAGAGAGAGGGGGAGAGAGAGAGACATATGTGTGTATGGGATTCAGAGGCTTCAAGGGGGTGATCAACATCATGCCCTTCCATGTGGAGAGGGGCTTACATTGTATAGGCTCACCCAGGCGGTGACGTGAGGAAGGGGTCTTCCACTATTTTGGTAAGCACACTTTTGGTAGGAGTAGACCTCTTTGGTAAACACACTTTTGGTATGATTAGATCTCTTTCCCGTCATTCTCTCCCTCGTGCTCCTATTCAGTCGGAGGGGGACTCTCAACTAGCATTAGACTCGATCGTCGTCTTGAGCCTGGACTTGCAATGGAGTGGGCTTGGACTCATATTGGAGTTAAGAGGCCAAAGCAAGAAAGAGAAGGAGACGCCCAAAGGGGCCAGCCCAAGCCAGCGCCCAAGGGCTCTTGGGCTCTTCTTGATGCCTTCCTCTTGACGCCTTCCTAATCCGTGGGTCGAACCAGCCTCGATTTGGACTCTCTCCTGATTGGTGGACTTTGATTGGACTCTCTCTTGGGCTTTCTTTATCTTGACTGGACTCGGCCCAGCTAAATTCGGGCTCATCAAAGCCCACATCTAGTGTTGTGAAAGCATGCCTAGGATCTAGTGTAGGCCCAAAAATAAACAAGGCACACCTGACACCATGTTAATATTTCAAGCATAAATGTGCAATTCTAACCCTAAACTCTGGAATCTATTATTATAACACTGTCATTTTTAAACAAAAATATCGATTTATCATATATTTTAACTTATTTATCGATTTATTGCAGTTTTTACAAAAAAAGTGAATGAAGAAGAACTCTTTTAATACTTACAAAAATACCTTTTTTCTTTTTTGTTGTATCACTTGTTGAAAGTAGAATTAACAATTCTGCTTTAAAAAAACTGCAGTTGGTCGGTAAATAAATTAAAAAATGTATTAGATCGGTATTTTTACGTGAAAATGACAATATTTTGGTAATAGATTCCTAAACTGTAGCAGGGGACTATACCTATTCAATCTAATCGATCTCCTTTTCTCTCCCATTTTCTATTTTCTATTTCCTTTTTCCTTTTTTTTTGAGACACTAACCATAGTTTGTTGACATCAACCTTTCTTAAGAAAAATAAGAGTAATACTGTTTGAACATAAAACACTGATCTAATTTGTTGATATAATGATATGACTGCAGTAGAATCATTGGATCAACACCAAGTTCTAATACTTGATGGCTCCCACAACCAATCCAAAGGTCATAATGAATTAGGTCAATAAATTAAGTCCTAATAGCATTACTCGAAAAATAAACACTAATTGTTTTTGGTTTAGTTAGACCCTAATATTGTGACATTATTCTTTACTTCTAAAAACTGTCTGGCTTTGTTCTGGTCTTTCCCTCTCTACTCTGTTTAGGAATCATTTTACAACTTTTTATTATAATGTGTTAAGGATGCCAATACTTCTTAAATTAGCTATATTTTGCGAAATATTGTTTAACATTCAACGCAATTTGTTGAAATTTGTAGCAGAAAGTTGGTTATTTTTTTCGGAATCTTACCATAGTTTGTTATATGCTACTGAAATTAGCTGAAGTGAGTTGTATCAGCATATTTTTCTGGAACTGGATTTATTTTGTGGAATTTCATTGATATCTACCATTGAAATTGACTAAATATGTTGCATTTGTTTAACATTTTCTGAAATTTGTTGCATTCACCAATATTTGTAGTATAATTTATAGCTTCTGCGTATTATTCACCGTAAGAATTAATGTGACCCACATAATTTGACTCATGTGATTTTATTGATTATTAACGAATAATTAGGTTGAGTCAAATAATGATAAAGTTATTAATCCTAATCTAATAGATATAACTAATGATTTCTGATTGGTCAATAAGAAGAAGTGGTTTCCTGTTATTTTACTTTGATAGGAAGTAGCGCTTATGTTGACTAGTCCTCTCTCCACCTATAAATATACACATGTTCCATTGAGTTGGGTATCGTAAATGTATCGTAAAATTAAAAGTTAAGAGAGAAAAACTAATTTTTGAGCTACGTCAAATGATCGTTCAATTCTTGATCAAGTAATTCAAAGATTTGCATCAATGATTTTAGGTATGTTAGTTATGATGTTATAATTCCGTATTATAAATATATAAAAATCGTGATTATTCTATATCTTAAAATCAAGATTTCATTGATTTCTTGATCAAATTAAAGTTTACGTGTGATATTAGAGTAACGTTACGAACCTTCATGATTTTCCATTAAAGAATTATTTTTTGAATACCTAATCACTAACTTGTTCAGTGACATGGTCATGGTGCTTTTGTTGTAGTCAAAGTATGCCTACAGTTACTTTCTTTTTTGCAATTCATAATGCCTATCAGTTAGAAACTGAGAACCACATAAACTATTCACAGCTATGATTTGTTTGAGTATTTTTATATTTACAACATCCAATGTTGCTTGTCAATCTGGTTGAAGGTTTAAAAGACAAGTTTTTTTTTTCAGTGGTAAAATTTATGATGAGAATCAATTTTGTTACTGATGTTCCTTTATTGGTCACACGTAGAGGAAGCACACAGGACCACAATATGCTCGTAAGAGATTTGTTTTACCATTATATGATCAGATGACTAGATTTTTTAAAGAGCCATACCGATAACGGGTTTTCAGTTTAAGTTACTTCTATTGAATTATTTTGTCTAAGTCTTTACTAATGGCATTGGAGCACTAATGAACTGGAGAAGTGTTTTTAGCATGACTATTATCATCGATAACGTCAAATGTGAAACAAAAATCTTCCAGTAAATTGATGTCATGCTACGTGTGTGACGTCCTAAAATTCGGGGTTCTTTATCAATCGTTGACCATCCGTCAATCCGTGTAAATACTCGTTGATGTCGCATAACCCGACACTACGTTAAAAACATCCAAGTCCAACACACCACGATTCATACCCCATTAGGGTCCAATTTGGTCATTTAAAAGAAGGAAATTTTAAGCCCAAACTTGGCAAAATAATTTTAAAATTTCGGAATTTTTGGATTGGCTACCGGTAGGTGTATACTGATTACCGATAGTTCGGGTATTCTGAAAAATCTCTATCGGAAGCTACTTGTTAGCTACTGGTAGTTAGAACCCTGTGGACCAATGACTATCGGCAGCCTGAGACCTTTTGGTCCACGACTACCTGTTGACTATCGGTAGTTGCTACCTTCTGGGTCGCGACTACCGGTAGTTAAACCCAAATTTTACTTATTTCCATAGTTTTTCATTTCCTATTTATTTCAAAACTTCTCAAAACCAACCAACACATGTACTACCGAACTCAACTCATATAACATGACATTTATACAAGTTTTATTACATTCAATACCATAGGTTTACATGACAAAAAGAAAACCAATTTTTCTTTACTTAATTTACAAAGCTCAAAATAAGCCACATCTTTGCTTCTCTTCAACCGTGGTGACTCGAATGTAGTCCGTCTACCGGCGTATACTCCGTACCTGAAATATGTTCCCATAAAGGGTGAGCCACGCTCAGTAAAGTATTTCCTAAATAGGCTACTCCTCAACGCAAATGCACATGAAATGCTCATATGTAACCAATCCACCATGCACACATTCCAAGCATGAATATGCTATCAATGTTGCAAATTTACAATGCAATGCTATGGAATGAGATGAGACTCACTTTCACCATCCGATTCGAGCCCTTCCTAGCTCACTTTCACTTTCACCATCCGTTTCTAGATATCAATCATTATTTATATTACAATTTATGTTCCTGCTATTTTGAAGTTTGATTTTCTTATCTAAACTTCATGATGATTATTTTTCCATGTAAATATGATAATAAAGTATTAGTTTATTTAAGAATACTTCTTTTAGCATTTTGGCATTCTTCATAATGGTTAGTACAAATTAAAGTTTGATAACCTATTTTTTGAATCTTTTCTAACAATGAATTATAATGTTTGAAACCTACTATAGTCTAATAAATAAATAAAAAAAATAATTTTCATCTTGTGGCATAAATGATTGGGTCACATTATTAGAGAAAGGTTGAAGAGACTAGTCAAATATGATATTGCTTTCAATCTAGAATTTATTGATTTTAGTTGGTATAGATTCTATTAAGGAAAAAATGAATCAAACACACCAAGAAGGGTACTAGAAGTGTAGAACTCTGTGAAGTTATCCATAAAAACACATAAGAATTTTTTTATTACATTTATGGATGATTTTTCACATAATGGTTGTTTTAATATACTACATAAAAATATTTCAAGTAGAGAATGTCATTAAGGTACATGTTATTAATGTTTAAAGATAGTTATATAGAAATGTAAAAGTTATCAGGTTGGATATATGATAAATATTATGGAATGTATAATAGTTAAGAATAATGTCATTGTCTATTTTTTAAATTCCTTGAAAAGTGTGGAATTTGTGCTCTATACACTATATCTAATACGCCGTAGTATAATGATATAGCTAATAGGCATAATGATAGCATAGTAGAAATGCTTAGAAGTATATTATTTAATTTTTCATTACTATTATTTTGTGGATGAACTCTCTTGGAGTTTGAGACATTTGAAAAAAAAAAAAGATTTTAGAATGATCAAAGGTTATTTCATCGGTTACCTTGAAAATTTTAAAAGGAATATGTTTAACTGTTTTACCCGTAATACGAGAATCGTAGAGATCAATAATGTCATATTCATTAAGAATGGTAAAATTAATGGGAGTGATAAACTACGAAATTTGGTTATTGAAAAAGTAAGGGAAGTCTCAATGCCCATAACTTTGTCATGATATTGTTATTCCAATAGTTGTTCTATGATTTGACAACATTAACCAATAGATTAATTATTAAATACTCCATAATGAGATTGTAACCAATCAACCAAGAGTAGAAAAATCACATGAGTAGCATTAAGATGATCTCTAACAGAAATAAGATAAGTTATTTTGAATGATTACGTGATATAACTACATCAATCTGAAATTGATTTAGGAATAAGTAAAGTTTTGATTTTGTTTTCACAAATCATAGAAAGTGATAACTTTGCTAATTGGATTGATGTCGTGAATGATTAAATGAAATCAATGGGCCAAAATGAAGTTTGAAATTTTGTTAGATATGAAGTCAAACTTATGGCTAAAGATTTCACTCATAAATGAGGCATTGATTATATAGAGACCTTTTATCATATATCTAATTAGGACTCACTAAGAATCATTAAAACATTGGTAACTTATTATGATTTAGAGTTATACCATATGAGTGTAAAAATTATTTTTAATAAAGTTTAGGTGGATAAGTCTATAAGACTAACCTAAAGGATTTGACTTGCAAACTAATAATAGGTCAATATATAGACATAAATAAGTTTTTCCCACAATGGTATTTTTAGTTCAATGATACCATTACTTCTTTCAGTATTAAGAAAAACACCATTACGGGTGCGTGTATATATATATATTCAGGTTAGTGGGAGTAAGTTTTAAACTCTATATATTTATGTTGTATTGTTGGTTAGTAGTAATCTTAGATTATTACATGAAACCAAGTTTCTCTCCAAATATAAAATGAAAGATATGGTGAAACAACTTATGCGATTGTAATTTAAATGTCACAAGATCAATCACGTGGATTGTTAGGGTTGTCTCATAAATCATATATAGCAATAATTCTAGATAGATTTAATGTGGAGAATTGTTTAGCTAATTTTGTTCCAATTAAGTAAAATGGATAAGTTCAATAGTATGTATTGTCCAAAGAATTGAATGGATTCCTTATGTTTTTGGTGTAGGATGTTTTATGTATGCATTTGCATGTATAATAATAGATATTATTCTTTCAGTTGGTATTTTAGATAAATACCAAATCGATCCTGAAATGGATTATTACGAGCTTACAAGGTATAAATGATTGTATCCTAACATTTAAAATGTCCAATCATTTAGAGGTGATTGACAATTATGAATGTTAAATTGTTGGCTTGCTTTGAGGCTACAATTTACGGATTGTAGTTGCAAAATTTTATCTCAAGACTTAGAATTTTTGACTTTATGGCCAATTCACTGAGAACTTAATGTGATATTTTGCATATGTGTTTTTTGCTAAGTGTCTATAGAGCAAATATCATGAAACTCCTTATTACAAGTCCATTAAGAAAAGAGTTATTAAAGACATTTAAGAAAGTGCTTAACATAATGAGTCTTGATGTAGCTCATGATGGTTGTTCACTTAATATTGTGGATTTTGCATAATGGTTATTAATTTGACAGTTGAACTATTTATGATATTTCACGTTTTTCAGAATGTACGTACATGTAAGAGATTGAATGAATGATTACAAGAATAGCCTTCGATACAAGGCATTATTGTTCGATCTTATTTTATATATATATATATATATATATATATATATATATATCTCAATTATAGATCATGTTAGATAGGTTGTTACTGTTGTGGTACATGGAAGTGACTATGTCACGTTAATGATGTACGACATGCATGACTTGCAGTAGTGGGTTGTTTAATTGTGATATTATGATAACCAAATTAAGGTGTTGATAGATTGGATTTATTGCGCGCTTATGTAAACCTTACTAGATCCAATTGTAAGATAATTACATGGGCCAAGTGGGAGAATGTAAGAATTAATATGACCCACATGATTTAGCATATGTGATTTTACTGATTATTATCGAATAATTAGGTTGGGTCAGATAATGATAAGGTTATCAATCCTAATCTAATTGGTATAACTAATGATTTCTGATTGGTCAATGAGAAGAATTGGTTTCCTGATGTCTTACTTTGATGGGAAGTGAAGTTTATATTGAACTAGGGAATTGGTTATTGCTAGGGTTATTCTTGATATCCACATGATTCAGGCACATATGAAATTGGAGATGAATCCAAGCTATTTCCATAATCCAAATATTGTCACACAAATGAATGAATCCACATAAGGACATGTGAAGAAGAGTATTGTGGATAAGACGTCCTATTTTGGCATTTGCCGCATCCAAGAGACATATGAAGCATAGCGGACCCACCAATAGACTTAGCTTAAGATCTAGTTCACTAGGTTTTTTTTTCTAAAATATTTAATGTTTTATGTGATTCTTATAAATGATATTTATGGCCCCGGTCTTTTTAAAATAGTCATGTGACTGTTATGCGAGTTTTTAATTATTTTGGAGGACTAAGATTAAAGAGTTATAAAAGTGATAAAGGGCTAAGATGCTAGGGTTCTTGTAACCTTAATATAAATACATCTTTATGAGTCCTTGGGTAGGCAGTTTTTTCATTTTCTTGTTCCAAAAAATTAGAATTTTTGTCATTCATGCATCTCTTTCCCCTCGAAAGTCACATATTCTTGTTCTGTCTTTGATTCTAGTGTTTTATTTTTCTTGTAATCTTATTATTGAAAATTTCTTTAAAAAGCATTGATTCTTGCTCTAAGCCACAATTCACAATAGATTTGAGTATTTTTTCTTTATTAAATTGGTACCATAACCTTAGATTTACATCATGTCCAGACGTAATAAAGGACGTGGTAGAAGATGAAATCGATTCTAGCAAATTGAGATGGTTGAGATAAGGCGTATGATTAGAGATTTGTTGCAAGCAATACAAACACTGCAATAATAGGAATGAGCTGAAGTTAGTATAGAGATAACGATAAGCAACTGTGACCCTTTTGACATACCAAAAGGAATTATGGAGGACGACAATGTAGTAGAATAGGAGAATTCCTTCCATGAAATCGAGCATAAAAACAATTTGAATTAGGGTTGATAGGAATAGTGGTTGGTGCGTTCACTTGATTTGAATGGCGGAGAATTAAAAATAAAGTTTCATATTTTTTTGAAAAGATGCATGCTGAAAATTATTTAGATTGTGAAGCTAGTTTGAAGATGAATTTTGAGTGGAAACTCAAGGCTGAAGACAAAAAGGTGTTATTTGTCAATCTTAAATTGAAGGATATTGCATTTCAATGGTGGAAACGAATTGAGGGACATCAATCTCCACAAGGCAAGCAAAAAATATTCACATGGGAATATGTGGAAGCATTTTTTTTCTAATTGATAATGTAAAACCCGGAAAATTTAAACTTTTTATAGAAAAGAGCCAAA
>CM042185.1:38082588-38105049 GCA_023539305.1 Ilex asprella
ACTTCATAATCACGACATTATGTAAACACATAACATGCCCATAATTCGCATAATTTTGAGAAGTTACTTTAAGTAATTTCTACATACCCAATTCAAGATAGAATATATTCTACCTATTTTCAATACCCACTTCACCATGGTAAGATTTGAACACACTACATGTCCATATAACACAAATTCTCATGGAATTTTTTCAAGATAAATTACCACATTTTCTTACTTCCAAGTTAGGAATTTACCGTAATCTATTTCCTACCCATTTCATTTCATTTTCTTTCAATAGGCAAGTGATATAGACATCTATCAACCTACCCATTTCATTTAACATTCTAGGTTGTGAATACCACCCAAATAGGAGAATTCTCTACCTCTTGTAGCGTGAGAAAAGTCCGTAGAAGCTCCAAGGGTCAAACCCAACTCCAATCCAAGCTCTCCCAAGGAATTTCAGTTTTTCCACCTTCGGTGAAAGCCCTCCTTTTTGGTGTGTACGCATAGCCTTCATCGAGGAGATCGACTTTCCCTCTTGGCTCGCACGGATCCGAGCTCTCTAACTCTGTATATCGTAAAGAGAAGTTAGAGCTTCCTTCTCTTCTCTATCAGTTGGAATGGCTGAACTATTTTTCCCCTATTTATAATTTTAGAACACTTGGCCCATAATGCGCCACACGTCCATTTTAATTTCGGGTCCGTTTTCATCCCGAAACAATTAAATTTCGCTCTGGTTCAAGTTCAAAATATTTTTAATTTATCTTAACCTCATTTATTTTAGAAATTTCATAATTTTTCCAAAAAAATCGTATTCGGGTCTCCCGGGGCCCGATCGCCTTGTAAAACGTGAAAAACCCAACTATCTCGGAATTCGATGAAAATTTACATGGTCACTAGATTTCGCGAGACGATTCCAACGGTGAGGTCCGTTTCGTCATTTGAGTTCTAAAAAATTCAGGTTTACAGCCCAAATTATTTTGATAATTTACCGTTTTGCCCTTTATCCTTAACAATTTACATTTACCCTGGTTTTTACAAATAATCAGGGATATTGGGTTACACTTGTGAAACCCGGAGAATTTTGAAATTTTTGGAATAAGGGTAAAATCATAATTTGCCATTATGATGAGGTTTACAATACTCATGTTCTAGACCTCGGATGAGAAAACGGAGTGCGCCATTCGATTCGCAACGCGAAATCTAGTAATCACCAGAAAATTTGTCGAATTCCGAGATAGTCAGGTTTTTGCACGTAGATCGAGACGACTGCGTGGCGATTGACCTTTTAAAGGTCCCCAAAAATAAATTTTTGAAAATTTCCTTAAAATTAAATTAAAGTTCAAATAAAATTAATTTGAACTTAATCCGATGTTTAATGAATCATTTCGAGACGAAAAACGGACCTGAAAGTCGAAAATATGCGGTGCGATTTGGACCACACATTTGTGCCTATAAATACCCTCTTAAATCAGCTTTTTGGGGAGAAAAATATCCCCCCATCAGCTGTAAGCAGCCGTCCAAGAGAAGAGAGAAAAAAAAATTTCATCTCCAAGCTTCCCGCTTCGATTCCGGGAGTTCCGTCGGTCGAAATTCGTCGAATCAAAAGGCAAAGTTCATCTCCTCGACGAGGGCTACGCGTACGTACCAAGAACAAATGATTTCACCGAATATCCAAAGAGTGAATTTTGGATAAATCAAGGATCTTGAGGTGTTCTTGGTGTTCTTGGTGTGTTCTTGAAGCCTAGTCTTCATTTCAAGCTTTAAGGGGTAGGGTTTCTCCTACCTTGGATTAATCTTTACTTAAATGTTGATATTTTAAGGGTTTGATATATCTATGCCATTGAATAGACTTTTATATGTATGTAGAAGTTATATGTGATTGACTTATGTAGCTTTTAAATTGATATATTTGTATGTTTATATTATGGAAATGGAAAAGTGAGCATAGACATGGCTTAAACTAATTGTTAGCTTGATTTTGGTATATGAAAGTTACATGTGATTTATTATGTAACTTAGTGAAATTGAAGGCATACTATGTGTTATATAAATTATGCCTTGAAGGTGTTTGGTGAAATGCCTTGAGTGTTTGAAAATTGTTGTTTTGATTGAATTGAAATAACATGCTTAAGTTATGTGATAACTTGTGGAATCATATGTTTATGATATGATTTATGATTAAATGTGCTTGTTGATATATGCATGTGTTGATATATTAACATTGAAGTGAATATGGTATTTATATGCTTAGAATATAAATTTACCATGGATGTGTTGAAATTGTTCATGTGTTGTTCTTGGCATATTGAGCATTGTGTTGTGTGTAATGGGACATATCATTACATATGAACGGAAGCATCTCATCACATGGGTGTGTGCATGGTTGATGTCAACACCACACTTGGTGATTGACGGGATGGCTTGGGAAAAGTTGGGTCGAAGACCTAGCTAAGCCGTTTGGTTGCATAATAAATTGGGTTGGGGTTAGCAAGAAGAGGTATGACGACCTCTCGGGTGCAAGACCCGGTGATTTGGGAAATGCACTCTATTGGTGTAAGAGTCCATAAAGTGTGTGGGTTTGGATGACCCTTGGTGTAAGTCCATGAAGATCCATCCCCAAGAAAGACCCTAGTTTTGAAAATGTCATTTGATATGTACATAAATGATGAAATAAAACACTTTGGCATTGCATCGTGTAGTGGGAGTCGGTGAGGACTCGGGTTAAAGTGCATGAGTGAGTGTCATCTCATTTCATGGCATGGTATTATTGCATTCCAACTTAGAATGCATATCCTTATAAGGAATGATTGTTTATATGTTGTAAATGAATGTTGCATGAGCATGGACATCTAGGGGGGAGTAGCCTTTGTAGGAATTATTCTACTGGGCGTTGGCTCACCCTATACGGGAAACATTTCAGGTGTGGGGTTTGCATCTGCGGATGGCTCACTTGGAGAGCATCAGGCATGAAGGGGGCCGACTTGTGGCCTTATTTTGAGTTTTTGTAAAAGGTTTAGGAAAACTTGGTTTTTGGCATATAGATTATGCAAATTAATTGTAATAGGACATATATGAACTAATGTTAAAGTGACCTTGCATGTTTTGATATAAGTATGCGTAATTGGACCCGGTGAGGCCAATGTTTATTTATAAATGGACCCGGTGTGGTCAATGTTTTATATTGGGCCTCGGATGGGTCATGTAAAATTTATTGTACAGGTTGGGTTTTGAGGTAGAGTTCCCCGTACAAAGGAAACTCTGCCCAAATTTTTATTAAATTATGGACCCTAGTAATTGGATACAACGGCGTGATGTCGAGTTATACGATGTCCATAGATATTCCGCAGGTTGATGGGTTATCAACGGACCCCCGGATTTTGGGGTGTCACAACACTTTTGTAATATGCCATTTGCTAATCTCATGCATAAATAAGACATTACACACAAAGTGTGTAATGCCCCAAAAACTACCCTGGAAGATATTACTATCTATAATCATTCACATCATGAGAGCAACTAATGAAATTCATAAATTAAAGAAATTTCATTCATCATCTATAATAATTAAAGCATTATCCAAAATAAATATGCCAAACCATGACAATTACATCCAAAAACTAAATATTATCTTGTAGCGGAATAAATAAAACAATTTTCTTAACATTATCTCATAATTAATCTCTCAGACAAGAATATAAAGGAAATAACTCTAAACGTCCACCTTAGGATCCATGTTCCCATCAATTTGAGCTTCTTAATGTACCTACTCATCAAATCTGAGTTCTTCTTCTAAACCATAATCTGAAAAAGATGTTTGTAGGGAGTGAGCACTAAGCTCTGTGGAAAAATCCTCCCAAATTCAAACAAGGTTTTGAAAACATATAAAACAGGTCGGTCTCATTTTACAAAATATCATATATATAACTTTTGAAATAAAACAGTAACAGTTTATCAAATCTCAAGTTTACGTAGTCACAATAAATTAAATGACAAAGTAAAGCCAACATTACCATGTTTTCATCCATCTAAGCTTCTCATTACCAACATTGTATCTTAGGTATGTTGTAAGACTTAGCATGAATACACACATTGAGAATATATTGGCCGACACACACACCCTCAATCCTCGCAAGGATACACAACTTTAGGAAGGACGTATGCCGATGCATCGGTAGTAACGAATTAAACCCATAAATAGTATATTAGCCCTTAGCCTCGATGCTCATGAACGAATAGTAGTTTGGTCCTCGCAAGGCATCAACCCCACTACAACTGGTATAGAACCTTCAAACTCACTCGGAGTAAGAAATGCATCTACCCACTCTATGATACCTAGTCAACGATCACCCATGATAATCTTCAAAATTCATCCTACCTATGCACGAGAATTTCTTCCCTAAATCTATAACTCATCTGATTTCGTATTCAAACTAGTATAGACGAATGATTTTCAATTAAACACTTGGAAAAGAATCAAAAGTAGTAATTGAGAGATAGTTTATGATGAAAGAATTAGTACTCTACTGATTATGAAAAACACCACTAATTACCTATACCAAAATCAATTGTATAAGGGCAATCAGAAAGTTTGCAAACCAAAGGTTTTCAAAAACACAACTTTAATCAAACAATCACATAAACATTAAAACTCTAGTTTGGAGTGTAACCCTTATCCATAGGTTGGGAATCCTTTTTAAGATTATCCGGAGAAAGAGTACTCATTCATCATAATGTAAATAACATAGGAAATTAAAGAAGACATATTTGAATTCATGTAAGTAGAAATTGATTTAAAAGTAATTATTTGTGCTGAGAAACTGAATTTAAATAACAAACTCTTAAATGAAAGAAAAATGAATGTAAGATTGCTAAAACAAATGAAAGAACAAAACTTAGTAGTAAAGAACAGTAGCTAGAACTCTAAAGAAAACCCTAAACTTTTCTGAACAATAAAACAAACAAAAACTTCAAAACGCTCTCTCTATCTTCCCCAAATGGTCTTTTATTTATTATGATTGGAAGGAGAAACTTTAGATCTTTGATAATTATCTTTTCCAAAATTATCTCCTTTTCATATTGGTTGAGAATCCCTGAAAGATTTGGCATGATATGATCTTTAGTTAAGTTTCCCGAGAAAATCTGCTTTGACCTATTGGTAAAATAGACTCCAACTACCGGTAGAAACTCCTTCTGTGGCCCGACCTATAGGTCGAACATCTGTCTAATAAAACTTATGAAAGTACTGTGAATTTTTTTACCGGTAGAACACCTGGTAGGACTTCACTAACAAAAGTATTGTAACATGTACTACCAGTAGGAATTCTCTATTAAAAAAGTGCAAAATACTATGAGTTTTTCTGCATGTAGAACATGGTTCTACTACTGGTAGAACTTCTATTATTCTTCAAAAATTGATCTCCAAGGACTCGACTTCATCCTTTCCCGAGCAATTTAATCTCAACTTTTTTCTTACTATAAAATCAATGTTTATTCTTCACATTTACGCTTAAAGTACCTACAACAAAGAAATTAAAGCTTAGCACGCAACCTATACTACCTAAAACTAATTAGTACACTAGCAAACCTAAAGTGAATATGTTAAGCTATAAAATAATGCAATGTTGAAATCTCAACATACCCCCCAACTTAGGCTTTGCTAGTCCCTAGCAAATATTAAACTAAAAAAAACTAAACAAAACTAAACTTAAAACATTCAAGGCAAGAGAATAACCACATAATCAAATCATAAGGCATAAATTAAAAAGATGTGTTTCTAGTAATTTAATCATTGATTTCACTTACATCGACTCAAAGAAAATATAGCCTAGCCCTAGAGGTTCTTTTACCTTGGCTATACAAAATTCCTAACCCTCAAACGATAAACTCCTATAGATTCTTCTACTTAGACTCTAATAGTTCCAAACAACTTGAAACTAAAATGAAAAAGAAACCATCAGGCAGCAGTGTTACTACTTCCCTCATCTACATCCTCATCATCATCTAAATCAGAAATGATAACTGGATTCACAAAACTTGTACCTAAAACCAGATCCTCTCCTTTTGATGGAGTATCCTTAGACTTGGTATCTTCCTCCTTTGACACACCCTCCTTTATTGTTGGATAAGCCTTAGCTATGATAAGTCATGCCAAAACATTCGCAGCCCACTCTCGCTTCTCTTGGCGGCCTGTAGGCCAATCTTTCTTGAGAAACGATCCATCATCTTTATCTTCCTTAGGATCTGACTTAATCCTTTTCCTCTTCCCCTTATCTATCATAGCTGCTTGCTTGGATGAAGTAGCTTCAGGGGCATTGGTTGAGGTGTCTCGGCCAGATCTTGTCCTAACCATCTTCACTATGGCTATAGAGACTATGACCACCAAAAGGATCCAGGCCAGTAGAGGAGACTCAATGAACTCAAGAAAACAGTGAGATAGAGCTAGAATTTTCCTTGAAGCCATTAATCCAAAATCCATAACAAATTTGTAATTGCAAGGATTACTTGAAGCCTAGGTCTTCTAAGTAAGTTTCTAAAGTTTCTAACGAGGAAAAGAGGCTTTTATAGTTGAAAGGGAAGGGTTAGAATTAAAAACCCTTGAAATTTTTGAAAAACCTTCGTTTTTATGCCATAGATCTATCACATATTGGTAGGTAATGCACGATTGCTTGAATTTTACCTTGTTGTTCCTAACCTCCTAACATCTTCCTCAATGTATATATGATGTATGTGTGAAGGGGAATGTCACTCTCCCTTGGAAGGATGTCAAAAGAAAGGGCAAAGAGAAAATAGAATGGAATGATGGAAATGTGATATGTGAATGAACAAAAATGCTTCTCAAGCGTAAGAAGACTTTTGTATGCCGAGTTTTACTTGAAGAGTACTCCAAGGTCGTCTCCTCGGGGAAGGAGGTGTATCATCATGAAAGTGATTTTGGTGAAAGAAAAGTGTAAAATCATTTGTTGTTTGGAGTTGGTTTGTGAGTTATGTTGTGATGAAATTTAAGTGGGGAATAAGTATTGGCTAATCCAAGGGGTCACTCCCATGAAAATATCAATTCAACTCGAATCCTTCCTCTAATAGAACATAGATGAACGATTGATTCGTGGGAAGCAATGGGCAAGATGAAGTGAGGATCTAAGCATAAACTGTGACAAGTCTACGGAATATCAAAGACTCACGATTTCATCCACCCTCTACCCAGTCAAATAGAACCACCGTACTCTGAGAGGAGGAAAGACAAAGAGTTGAAATGGTATACCCAAGAGGAGATCTCCTTTGGATTAGCCAACTAAAAATTTTAGCTACTCATGCTTAAGGTAAAGACAACAACGAAATGAGAATACATAATGAAAAAATGAAGATTCTAGCTAAATAAATGCAAGAAAACATAAGCTAAACTAGAGTGCATTCAATACCCATTTCTAACCAAGAAATTGAAGAACGTAGGAGCATTAATGGTGAAAGCTTTAATGGAATATTAAACTTAAAAGCGACTTCATATAAATGGCATCAAAAACTTCAAATAAAGCTTAGAAGATTCTTACATGAAATTGAAAGACAATGCATGGAAGAAAATGTAAAAATCTCAACTTCTCTCTCTAACACTATTCATCTTCTTCCTAGACTCTCTCTCTCTATATATATATATTACAATGTATCTTGCATTCAGGTGTATCTCCATGCCAAAAACGTCCATGGAGTGATACCCTAGCTAGGTGATGTGATCTTCCTCCATAGGCTTATAAAAGGGTGGGTTGTACAGAGGTGGTGGAGACCTTGTCTGCACACGCAGTATCTCTCCTCATTGATCACCAAAGCTCCAAAAGTCAAAGAGAAGGAATAAAAGGGATGTCCATGGTGTTGGGAGTGGCAGGGACAGGTAGAAGAATGTCTGGTGGGACCCTCAAGACAACAGAGAATAACCTGCAGAAACTGGGCTATATCAGTGCAACCTACCGATATGGCATAATGGTAGGTCGAACTCTAGTAGCCAACTCCTGCCATACCGATAGGTTTTCCTCTGTTTTTTGATTTCTTGATTTCTCCACCTCCTGAGCTATTTTCAAGTCATCCTTTCATCATCATTCACCTCAAACCATATGAGCAGACTTTAAGAAGCACCATTTATCACCTTTTTCCAGCAAACACCACAAATCTTCGTTAATAGCTCAAGTAACACAATTTCACTCATTTAATCTCCCAAAACAAGTGAAAAAGGAATGTATTAGCATATGAAATATGCAATGTTTTGTGCTAATCAACGATCTACCAATAGAAGAACCCACTATTCCTACATATACTGATAGAACAACCTATTGTCCCAACATCTACTGGTAGAATGCTAGAATTTCTCAAAACAAATTCCAATTTCTTTCCCTTTTCAATTTTTTTCTTCTCTTTTTTTCCTTTATAAAACAAAACCTAAACTTGACTAATACCGAATCAAGAAACCAATGAAATAATTTCATGCCCAATTCCTATAAATTATGAAATAAAACTTGATTCAATTAAAATCCAAAATTTCATGCATTTGAATTTAAAAACACAACCTAAAAACTAAGCAAAAATCATTTGCATAGGCAATCATAATTGCAATAAGTCTTTAAATCCCTATGTGATCCCTAGTGGACGAGTTTTGTCATGTGAAGGTTTTCAGAAAAGATACCTATTGATTTCTCTATTTTAGCTATTCCGATTGCATCACTTTCATCAAATTCAACAAAAACAACAATATGACAATAGAATTTAAGCTCATTCACGTATAGCTATTCCCAGGCCTAAAAAATATTTAAGAGTATTCTCATCTTTTTTAAGTTATCCAAACCTAGCTTTGACACCAATTCTAGCTGATTTCCCTCAGAATAGATCTTTCTGACTATTATGACTATTTCACTCAAGGTATGTGTGGGCAGATTTCATGTTAACAAAAATTTGGACCATTCCCACATATTTTTTACAATGAAAAGCATTAAGAAATGAATCAATCTTGACATAATCTCATGATAGAATGTTAAAGTAATAAGAATGACACCAGTGGTGTATCTCTCTATCCAATAAGGTATTTTAATTCACCATTATTCTCAAAATCAATTAAGAATTTATTAAGGTTGTAATGGGGTTATGGGTAAACGTAAAAAACCGAAGGATTAAGGAATTCAAATAGAGTTATCCCAATATACTATTTGCACACTTGACTCCTCCTTTCAAACATTTTTCTTTATTTTTCACTTCATTCTCTTTTTCTTTCTTTGCTTTTTTTTTCTCAAGTCTTTGGCTTCTTCTTTTTTTTCTTCAAGCATTCTACTAATTCTTCCACTTTTTTTCTTTTCAGTTGCACCCATGTTTGAGCTTTCACCATAAATCTCCCAACTTTCTTGATAATAACTGAGCAATTTAAGGGATAACCAAAGTAAGGTAGATATTAATTGGCTTGGTTAAATTTATAACTAAGAATTAAACATTCAAATAGGCTCAATCACGGCTTCAAGAGAACATTTTTAAGAAAGTACAGGCTAAGGCTCAAATTTATCCAAAAGATGGCCTAAAATATTTTTCCAAGAATAATGAAAAAAAATTTAATTGATAGAGATACAATCAACTAACCATTCCTCATACTTTAACCAAATCAGACATGATTTGAAAAAAGTAATGAAAGAACTAAATCTTGAGTAATTGTCAGATAACACTCCAAAATGATTGGCTCTAAACTCACAAGGTCATATATCTGTCTTCAGTATACATGTCAAGCTTTGAAAGACAAAACCCCATTCTAATAAATCCCAACTAGATGATCATGGTGCATAAAATTTGAGTTTTTAATGACAATACACACATAATACACAAGCATATAATAAATTCCAGCCAATAGTCCATTTGCAATCAACTCAAATTATCCTCGACATATCAAAGTTCTCAAAGAATTCAACAAACAAAACAACAACGTAAACCCTCACCCCCAACTTGAATGATGCATTGCCCTCAATGCAACATAAATAACTATATGCAAGAGAACTAATGAAATAGATAAGGAAATGAGGTCACCTAAAAAGAATGGCCCTATAAGGAATTCAAACTGCAAAACTAAAAGAAAAATAAAGTAAAACAACGACAACTACTACGATACAACAAATTATGTAGGAAAAAGATCACTTAGCCGGAGGATCCTAATAAACTGGATCAACAAGCTCCTCCACAGGCTCCTCTAATGGAAAACCCTCTAAGAATGGTTTTACACCCCGACCATTGACCTTAAATGTCTGTCCATTCTTCGGGTTCTCAAGCTCTACCACTCCATGAGGGAAAACTATACGCTCTACGAATGGACCTGCCCATCTCAAGCATAGCTTACCTAGGAAAAGATGAAATTTAGAATTATACAAAAGTATTTTCTATCCTTGCTCTAAGGATTTTTTCAAAAATTGATTTATAATGAAATTTTTTTACCTTCTTCTTGTAAATCCGAGTACTTTTATAAGCATCTCTTCTCATATCTTCAAGTTCATTCAAGTCCAATTTTCTATTGTCAACAGCTAGTTTCAAATTAAAGTTCAAGATTTTTATGGCCCAATAGGCTTTGTGCTCTGTCTCTACCGGCAAATGGCAAGCTTTTCGATAAGCTAGCCATCACTAATGGTGTCTTAAAAGCAATCCTATAAGACCATAGAGCATTGAATAACCTATGTGAACAATCCTTTCTATCAGGATTGACTGTCTTTTTTAAAATGTGCTTTATCTCCTTATTGGCCAATTTAGCTTTGCCATTATTTTATGGGTGGAAACCTGTGGACACTTTGTAAGACCCCGTATTAAAATTAAATAAGGATAATATTATCTTAATAGTTCTCCTAATACGAATAAAATAATGGTAGAAACTTAGAATCATTGTTGAAAGATTGTTCATGAAGTTTGAGTTTCGAATGAATTGACTTTCTAGTCAAACTTAGTTTCGAGTGTGTGTAAGCTTAAGAAGGGTGATTAGATAAGTTTATAAATATTTTTATGTCAAAATAATGCTTCCATTGAATCCTTAAAGTTGAAAAATATTGGGAGGGGTAATATGGGGTGCATTAGAAGTTATGAAGTATTTTGGAGTTAAAACCTATTTTGGAGAGGATTTGAGTAGAAAGGAATTTGACACTATCTTAGTGTTTTGACCATACCTTTTTATTCCTAATCAGATTGATCTGATTTTTGGACAGTATAAATAAGAGTTCATGGTCTACAAAAGTGTTTTTCACAAAAATTTTCTTAATTGACTTCTAAATAGGTGAAAATTACTCTAGAAGTTAGAGTAGAAAGTTGATTCTGTCCAAACACCCCAAGCACTGTCCGAAAGGTACTCCGTACCATGAAAATTTATTTTTCATCAAACAACAGTGACTTTGAACTATCTGGACGCCCAAGGACCATTCGAACACTACCCTAAAAATAGCCACGATTAGTTTTAGGATTTTTCTCCGTTTTCGCCCTACAAATACCATAAGAACATTCTTTTAGCCCTATTTCATCAGTTCTTAACCCTAGAGAACCTTAGAGAGCAAGAAGGAAGAAGAGAAACACAATATTGAAGGGGGATTCTCATGTTGGAATAGATCAAACATGCTAAAGCTATCTTCAAACATCAAATTGAGGTAGGAGTTTCTTCCTAAACTTATTTATTGAAGCTAGGATTAATATATATTTATGTTTTGATTCTAAATCCTATATGTATGCTATGAAATTATTTTTTCTTGGTTTTCTTGCAAATCATATCATGTCTTGAATGAGGTAATCGTTTGATAGCCTTAAAAACTCTCATTCTTGATATCAAGACCCTAGTTTTCAAGAAATATAGATTTTAATCTTGATATTCCATTGTACTTGATTTAAAAGCTCTAATGTTTTATTTAAACAATAAAATTATATTTTTTGATGATCTCTTGCATATTTTCTTGAGTTGTTCTAGAAATATACCTATTGAATTATGGTTCTTGGTTTACCTGTGAAATTATGGTTCTTGATTTACCTGTGATTTAGTGAATTGGTGTGGTATTGTATCTCTTGTGTGGATGTTTAGTTTTTTTTTAATTATTGAATTTATATTTTATTAGTGATTAATCTCAAAATTCTCAACTTCAAATAACTTTTTATTTTTATTTTTTATCACCTAAAATTCCAAATCTTTCCATGAGGAGACGACCTTGAAATTTTTGTTCGAGTTACTACACAATACTATTCTCTAATGTCTGGTAGCTTTCATGAAAATACAACCCTTTGGAGAGTAAACAAGCTTTACGTCTTGATATCTCACCTGCCACTTGTTTGGATGGTGTAGAAGATGAGTCCACTTGCTCTACAACTTCCATTTGTTGCTTGTGTTTCTTACTCTAGGATGAATCCTTCCTAGTTGTAGGATCTATAAAAGGGTCTATTACAATATGTCCCTCAGAGGTGAAAGAAAATCCATAGGGTTAGCTTGCGGATATTGTTGCTTGGAGTTCAATGAGTAAGTACGAGGGCATAAAGGATAGGTCATTCGGCTTTTGGTTGGCAAAAATTAGCCTAGATATATAACCATAAGAGTGGTCATTAAATATCAAAGTTGTGATTTTTTGCCACCAATTGACAAAGAAGGGAGGCACAAATGGCTCCTTATGAAGATGTTCAAAGTGAAAAACTTTCAAGGCATTCTTGTAACCTAAAGAAATAAGCTAAACAATATAAGGATCTTTGAGCCTAACCCTTGTGTTGGTATGCTCATCGACAAGAGGGTGCATGAAAGACATATGGATACTTTGGATAAAGCCAAACTGTTTGGCTATCTGGTTAGGGGAGTCTGAATTGAAGCCACAGTGAGTGTATTTTGAATCAAAGATCACGCCATCCACATAAAGGTAGCGAGGCAGAAGGATTCTTCCCCAGAAATTATGGAAAGAAGTGGCTTGCTCATTATAAAAATTGATGGAGCCATCAAGAAATGTTCTAAGATGACAAGAGGAGTAAAGGTATTCAGAGAAAGGTAGAAAGAGATGGAGATATCTGGTAAAATCCAGATCATGAAATTCCTTAAAATAAAAATCGAAGTCTTCGTCCAGAGATGAGGACACTGACATAAGAAAGTAATGGGCATACTTGAGAGGGTGAAACTTTGGAAAAAGAAAGTACTTGATGGCCCAAGTCTCGAGGAAATGGGCATATAGCCATGCTTGTTATAGCCAGAAAGAGCCTTTACAAAGATCGTTGACAATGTTGTAATATTCAGTTGTGTGCTTAAGGTAAGACATATAAAGGACAAAATGACAAAGCCAATGAAGAAGGAAAGCAACATGTTCCTCGTAGGAAGGATGGCCAAAGTTTGGCCTATAAAGAGAAGGTGAGGTGATCGAAGTAGTTGAAGTTAGTAGGAATGTCTATCAAAATTCGGTCAGGTTTTAGATTTACAGTTACTTCAATCATAGTCGACGAGAGCCTAGTTAGGTGCACGTTATCGAGGATTGAGAGGGACATCATGCCTAGAGGAAGAGCATGGCATTGCAGGATTTTGACTAGAAGCAACTACCTACACCTATGAACCAACGATTCATGTATAATGGGCAAGTGGAGAAATTGATTTGCTCATAAATTCTTTGTTTTTTCCACTGTTCAGAGAAATGTACTTCCATTCATTCCACCCAATCAGACCATTGTTAGTCTAGACTAACTCAAGTTTTCAAGGGGTGAACCCTTGATCCTAATGCATCCATCGAAGTTGAGAATAATGAAGAGTTAGGAATTCTCCTTGAGAAATGAAGTAATACTTAGATAATGTTGGGAGCATGTTAGACTTAAAGGTAGGGCCTAGGGTGAAGTAGGAATCTAAATCTTCAGAGGGGATTAGAATTCAAACATCAACTAAGTCGCGAATGGAATATCGAAGGTCAAAAGAGAATCAAAGGACATGTAGTGTGTTTGAATTAGGGATAGTAGTAATGACTTGAACTGCTTTCTGCTTAGACATCATTGAAGATCAAGGAAAGATTCAGATTTGAAGATAAGCCAAGGAGAAACTGGCAAGGGTGAGTCAGAAGAGAACATAATGGGTGAGGTTTTGGGTAAATAAAAACAATGATTGTGCCTTTTAAATAATGGTTTAGGGGTCTTTGGCAGTTACTGATTGTTCACTTACCTGCTTGAATGAAGTGAATCAATCGTTGAAAGTTATCTTAAATAAACACTAAAAGAAAGACAACAGACGTGACTGTTCATTTACTTGGGTTAATTACGAGATAAACCCAAATTAAATGAGGGGGCATTGTTTGGACTTGAAATATAAAATTATAAGAATATTTGATGCATGGATAGTTTGCAAGTCTGAAGACATTAACGGGTTGTACTTGTCAGAATCTGAAGAAGATTCGAGAAATGATCAGTTATGACCTTGTTTAAAAGAAGAGAATAACTGTCTGAGAGTTACAGATCAATTAACCGTTGATGGAAAAAGAAACTATCAAAGGAAGTGGTTATAAAAGGCAGACAAGAAGAAAGTGAAAGAACAACTCAAACCCTCTGCAAGACCCATGATTAAGGCATTTAGCAGTAGTGTTAAAGTTAGTTTTAGGGAGTAATAAGTTCTTGATTAACCTTAAATAGTATATAAATTAGAATTTAGAATAAAGTCGAATTAGTATAATCAACGCACCTAAAAAATAGTAATTAGTATAAATTAGGGTTTGTGCGGTAATTGATTATATTTTACAATTTTGATCTAAAATTTTGTGTTCAAATGTAGGAATACTACAAAATGCAAGGAACAGCTTCTCAGGCTAAACTGATGGTAATATATTAGACCACGGCTGCTTCTCAAGCTACACTGGGTATAGATGTGTCAGTGCTATAATCAAAAGTTGTTAATTCAATCTCTCAGTAACTCAAACCAATTTGATTGGATTAAGAAAGAAATTTACTTTTATTAATTCGTCATTTTATGTGTTCATCGCTGTAAAATTTTATCCAAAGAAGTCCTTAAATAAGACAATTAAACTCATCCACAAAAAATCATCTGAGAACTGTCTGTCAATTAAGGCATTTTGTTGATCAAAAAAAAAAAATTTAAGGCATTTTGTTGATCGCAACAAATTTTGGAGCAACACTATGTCTTGAAGTATGGTCTACTATTTTTTATGCCTATTAAATTTAAAAAGTTTAATTAACTTTGAAATTCTTTGTGTTTTTCTTAATCTACTATTATATTGAACATAATTTTATAATGATTATATCTTTTAGAATGCTTATTACTACTATTTTTTATTTTCAATTATACGGCCGATCTAATCAGCTGACTCAACGGTTGAATTAGTGAACCATTAATTCAGTCCATTTGACAATTCGATATCTAGACTAGTTCTAATAACTATGATAAAAATATCTACAATAATAATGAAAACATCCACAATTAAAAGTGCTAAATTTATTTATTATAAAATAACTCATCAAAATTATAAAAATATTTACTAATATAATAACATTTATCGATACCAAACCAAAATTTTATTTTTGGGACCGTAGTCAAGTCCAACAAATCGAAGATGCTTTTTGAGAACTACTTCAGTCGGTGATGCTTGGAAAAATCTATGTGCCATACTACCATAGACACGTACCCAAACACTACCAGAGGCGCCAACCTATGATATTGTCATTGATATATTGGAACTTCTCCCGATAAATATCGTTTGCTTCGCTCAAGCCGATACTTTGCCTTCTTTGTGGTTATTTTCGCGATAATTATGAGAACAAAAGGCCTGTTATTTGGATCCGTTGGTGTCCAAAATCCAAGACAATTTTCGTTGGATAGCACTTTAGTTATTTTTTAAGCAAAAATATATTCTGTCCCACTACTTTTTATCACAAATTTTCTCCCGACTCTTTCGATGCTCTACTTTCATTGTGGTTATCAAGACCTTCTTCAACCTCACTGACCTCGACGACCATGGTGGAGAGTTAGGTGATCACCGGAGACATCATGACAGATCTCCTTTCTTGCCCTTCTTCTAGAGCTATTGCAAATCTGACCAATCTATTTCGTATAGGTATGAACTAGTCATGTTTTTTATTTTTCATCTGTCTGAGATTTGTGTATTTTCTGGAACATATGTAGAGAGTGAGATCCTTCACAAGCATCAGTCACAAACAATCAGTTAGGAATTAGTTATGCTTAGCTATTAGTTTGTTAAGAAGTAGTTAGCTGGTATTTAATTAGTTAGCTAGATTTTTGTTAAGTCGGTAAGGTGGTCTCTATAAATAGAAGATGATGTAAACGGATTCAGTCTTGAATAAGAGTAGAGATCATTCTCTCTCTCTCTGAGTTTCGTTCTTTCTTCAAGTTTAAAATGGTATGAAAGCTTCTTTAAAGCTTATTCTGTTTCAAGTCCTTTGTAACAATGGTTATTGATTCAATAACATCCTCTGCTTCAAATTCAAGTCCAACAAAAGATCCTTCGAGCTCCTTCATTCACCATGGAGACAGTCCAAGATCTCTGCTAGTTTCTCAGCTACTGATAGGTGAAAATTACAATTCATGGGGTAGATCTATGTTTATGGCATTGAGTGCCAAGAACAAAGTAGGTTTCATTGATGGAACAACTTCCAAGCCTACAGATCTGACTAATCCAGTTCACAGTTCATGGATTTGGTGTAACAATATGGTGATCTCATGGATTTTGAAAATTCTTTCGAAGGAGATTGTGAAAAGTGTTCTATATTTAAATTCAGCCAAGGAAATTTGGGATGAATTGGAAGATAAGTTCTCGCAGAAGAATGGACCTAGAATCTTCCAGTTGTAGAAATCTATTTCTTCTTTTGCTGGAGATCAACTTTCTATTAGTTCGTATTATACTCGCCTCAAAGGACTTTGGTATGAGTTGATGAACTATCGCCTTTTACCTGTTTGTTCTTGTGGAGCTTTGAAGAAACTTGTTGAAATTTAGGGATAAGACTGTGTCATTCAATTCTTGGTGGGATTGACTGATAACTGTAATTAGATGCGTAGTCAGATCCTTCTTCTAGATCCTCTTCCTTCAATCAATAAGGTGTTTTCCTCGATCCTTCAAGAAGAAAGGCAACGAGAGATTACCATTCCTATTTCTCCTAGCATTGAATCTACTACTCTCTTCAGCAAATCAAGCTCTTTGTATTAACAAAAAAATGGTAAGACCTTCAATTCAAACAAATCTAGGGCAACTTGTACTCACTGTGGTATAATAGGTCACACTATTGATAAATGTTACAGGTTACATGGATATCCACTTGGGTTCAAATTCACAAAAAGAAAATGAAATTAAAATTCAAAAAATCAAGTGTCTAGCCAAGCTAGTGGAGAGCCTTCACCATCATGTAACAAAGTTGCTTCATCCTCGCAGCAATCAATCACTCAAGACCAGATTCAACAATTGCTTAATATCTTGAAGGTTCAGTCCAAAACTACAGAACAACCATTAATAAATCAAATAGGTAGTTCTCGAAATGATTCATCATTGAATTTCTTATGCAATGAAATTGTATCTCTCTTTATTATGTCCTTTCTACCTTCATCAAATTCCTCTATGTCAAATAGTAAGACTCCTTGGGTAATAGAACTGGTGCAACTAATCACATATTTCGCTCAGTTGATTATCTCAGTTTTGTTGTTTATGTGCCTAACACATTAGTGAAATTACCAAATGGAAACACTATTTCAGTAAGTCAGATTGGAACAGTCAACCTCTCAAACACAATCATTCTGCATAATGTTCTATGTGTTCCATCTTTTTAATTTTAACCTTCTCTTTTCCAGCAAGCTTACTCACCAAATATCTTGCTGCTTCTTATTTTTATTTAGACATTGTTTTATTCAGGACTTGTTAACATGGAAGCCGATTGGGATGGGTGAAGAGAGAAGTCACCTGTTTTTCTTCTTTTCTAAACCAACTACAAAGTCTTCATCAATTGTTTCATCTATTCAGAATTCTCCTGAAGTTCTGAACAACATGTGGCACTATAGACTTGGACATTTATCTTTCCAAATATTACAATTGTTTTACTAACATATAACTATAATTTCTGTTTCTCAGTCTGATCATTGTAATATCTGTCATTATGCTAAACAGAATAGACTAACCTTTCTTACTAGTCACACTATTTCAGTAATTCCTTTTGAATTGATGCAGTACGACTCATGGGGTCCTTTTTCCACTCTTTCTTTGAATGGCTCTTCATATTTTTTAACAATTGAAGATGATTTTTCAAAATGCACTTGGGTGTATTTGATGAAATCAAAATCAGACACGAGGCCCTTTATTGAATCTTTTTTGGCTCTAGTCAAAACTCAGTTTAATAGAACCATGACGACTATTAGCTTTGATAATGGTTTTGAATTTACTGCATGGTTCGAAGTCGCGGTATCGGTCATCGACTCGAAGGGTGCTGATACACATCGGTCGCGGCGTTACAGCGCGGTATCGGCCGATATGTTCAAAACGCAAGATTGAAGCTCCAAAAAATTTTGAAAAAATTATAGAAAATTCTAAAAATATAAACATCATCATGTATGAATCATATGTCCATAAGACATCCAAAAACACCTTAAACATAATTAAAATGGCACATAAAATTACTACCGAAAATATTTATCATTATTAATGTTCAACATAGACATTTAGGAACATATTGAGTCATAATCATTGCCACATTGAACGACGATGAGGCTCAAAATCGTCGTTATTGTCTCTAGGATAATACAAATTAGGATACTGTCCATCATAAGGATAAGACTACAAATGTGAACATGGGTCTAATTTGGTTGGTTGAGTTGATTGGCTAGATGACTCATAATCAGAGTAGTGTGACTGTGGAGGTTGTACTGGCTGGTTCTCATGCTGATAGTACCCAAAACTACGATATTCATGGCCACTACTAGTAGAAGACCGATCATATCCATAAAAGTTGATATTATCCGATGTCGTGTTAGAAGATCTATCATGATGTCTCTTTGTAACACGATCATAGTAGCCACCAGTACTAGTACTAGTAGATCTCTCAAGATGTGTAGAGCGATGGTCATAATGCCCAACACTATTAGTACTAGTAGACCTCAGAAGCTGTGAAGGTATACCATATTCATATGATCCATGTGCATAGCTAAATTCTATACCACTACTTTGATGATATCCGTAAGCTATGTATCCTTGATGTGATGTCAATTCCAAACTTTGCATATAATCATCGATATCTTGTTGACCAAGTGAATGATGGTGGCGTCGATGGGAATAATCATCACCAATAGAAGAGTTTAAATTCCTCCGTTGTTTCATTACCCCTGGTCGATATCCATGGTCTGTATCTTGTGTGGCATAATAATTATCTTGCCCCTGTGCCCATGACATATCGCCAGTTAGATGAGTATCACCATCATCTCCAGTAGTCCTTCCACCACCACTCTTGTTGTCCTCATCATTATCTCCACTATGATTACTAACATCATCATCATTAGTACTACTACTACCACCACCACCATAAGTATCAACAATATTATCATCATCATCATCATCAGAAAAAGAATCACTAGAACTCACAAAATTTTTCATAGTCTTTTTGCCTTTATTGGTTGACCTCTTTTCTTTTTCAAATCTTTTGGCAGAGGCATAGTTGTTAGATGTTAGAGTCGTATTAGTGTCACTTTCGTTAACTGCATCTCGTCCACTTTCACATTCTTTAATGTCACGAATACCTTCATCCAGCCAACCTAAATTATCAAGCGGTAAAATTGGTTCCTCTCCCTCTCTTATCCACTCATCTAATATGTCCTCATCATTAAAAATGTAGTTCAAATCAATTGAATTATAAAAATCATCATTTTCACGCCGATACGTCAAATTTCTAACTCGTAACCGCATATTGTAGTGCACAAAAACTAGCTTATGTAGCTTTTTCATTGCCAATCGATTACGGAGTTTTGTATGGATCAACGACCATGTACTCCTATTTCTTTCACACCCTGATGATTAGTATGTTTGACTTAAGATTTTGACTGCAATTTTTTGTAGATGGGGAGCTTCTGCATCATAATTGATCCACCATTCAGCTACAAAAAAAAATGTACAATATTAGTATTTGTCCATAAGAGTAACAAATGATACTTTAATAAATACATATAGTTTAAATAATAAACCTAGAAGAGAGACATGTACAGCTTTTCTAGTGAGTGTCTTCTCAAACTCGCCATGTTTGTCAGTATATAACTTAATCTGCAATTTATTGTGTAATGTATTACATATGCGACCAATATATATACATAGTATAATAAATATTATAAAAAATCGTCAAACCTCATTCATTGCCCTTGTTTGTTTATTCAAATTTGGTTCCAATCTTTTGATAACCTCTTTCAAACAAGATCTTACCTTAGGATGGTCGAAAAATTGATTAGAATACTAAAAAACTGGATTTAAGAAATAAGCTGCAAATTTATTGACAATTTAATGTAAGTTAGTAGAAAACTATAATATTTTACAAACTAATACACAATGAAAAATTTGTCTGTTTAAATACTTTTACCTGCTGCATGCAAGTGTCTGTGCAATTGAGTCTCCCATCTTTTATCAATCACGGATCAGTATTTTCTCTAATCTTTGATTGAATGTTGTATGACTAGTTTAGCCCTATCCATTGCCTCATAGACAATTAATAAAGTCGATTTTTTGTCTTAATCAACTATCTTTAAGACCCTAATAAGAGGCTCCATGACGGATTGAACTTCTCTAGTCTTCTTCTAAAATTAATCAGTCAAAATAAGGTTTGAAATTATATCTGTTGTTTTTTTCTTCTTGTCTTTGTTGAACTCACACCATTCATAGGTGGTGCATATTCTTTTCTAGTCCGATTCATAACGAATAAGACTTGCAATGACAATGAATTCAGTGGCAAATCGTGTTATAACTGGCCTATATAAATCTCTATCTCTGGTATGTTGCTTCATTAAGTTGACCACTTTGAGGCTGTTGTAGATAAAAGATGTGATCGTCTTAGCATCATCTATGGTCTCCTTGATTGCTTTCATATGACCAATATCTTCTAGCATCAAATCGATACAATGGACTGCACAAGGAGACCAAAATAGATGTTTTCTTTTATCCATCAACATCTTACCAGTTGTTTTAAAGCTTGTGTCATTGTCGATTATTATATGTACTATATTTTCTTCTCCAACTTTATCCATAAGAGAGAAAATATAGTCAGCAATTTTTGAAATGTTTGTGGTATCAACTGAAGTATGATAAATCATACTACGATCACAATAAATCATGAAATTAATAATGAATTTCTTTGTTCTAGAACTCCACCCATCCGACTTGATTGTGCAACCATACTGAGGTCATTTTACCTTCATCGAGGATATATACACGTCAAGCTCTTGAACCTCATCTTCTACATAAGAACTATCAATTTGATATCCTGTGGGGCCCTTTATTCCTAGGCCTGCATCTACAATAGTGTCAATCATTGACTGATAGTAAGACCCACTATCAACTGCATTGAATGGTATTGCATTGAAGAAAAAATACTTCAAAATAATTTTTTTCACTTTTTTCAGGTTCTGACCAGAGAACATGCTTTTTACCGACTTTTGTTTAGACGGAAATATGTACGGATCAATGTCACTTACAGGCACACTTGCACCTTCTTTTACGCTATAGCTAGGTCGTGGTACGCGCTTTATTCTTGAGTCAGATTGTTGTGATAATCCAGCACCAATAAAATTATTCTTAGTAGAACAACTGCTTGCATTTGATATAGAGTGTCTACGACCCTCCTCCTACATCCAAGCCATTTGACGGTTTTTCTTCATTGCATGCTTTAACTGTCTTCAATTTGTTGTCGTCGTCATCATCATCATCATGATTACAATCTTCATATAGTAATGATTGCATAATTCGTTCTTTTTTTTTTATATAGAAGCCTTTTTCTTTACTACAATCACTGAGATGTTGTCTCAAGAATTGTGATACTTCTTTTGGTGCACTTGGACATCCTCCCACCTGGCCGAATACATGTGCAATATGCTGTTTCATTCGAATAATGTCACCATAAACTATTTTTTCACAGTAGTTGCACTTTGTAATTCGTCGATCACCAGCAATAGGTGTTGCATGTTCCTAACCAATGTTGTGTTGTTTAGGAGCTATTCTACAATATCACAAAAAATAATTCTAAATATAAATGTAATTGTAACTAAAACAATATAAATAGGTTGTTGGAGGGATTCGAACCAATGACTTGAAGGTAATAAATTGTATCATTGCCAAATTGATCAACTTCTTCTATGATATTTTTAGGACAAATATAAATATTTAAACAACACTCCAACAGTGGAATAAATGTAATTGTAACTAAAACAATATAAAGAGGTTGTTGGAGGGATTCGAACAAATGACCTGAAGGTAATAACTTGTATCATTATCCAATTGACCAACTTCTTCTATGATA
>CM042185.1:38120049-38142281 GCA_023539305.1 Ilex asprella
CCAAAGTGAATCAACACTACTTGTACTTAAAGTTAATCAAATTGACTATTATAATTTGACCTTATTTTGTGTTAAACTATATGCAGAATTTGTCGTTACAGTAACTTTTATACGACGGTGTTGATCTAGGTTTGTAAGGGTAATAAAACCATTGTATTTTTAATAGTTGATAAAAATAATATCACCTACCACGTTGGTATTAATTAATAGCTAATATTAGATGTTGAATAACAATAATAAACCGGCTTGAAATTAATGAGAAATTCATATCGGGCCACTTTACCCAATTCTAACTTGGTATTACATCATTACCATGTTAATTTAGTTCAATCCAGTCTCTTAATAGCTAAATCAAACATGCTCTTACTGACTACTACTGCTCTTCGGTGTAAAGAGTCTAACATCTTAATTTTTTACCAGTCAAAATAGCCTAGCGGTTGGTTGGCGTAACCGGAGAACGACTTAAAAAACTTCGTAGTCTGGGGTTGGAGAGTGTTTTCTCAATTTTGCTTCAATTCAGTTAGTTCACCAATAATACTACTTGTTCCTAACTTTGGAACATGATACATTGAAGTTATTAGAATGTTAATGGACTTTATTCAATGATTTGACTAATTGACAATCCATTAATTCGCTAAAATGTTCAAAATAAATTCAGTTTGAATGTTCATTGGATTGACTTTATTCAATGGTGACAAATGAGTGAGTTGAGTTGATTATAGACTGGGTTAAATTGAATTAGGTTAAAATAAGGAAAATTTGGAAGTCGATAAAAAAATTTGGACTTAATTGAGTTAAATACATTAAAGAAACTTATTTAGTCCTAAATCCATTTAAAAACAAAAAACTAAGAGGTCATTCATTATACTCTCCCTCTCCATTACTCCCTCACTCTCTCTCTATCCCCGTTACTCTCTCTATCTATTCCCAATTTTCTCTCTCTTCCTCCCCCATTGATAATTTATTGTCTTTTCAAATATATAAAGATATTATTTGATTTTTTCGTATCTCTCTCTCCCCTATTTTCTCTCTCTCTTCCTTTATTTTCTCTCACCATTACTCTTTCTCTCCTTATTCTCTATCTCTCTCCTTATATCAAAGTTACAACAACACAATTACACTAATTAGTTATAATTGGTCTATAACACACCCAACAACAAACAAAATAGTTACATCAAACAATTATACAAAATTACAACACTAATCCAATTTGTCATTCAATCGCTTTTATAAATTAAAGATTTACACCATTTAGTATCACGACATAGTTACACCAATTATATACACCAAATTAGATTTATCATTACACAAAAGAGTTTACTATTACACCAAATTTGATGTATATAATTGGTTGCAAAGAAAGGTGTGTGTGAAGTTTCTACTTCTCAATGTTGTGTAGACTTAGAGAAGTCACACTGAGTAGCTGGATTGCTATATCCTGGAGACGGTGTGTCGTGATCTAGAACACCGGACATATTATCCGTAGAGGCACAATCCGTCTTAAAGAGAGCGACCTAGTCTATGCATCAAACCAAGATAAATACTTTATTTGCAGTATGAAATCTATTGTTATCTTCATTTGAACGATGTTTGAGGTAAGTGTGATAATTCTTCTCAATTTCATGTTTATAAAATTTTTCGAATTGATGTTTATTTCTAATTATTTTCAAATCAAGTTCCAACAGAGTCTCTTGCTCCTGGAGAGTTTTCTATTAATTGAGGGAAGGAGATTACATAGAGTAAAAGCACAAATGATTGCTTGATTACAATGCAAGAGATTCAATCCCTATTTATAGTTTACAACTGTGTGGCATGATTCCTTTACGTGGTCTCTGCTATTTTTCTGTAACCAATGCGCTTCTTGCGTAATCAACGTAATGATATAAAAAGAGAATAAGAGAAAGAGTAATGATGGAGAAAATAGGTGAGAGAGAGATGAAAAAATCAAATCAAATCTTTACATATTTGAAAAGAAAATAAATTATCAATGGGAGAGAGGGAGAAAAGAATATGGGAGAGATAAAGAGAGTAAAAGGAAGAGAGAGAGAAAATATGGGAGAGATGTGAGAGAGTAATGCAGAGAGAGAATAACGGTTTGAGAAACAGGAGGAGACAGAGAGTGAATACAAATTATCCATAATTTAAGAGAGGGTAAATAAGTAAAAAAAATCAAATGTTATTTGAATTTTGTACCTAATCAACAGATGATTTTTTAAAATTGAACTCAATAAAGTAAAATATTTATCCATACACTTCCTCTGAAATTAGTCTAAAAAATGTACCAACACTAAAAAAGACCCTTATAATAAATAATTTATTTTTCACTCGCGTATTAAATGAGTTATAATGAGTCGAGTTTATAATGGGTTGGGTTAAACCCATTAACCCATAAAATAATTAGGTGTACCAACTTCCAAAGAACCCTAAAATTTTTAATAGACACACACTAGTATATCAAAATAATACACACACATATATTAGTACACTAAATACAAACATACACACTAATACATTAAAGATACACATAGTAATACATTAAAAAATGCATACACTAATATATTAAAACACACACTAATACACCAAAAATACACACGCGAATACACCGAAAATACACACACATATACTAACACAAAAAATAAAAACACATTTAATAAAAAAACCAAAAAACACACGTAATGGGTTGGTTGAATGTGGCCCATTGGTCATGGATCGATCCACGGGTCATGGGGTAACCCATGGGTTGGTCCATGAGTCATGGTCGACCCAAAGACCATGGGTCACAGGGTTACGGGTCGATTCGTGCATCATGGTTGAGGATGGATTAGTGCGTGTGTGTTTTTCGTGTGCTAGTTTGTGTGTTTTGGTTTATTAGTGTACTAGGGGTAACCCGTGCTTAAAGGTACGGTACAATGTGAATGATTTTGATATGAATATTAGTGGCCGTTGAATGACGATATTTGAAGTTTATCATATTTTATATTATATATATGTGTGTAGTTCTTGGTGTACTATTGTGTGTTTATTTTTTGATGTATTAGTATATTTATTTGATTTTATTACTTGTGTTATTTAATAGAAAGATAAAAACTCAATACAATGGGTACCTATTTGTAATTCATCTTAACCCTCTTAATTAAAATGAATTATATTAACCATCCCATTTAAAATTCGCATTAAGTAATATTGGTATTCAACTCATTTATTTATGTGCGAGTAAATGGGTAATAGTTTAAGATTGTCACCTTTAATTATGATGAATTAGATCATCAAATTATGTCTAAATAATATTATTGAACAATTAAACCACTTCTGGGCTAAAAGATGGTTTCATTGATTTTACTTCAAATTAACTCATTTTTGTTTACTGCTTACCTGCATGCATTGGACTCTTCCAACATTGCCAGGGAGAGACGTAATGCCACCGTTGGTCTTTCTGGTCACCGGAAATGCTGAACTAGATTTTAGGCCACTGAAGGGTGCCACCATGCTAGCTTGACCAGGGGCGGCGGCGCGGCTGATCATAGCAACGGAAGATATCACGGAGGAAGCCATTTCTTGCTCTTCTTTGCTTGGGAACTTTTCTCTATTGCCCTTGGTATCTATAATGATGTAAACATATTCTTTTGCATCTAACGGATTAAGTTGAACTTATCTGATCTTAATCGAATTGTGACAATTGGTTCATGTTGTGATGATATTACACACTAAACGGCCACATGAAGGTGGGAAATCTTTGGATCTAGCCTTGTCATTAAGCTCCACCATCATGCTGCCACGTGGAGGAAGGTAAAATCTGTAGGACTTAGAAGGCCATTCCTTCTTCAGAAACCATCCTAGCTTTTCACAAGGTTCATGCATTTTTCCTCTTTTGGTGCCAAACTATGAATAAATCCTTTATGGACCAAATTGTACTCGAGTAAATCCATTCTGAAGGCCAGGGCTGAACTAGGATCAGCTCGATTCCAGCTAAAATTAAAGTGATGTTGTTTCCACTCAAAAATAGTAAAATTTGAGGGTGACACATGAATGTAATTCGACGGTCATGAAAGAGTCTGTGAGAGTCTAAGAATCCCGAGAAATGGAAAAATGTGACATCATGTACCGTCAATTAGAGACAGTTTAGTGTACATCTACACATCTCGAGGAAAAATGTCATGATTACAGTCATTGCCGAAAAAGCTAGCTCCAACAGTTGAAGGTCATCCTTATAAATAACAAGGGCAAGACTACAGAGAAAGAATCCATAATCAAACACAACAAACTCTACACAGAGTCAACCTCTCTCTTACTTGTTTTTACTTCCCAACAACTTAACTTTTTCATGCAATTTGTCACTTTGGTGATCTTTATCGCTTTCATTTAATGTTAAGTACAGTGCTCTTTACATCTTCCAAGTTTACCTTATTTGCTATTTTACATTCTAGCTTTATTTCTACATTCTAGTCTATTATGTTGCTACTTGAGAAATTATTTAAAATCCTTGATCCCGAAGGCATAGAAAAGAACTCAGAGATAGTCTTATGCCTCGTTACAATTGCCTAAATAGTCATGATTTTAAAATCTCACATTGGTTCGAATAGTTAAGACCGTACGTGTTTGGATCTTAAGTCATATCAGACTTTGGCACACCTGAAATCTGCAAATATGTCAAACATATTTTTTGGCATGCCTATTGAGACCCCAAGTAATTACATGGTGAACACTCGCAGAAAAGCCAAAATTGTCTTATCAAAAGTGTCTCCAGTGCACGAGGTTGTTGAAGAGAATAGATTTGTCATCCCCAACCTGCAGCAAAAGTTGTTTCCACTTGGGGGGGGGGGGGGGAAAGAATCGAGAGTCCAACTCAAAACCAGAGGCTTTGATTAAGGCTTTGTCAGAAGAAGTCCCCCAACAAGTTTTCAAGATCATCAATGGTCTAGTGGACTTGATCAGAGAAGAATTTGGTTGCACCAGATAGGCATTTGGAGGGGCTAGTCAATAGTTTAAATCGTTCAGGGGCGCAAGGTAGCCACTATTTCCCCCCTGCATAAACAACTCCAACAGAAGAACCACAACTAGTGTTTCCTTTATGCATGCCGCCCTCGAGGGAGCAGATAAACCAAGAATGGACTCTCACGAAATAATAATCCTTTTTTAGGAGGATATGGCCTCTAATCCCGAGTTTGGGGGCCAAAGAAGGCAGCTACCAATTGTTCCACCAACAACGCCCTAGGTGGTTATGAATCGGGACTAGCTAGACGAAATTATCCAGGAACACGTAGGCCCAGCCATGAGGCATGTAACCAATCCAACATATAGAAAACCATAACCCGACTAGGTGGGTAGGGAAAATGGGTATCCTTAAAGATACAAGGTCCCGGTGTTTGCAACCTTCTCGGGGGAAGACAGTTAGTCGACTGTGGAGCATATCGATCATTTTATTGTACAATACGGTGAAAAAAGGACTAAAGAGTTTTTGAAGTTAAGGATATTTTCTAATTCCCTAACGAAGACAACCTTCAGATGCTACATTAACTTGTTGCCCAACTCCATGTTAGGCTGATAACAACTCGAATACAAATTTCATGCTCAGTTCTACTACACTGAGCCGAAAATAGCAATGGCTGATTTGGCTAGGTTGTACGAGATGACCGAACATATCAGAGAACAATACATTATGCAGTTCAAGGTAGCCAAGAACAAGTGTAGGTTGGCCTTGCCCGAGATGGAGTATTTATGCATTGTGCAAAATGGGCTAGGTTTTAAGCTCTGAAAGAATTTCAAAGGAATGAAGTTCAACAACCTGTTCGAGTTAGCGATATGGGTTATGTGATGAGAAAATCCTACGAGAGGAGTTGGACCCAAGAAATGCGTCCAAGGGTACATACTACAAAGATCCCAACACAGAGATCCTATTGGTCGAGCCAGACCAAGAGCTAGAGGTAAATATGACAGAGATTGTGGCTAGAAGACCACATGTGTGCAAGGCCTTAACCAAACGCTCAAAGAATCAGGCGCAAGCTTCTTCAAGTGCTAAAAAAAGAGCCGGTGAAGGCATTAATAAAAAATATGACTTCAAAATTTCAAAGGCCGACTAGATTTTTGACCATCTTCTTGTTGACGGAATTGTCGAATTGTCGTTTGGTCAAAAAATTCCATTAGCCTTAGAGCCGAAGAACAAGACGAATTGCAAATGGCACAATCTGTGACACCATTTAACTACTAACTACATAGTATTCCATAATGCTATTCAGGATGGCCTGATCTAAGGGCATCTTATCTTTGGAGATAAAGGAAAACCAGAGATGGGAGTTAATAATGACTTTTTTTAAAAGACATCCATTATAAATATGGTGGAGGTGGGGCAATCAAATACCCCATGAAAGAAGTTGAATTTGGGTGATGACAAACCAACCAACTACAAAAAGCCTAAGGGTGAAAAAGACACCACTCCAAAGGATGAATTAGTAGAAGAGGACCTTCATAGTAGGTATGTTGTTTCAACTAGAGTGCAGGCCCGGCTGGATATAATCAAGAATGACCTATGCCTCGGATGCAAGGCATTTTATGGATTGTTCCAAAAGAGGAGGAACAAGGAAAAATGAGCAAAAGGTTGTGAAAGTGATGACACTAAAAAGGTATATACTAGGAGCGGTCACTGCCTAAGCGAGATTATGAAGATCTGCCTGACAAGTTAATGAGGTCAAGCTACAAAGAGCACGACAGGGATCCGCCAGAGCCTCCACAAGGATAGCTTGACCTGAAATACGAATAATTTGCCACATGATTAATGCTTGATTAGTCCATCCAAGTTGAGGGTTATTAGGACCAACCTAGGATGATCAAGCCAGCAGAGCCATTGGAAGGCTATTGGTATGTGGCACAACATCTCATGTTCTCACAGTATCACCAATCACAACCCATGTCTAAAATCCAAAAGCACAGGAAGCAACACATTCAGGCAGACTTGCGTAGGATGAAGGAGCTCGAGGAGTAGGAGACTAGAGAGACAAGGTAATTTTACCATAGATGATTTCCCAATGCGGGGGTTATTAAGTCCCGATTTTGTCTTTCTCCAGCCCTATAGTGCACAATGGCTCTAAGGAAGGCCACGACTAAGGAGAAAGGAAAAAGAAAGTGGAGCCTGATTCTCACCAAAGGAGGACATCGGAGAAAGAATGGTGCCAAAACTTGCAAGGGAAGAAGGAAGGGAGAATCTACTGACGAAGATGATAGTGATGGAGGCGATTCCATCTAGTTCGGCACTCTTGGGCATTTAGTGTTTGTCAATGCCCTTGGATTGTTGTTGATGTCTTTCAAAACACCAAGCTAGCAGTCAAGATCCTTGGAAAGGGGATGTCTAGGAAACAGAGGCCCAAGGGTCGCGGTTCTTACAGAGTTTGCACCCGTTGAAGTCTAGCTGGAGCATCACCCTAAGAGTGATCAACTTAGGAGTTGCAGGCAAATAAGCAAAACACGGTGTACCACCCTAAAGGATGGTCATTCAATAAACCTACACATCTTATGACACAGCACCTGAAGTTGTTGTATATCTGATGATGCTTGGAGGGGAAAACCTCCAATAGGGTTTTGGTGGACAATTGAGCAGCCATCAATATCTTTCCTATAACCACCCTAAAGAAACTGGATAAAAGGGGAGAGGATTTGGTCCACACTAAATTGACAGTGAGTGGCTTCACATGAAGGATCAACAAAATAATGAGAGTTTTACTCATTAAACTGGTTATTGGCAGTAAGATCAACATCACTCCTTCCTTCATGAATGATACAAAGACATCCTATAATGTTCCTTTAGGTCAAAATTGGATCCATGTAAGTGAGTGCGTCCCATCAACCCTCCACTAGTAGCTAGTATTATGGAACCTCGACGACTTAGAGATGGTGGAGGCTAATTATACACCATTTGTGGCCAACATCCACATGGCCGACACTTGGCTATACAATGAGGGGGTAGGGAAGTTCCAAGTCCAGGATAAATATGGGAAGCCCAAAGAAGTCATGTTTCAGATCAACTTGAAGTCCACCGAGGTCTAGGAGGTGGAGGAAGAAGTCCTTCAGTCCATGAATGTTCTAAGGCTAAATGATTCTAGAAATGTTAGGAGCTTATTTTTTGATGAATCTAAAAAATAGTGAGCGAAGAAGTAGGCCATGAGGATTTGCGTCGACAGAATAAGAATTTATATGGTAAAAAGGAAGGCCACAGAATTACAAGTGGTCAACAAACAACAAGGAACCATTAACATGGAGAAGTGCGACGAGGAAGAGTTCAAAAAAACTGCCTCCCAAAGTTCATTGAGTGATAAGAAATTGACATCGTCCTAGCCAAGCTTGACAACCTCATTGAGGCTCAAGATCCATTGTTGGAAGTCAACCATGGTGGGCCAAACAAGCATAGACCAATGTTCGCTAGCAAACTACTAGAGCTAAATTTTTAAGCATGGCTCACACAATTACTATGAAAATACCAAGATTGTTTTGCTGGAGTTACGAAGAAATGCCAAGGTTAGATTCTGCCTTAATAGAGCACCGATTGCCAACCAACAATGGATGCAGACCGTTCAAATAGGCCCTGAGGTTGATGTCACAAGAAGTAAAGCTATTGATAAAGGAGAAGATCGAGCGTCTTTACAGGCCAAGTGCATCCAAGTGGCGCAAAACGTGGAATGGGTATCTAACGTTGTGCTGGTCAAGAAAAATATTGATAAGATCAGGGTATGTCACAACTACTGTGACCTAAACTTAGTCTCTCTGAAATATAAATATGTCATGACATTGGCCAATTAGCTCGTGGATACAATGACCATGAATGTCCTCATGTCATTCATGGACGGTAATGTAGGGTACCGTCAGATCTTCATTTCTGAGGAGCATTAGCACAAATTGTCTTTCGATGTCAAGGATCAATCAGGACATTTGAATACAGGGTCATGTTATTCGGGTTGAAGAATGTGGGGGCAAAATGCCAGAGAGCCATGAACATTATAGTCCATGATATGATCCCCAAAATCGTAGAGGTTTATATTAATGGCATTATATCAAAACACATAACATGAAAAAATACCTTGAAGAGGAATCTGTTGAATTGTGCATTTGGGGTCATAGTTGGGAATTTGTTAGGGTTATTAGTGCAAAGGAAGGGGATTAAGATAGTGAAGGCCATTATAGAGGCCGCACCTCCGAAGACCAAGAAAGAATTATAGCGTATGATTGGTTAAGTCAATTTCCTCTAATGGTTCATTGCTAACTACAATGAGAAAGTGCAAAAAGTCTCATCACTCTTAATGTTGAAATGTGTAGAAGACTTAGATAAGAGGTGCAACATTCGAAAGCCTCCACCAAATCAAGAAGTATTTGGTCAACCCAGTAGTCCTCATACCACCTATAAAGGGTAGGCCACTGCCGTTGTATTTATTAGCCACCCATAAATCCATTGGATGTCTATTGGCCTAGAATAATAATACAAGCATACAATAAGTCATATTATATAAGTAGAATTTTGACTTTGGTCCAGCAACTTTATAAGTTGATCGATAAAATTTGTTCAGCATTGTACTTTACATCACAAAAGTTAAGAATATATATGATTTCAATTGTGGTGTACAGTGTTACGTAAACTAATATGATTAAGTGTATGTTAACTAGGCCAATTATGAGAGGACAAATCGACAAATGGGTCTTGGCCCTGATCGAAATCTCAATTCAATACTAATCGCAGTGCGAGGTTAAAGGCTAGACATTAGCCAATTTCCTAGTAGACCAAGCTTGTATAGATGTAGAGAAAGATACAAGGGAGCCATTTGGTTTGTTAGGGGTACTTGTGGTGTCACTTACACCATGGAAACTAAAAATTGATGGTTTGTGGATACGAGAATCCGCAGGGATCAGGGTGGTTATAGAATCACCCCTAGGCCACAAAACCTAACTATCATTTAAATTTTGATCATTGGGCTTGAGGATTTGTTGGGAATGGCAGAGTCAGTGGTTGAAGTGATCAGTGACTCCCAATTAGTCATCAACAAATTTAAAGGCAGTTTTCCTATAAAAAAGTTGGAGTTGTACCCATTCCACTCTATTGCAATGTCTCTGTTGTCAATTTTTTATGACGCGACATTGCGATCATTCCCAAGGGGGTTAAATGTTCAAGTTAACATCTTGGCTTAGTTGGGATTAGGCTTGAGGATTCCTTGAGGCATGGATGAGCGGTTAATCACAGTTCAAAATATAGTATTGTCATCCATCAAAGCCATAGGATGGACTTCGAGGAGTTAATGGTGGGAGTGGAAGAGAAAGATTGAAGATCCAACATCATGGAGTTCCTAAAATACCTAAATAGGGATATAGAACAAGTCACCAAGAGACAGGTCGTTAACTATATACGCATGGATGGGGATCTGTATAAGACAGGGCACGATGACTTGTTGTTGAGACGTATCAATAGAGAAGAGTCCACTCTAGTAATGGCCACAACCCATGAAGGCACATGCGACATTAAGATGCAGTGGCTTATCAGGAGATATGACTATTATTGGCCAAGTATCATGAAGGATTGCATCAAATATGCCAAAGGTTGCTAGGCTTTCCAACGCCATGGACCTATCTAGAGGACACCGACAATACAGATGTGGCCTGTAATAAAGTCATGGTCATTTAGAGCATGAGGCCATGGATCTAATTAGAAATATCTTTCCCCCATCAACAAGACCACATTCTTTTATCATATTGACCATCGATTACTACATTAGGTGGGTAGAGGATATCTCAATGACAATAGTCAATCAAACTGACATCATTCGAATGATAAAGATGAGTATAGTGCAGCAATTCGAGCTTCCCCAAAACATTGTGGTCAACCAATGAACAGTCTTTGCAGGAAGTGAAGTCAAGGGTTTATGGATGAATATGACTTTAACATCATTCATTCAACCCCACACTACGCGCAAAGAAACGACCAAGCTGACTCTACTAACAAAGTGATGAAAATAATTATAGCTAAAACGGTAGAAGACAATCCAAGGGCTAGCATGATAAGCTGTCAAAAGCACTATGGGAGTGCCGAATGTCCAAACGGTCTAGCACCAGAGTTATACCATTCAAGTTGACCTATGGGTATGACGCAGTCTTACCTATGAAGATCACCCTAAATTCATTGCGAGTGGCTTTTCAGCATAATCTAAATCCAACTGAATATATTGAATTCATGATGATAGAGCTTGAAGGATTAGATGAAGTGCAACTGAGCATGTTAAATTGAATTAAGGTGCAGAAGCTAAGGGCTGCCAAGGCGTACAATAGAAGAGTAAAAAGCAAGACATTTGGAGTAGGTGACTTGGTTTGGAAGGAAAGGTTGTCATTAGGCCTTAACGACCAAAAGTTAAACAAGTGGACTACCAATTGGGAAGGGTCATTTGAAGTCATTGAAATTAAAAAGAGTGGTGTTTAAGGGACTTAAATGGAGAGCATCACAATTGCTCCATCAATGGGCAGTTCTTAAGAGCCGATAGACCAATGGTCTGGGTGGCCACAGAAAACGAACAAGACATTTGAAGATAAGAGATTATGTCCAGCGGCCTAGGGCAGGCTGACAGTTATTATAAAATTCGTCCTAACAATCAACTGTTGTAAGAAATGCAATAACATGATAAAAAATTGGCGAATAACAATGCAAGTTTTATCCATAGAATTTTATAAAAGTTCAGTGAATAAAATTTGCAAAATATAAATAAAACTAAGTGTTGTATAAATGGTGAGTCAAAAAAGCTGATTTCTGGAGGTTTGTAATCCTAGTTTGAAGATGACAACTTGTGCACTGGAGACAAATAAAGGAACAATGGTGGAAGAGAAAGCTTGGGTGCATGAGCAGAGTATAGACCTCTAACACAAGCCTTCCCAGTCAAGAAACTTTCCCAACTTGCACTGAAAGCTAGATGTAGTATCATCTTCCAACTTCTATAAGTGCATGTTATCAACCCATGTGACCCTATCCCCTAGGATAAGGATCCACAAAATGAGCTAAGAATGGAGGTGCAAGGAGGCACTCATCTGGAGGAGAAACTTGAAGTAACTTCCGTTACTGTTAAGGGTAAAATATAAAGTAACAACTTTGGCTAAAACTGAAGGAGAAAAAGGTTGAGGACTAACATAGGTATTTATAGGTCATAATGAATTTGAATATATTAACATCCTCACCTCGGGAACTGATAATATTTATAACAATTTAATGAGAGGAGAATAAAGTGTCATTTTCTAAGGTAGTCAAAGTGCATGAATGTGTGCACAAGAATCAAACAACGGTGACATGATTTAAATGGCAATAAATGCAAGTTAAATCGCAGTCAGGTCAATTATCACATGGAAAATGAAAAGACAAATATAAGTAAAGTAAAGGGCAAAATGGTTCATCTTTATTTAAATTTCATTTCTCTTGAAATTGTAAAAGATTAGAAAATTTAGTTTCCAGTTAGTATAGTGACCTATTAACGACCAGGAGTTCGGTCAAAGCTAACTCGGTAGAGGCCGAGCCATCATCTACATAGGTTATGATAACTGCCACAACGATCTTTATTTCTTTCAAACACTCTTGGTAGGACACAAACTCCTCCAACAGCGCCATGCCCTGAGCTTCTAACTTGGTAATAAGGCGGTTTATTTCTGCCAAGTGATAAGGAAGTGACTCAAAATGACTAGAATGACCGTAGTAGGTTTGGATGTATTGTTGCAAGTTGACCAGCCATTCTCGTTGATCATGAATGTCGGTAAGGCATCTTGATGTTTTTGGTACAACAGCTCGGCTTCTTAAAAAAAGGCTAAAATTTCATCAGCCAAACACGTTAGTGCTTGGCAGTCTTCCTCAACAATGAATGGAGAAGCATTCAACGGCCTAATTGATTGGAGCTGCTCCTCAAGAAGATCCATTTCATTCACTATAATGGCAAGGTGGTTGATGATGACTAAAAATGCCATTTTACTGTGGCTCTGAAAGTCATGATTCAAAATTAACACTGAACTCCAAAAAGGAACAGGGCCAAATGAGTGGCAAGCTTTTAGGGCAGCTAGATCAAAAGAGAAGCTGGTCTTTAATGTAGGAACATCGTTGGAGGATAGACCAGTGACTTGAGATAGGGCCACAACTTGGTTTATCTCAACGGCCAAAGAAGTATCGAGGCCCGCTGGAGGTTCAAGAGGTTTTTGCCTAAAGGTAGGATCATTTGCTTTAAGATCCACTATTTTGACATCATCAGCCACATTAATGGCCATGCCATTGAAAGATGGTGCTGGTGGAATCAAGTCAGTTACGACCATAGAAGATGATGCAAAGATAAGTACATTAGCAGGCCCAAGGGGCTCAAGGCTACCAAAACTTACCTCTTGTGAAGGTTTTGCACTAGCGGAGATGGACACAGACAAGGGGGCATCTTCTTCAACGTCTTGTTCCTCATCAACTTGAGAGTGTCGTGTGGGCACATGAGGAACAATGAAAGAGCGTCATCGTTTGTATTTACGACAAAACCTTTGTGGAGAAGAAAGAGTGGTTGAAAAATCCAAATCTATGACAACCACAAGATCAATGTCAATAGCCCTAGGCTAAACAGAGCTAGAGGGAGAAGTCTGGATCGAGCCTACCCAAGGAATCGACTGAACACACGATGGGAAGCCTATATAACTAAGAATAGATGTCGTTTCATTGTCAAACTACCGGGAAACATAATGTTTCCATTAAGCCTTGAAAACTTTCAAGTCATCAAACATCTCGGTGAAAGAATTCATGTGGAAGGAGCAACATACAAGAGAGTTACAATGGGTGACCTCCCAACCATTAATATCGGCCAAGTTAGGCCAATTGGTAAGGTCAGTATGGAGAGTGCAGGCAAAAGGTTAAGGAATCTGCCGCACCAATCCAAACTAATGGGAAAACTGTTGAGGCATGTACACCTTGATGTTGCAAGGACATTGGAACAATAATTCGGTACCAAGCCGTCATGCAAATCTTGAGAGTAGAGATAGGAAAACCAGGCATCCTCGTGAGTAGAGGCAGCATCAAGCGGAGCCTCCCTATGTTTATAAAGGAACCATTTTGATCCATGGTTTTGTTCAAATGACATCCAAATAGGCCATGAGCCATTCAAGTTGTACAAATAAGAAAAGTTATCCATAAAGGATTGCTTCTTAGAAGGGTGATGTAAGAAAAAGAGGCATTGTCAGCTGGTGGGATGGAAAGCTCTAGAAAATAAGTGCTCGGCCATAGTTAAAGCACTCAAAGGGGACCTAAGCCTTCACTTATCCTTGCTGCCATAGTGTCCCATACTCCATGATAAAGGTGAGTGAGCATTATAGGATCATGGTCATAGGAAGCACCCACAACCAAATTGACGGCCAGAGAAACGTTTTCCTTAGTAACTTTGTGTTATGATGTGTAGAAGAAGAATTGATTAAGCCAATAAAGCAGGAAAGAGATGTGTTCCCTACCCTCAACTAAAGAGTCATCGTAGCTATGACATGTCATAATAAAGAAGGAAAAAATAGAAATTGGCTTACCTTGCACATCAGTTACAAAAGTATAGCTCGCTTCTATATAAGTAAGTATAGTGTTAGCCTTGGCCCCCAAAAGAGGAAAGCCGAGGAGTGCAGATATATCATAGGCCATAGGGCCTATCATGGAAAAACCAAACTGACAGCCATTGTTCACCATGGACGAGAATAAAGGAGCGGCGTTAAATAGTGCTTTGTCGATAGGCATCATAATAATACTATACAGCATCATAGATGCCAAGCCAACATCACATAGTACCATTTTCTACCTCAACACCCCATAATATCCATTCATGAGAAGGGGCCTTCCAGCTAAGGCCAGGATTGCTACTAAACCAATTCGTCCAATGAAAAGGCACTTGGAACTTAAAAAAGAGAGATAGAAAAGAGTTATGGTAGATACATCAAACTTCATTTGGAAGGATCTCTTTAAAAGCAACCTAAAGGCCATCTCTATCGGAGAAGACTTAAAGAGTAGATTAAAAGTATGAAGAGCAACATGAGAATATGGAACTCATGAAAGAGTCGTTTCAAAGGTGTGCTCCATTGAATAAAAAGAAGAAGAGAAAGTTAGAATAATGAAAAAAAAACTCAAGTCTAAGGATGGATTATATAGGTGTGAAGAAAAAACCATTGCAGTGATGAAAAGATATGGATGGATCACGTGCTAGTCGTTTTTTGCATATTTGAAGAAATGAAAGAAAGACCGAAAGCCTACACATGGAGATTTGGCCACACACTTTGAGCTTCACGACTAATAGCAGAGTGACAGCTAAGCTAGTGGCAAAAGTTTAAATTCAAAGAGCCAAAACGTTGCTCCGAATATAAAATGTTCGGTTGCATCATTTTGGGAGGAGGCAATGTTTAAACCAAAAATATAAAACCCCAAAATTTTCATCTTAATAGATTGATGTAATTATTTGGTATTGCTTATATATGCGATGACGTAAGAATAAATTAAGAATGGATAAACTATGCATGTGGTGATTATAGAGATAGTCAAAGATATATTGAGAAGCTTGAAGTTTCGAAATGGTAACTCATAGGAGAAATGAATTTAGTTAAGTTTTAAATATATTTAGAGTGAAATAACTAGGTCAAAGATCAAGCCAAAAGTTAGGGACCTAGTGTACCTCTGTCGAAATGGTGAAGTGTCGTTCGAATAGTGCTTCGACACAAGTTTCCATTCGAAAGCACAGTAACCGTTTGAACACCAAGATGGGTTGGGGAATTCTAGCGAGTTTCCATTATTTGAGTGCATGGGGTCAATTCGAATAATGCCTTTGATGATACGAGCATCCGTTTGAATGCATGCCAATCGTTCGAATGCGCTGTTGATATTGCTACTTTTGTTTGAATTCACACTAGCTGTTCAAATGCACCTCTGCGTTTTAGCTTGATCAATTTTAGCATTTTTCTTTCATTTTGGGTCATATAAATACCATATGGATGGGTTTGAGATATTTTCATTATTATTTCAACCCTAGAAAGCTAGAAAGATTTAGGGAGAAGAAAGAGGGAGATATTTTCACTGATCAACACGAGGAATCGCAATAAAATACGTTAGGATGAAAGTTTAAGGGAATCAAGGTAAGGCATTCTTCTTGAGTTCTTACATTAAGACTTGGAGTATTTTCTATGTATATTTTAAACCTTCATGACAACTATATGTGAAATAACTATTCGTTCTTGATTTCTTTTCGATTAACATGTGGTTTTAAACTAGATACATGTCTTGGATTCGAGGAATATCGTTCTTGGATTTTTAAAACCCTAGTTTTTCCTAAAAAACCTATTTTATTTTGAAAGACCTATTGATTCTTGATTTCTAAATCTCCATTATTTATTAAATTAAGTTTTCAATCAACTATTTGTTCTTGTTCCAAGGAATTATGATTTTTTACAAAACTCTAGAATTTTGATATTGCAATTGTGAATCTTTTCTTGATATGATCTCTTACATATTTTAATTCCTTTATTTTTTTAGTATTGAGAATTGTAAAATTGTAATACTTGAATTTTTATGAAAATTGTGATTGCTAAAGATTCTGATTATTGAGAAATTTGTGATTTCATCTCTTGTATGATTTGGGTCTAACGGACTCAAATTGCCTTTAAGAGCTGTCGTAGAGGGTTAGAAATTAGTCTATCGTAGTGGGGGTGAAATGGTTAACTAACACTTCTAGTGGATTTTTATTTATGAGAGCAACCAATATTATTCACGTAAATTCTTGGTTGAGAGATAGTATACCTTTCCTAAAAAGATTTCGTCAATTTCGTGTGAGACGATATGCACCCGTCCTAAAGAGATTTTTGATGTGCCCTACGGGACGTGATTGAGGTTGTGTGTTTGTGGTGAGTGAACGAGGAAGAATCGATGTGTAGATTCCTAAGACGCAACCAACAAACATAAGAATATGGGATAATGCTACTGGGTTATTAATTAATTTTTGTAATTTCTACATATTTATTCTTGTCATTGATTTACTGTATTCCGAACACTTGATATCATTACAACTATCATCGTTTTACTTTTAAAAAGGTATATATGTTATTTTTCAAAAGAGACTTGCGTTCTTTTTATTGTTCGAAAACCTTGTTTGAATTTCAGAGGGATTTTATATGGGTTTTTGCTCACCCCCTATAACCATATTTACAGATTTTGGCATATAGGAGAATATTGCTATCGATGAGTAGGTTGACTGCGAGGTTATAGAGAATCAAGATATGGATCCTAACCTAGAGGAGTAGAGTTGTTCTAGTGATTAGTTTAGGGGTTTTGAGAGCTTTGAAGAAATAATGTTTTTGATTAATTTATTTAATTCCACTACGAGATACTATTTGGTTTTGGTTTGTAAGCTTGGAGAAGTTATAACCTTTTACTGTCTTTTGATACCTGGTATTCAGGAATGAAAGACTGATTTATTATTTAGTGCTTACTTTTAGTTGCCCTGATGATTGGATAATTTGTAAATAATAATGTCTTTCAGGGTGGACTTTAGGACGTTACAGGTTTAGTATCAAAGCTTAAGCTTTAGGTCTTACATGGAAGCTATAGATTGTGAATTAACACTTGAGAGTTAGGACTAGGAAGAATGAAATTATAGGTTTAGATCTTTTTGGGGTATATGTTTATTAAATTAAATTGATAATTAAGATAAAGTAACTCAATTGTACCTTGGTATGCAAAATGGACAGTTGAATAGGACGAGACGTGGAAGTTTCATGAATACACCACCACCACTTCCTCTATATGCTATGAACGTTATCTACTAGTTCTTACAGGAGTTAAACACTTTGGTACAACACTAGAATGGAAACAACAATCATAATGGTGTGGCCCAGCGGTTGGCCTAGGCACAAGGTATTGGGGATGAGAACCAAAGTATGGTGGTTTTCTCATGAATTTTTTAGGCAACTTCCATCTACCTTCTAAGGAAACTCTAATCTAATGGAGTCAGATAAGTGGATTAGAAGAATTCATAAAATGTGAGATAGCATGGGAATTGTTGCGGATCTCCAGGTTGGGCTAGCTACCTACTTGTTTGAAGAAGAAGCAGATCATTGATTGGATTCAGTGAAGCGAATGCATGTGGTGGATATGATGACTTGGAAGGTATTTGATCATATTTCCAATATAAATACTTTCCTGAGTCTATGAAGGATATAAAGAGTGTAGATTTCTTGTCCTTGAAGCAAAGGAGTATGACAGTGACGGAGTATGAAGTAAAATTTGATGAGTTGTCTTGCTAAACAACCAAGTTTGTGGCTACAGAAGCAAATAAAGCTAAAAGGTTTGAACAAGGTTTGAGGCATTCCATCCATGAGAAGCTTGTTGTAATTAGAATCCGAGAATAAAAGAATCTAGTCAAATGGAAGAATTTGGTGGCCAGAGACACAAAGAAGTCTAGACGAAAACAGACTTTTGCTAGAGAAGGTCTGTTGAGACACACAGAGGGCAGCTTTGTATCGCCAACTTGATTAAGCCCTAAGGCAAAGAAACCAAGCAGTTCACGAAGTTGGGGTTACTCAAGATAGAGCAGTCACTGAACTGCATCAATACTTTGCTTGTGGAGGTTTCGAGCACTTAAGAAATAATTTTTCGTAGTGTCCACCAAAAAACAACTAGGTTGGAGGACTGCAAACTGTGAACAAGCCCCCACTTCAGAGGCAACCACCGCAGAAGAACTCTAGAGCAATTGTACCAATTGGTACCATTCAAGGCCGAATCTTTGCAATGACTCAAACGGAGGATGATCTCGCGATGATATGGTTGAAGGTATCGTTTTACTTTATAATTCTTGGGCACACATATTATTTCATCCCAGTGAAACTCACTCGTTTGTACATATGAAATATGTTAAAATACTAGGATTGAAATGTGAAAACCTAAACAAGGGCTTAAATGTTGACCTCGCTACTAGAGACCGATTGGGAACCTTTAGAATGTGTCAAGGTAATATACTCCGGATAAGGTAACAGGAGTTGAGGGTAGATTTGGTAGTGTTGGATATACAAGGATATGATGTGATCATTGGAATGGATTTATTGTCTGCATACTATGTAGTGACGGATAAGAGTGTTCACCCTACCCTACGGGTAGAAAATATAGTCTTCTGCATTCCTACCCGATACTTTGCGGAAGAATTTTTTCTTACCCTACCCTACCTGATCAGGTGTAATATTCCTACCCGACTTCCTACCCCATTAATCGAGTAGGAAGTCGGGTAGGAATGTGGGTAAACACTTTAGTATCTATTAATTTTTAAATTATTTTAATAATTTAATTAAATAACATGCACAAAATTAACAACACAATAAATCAAATGCAAATGTTTTGCAGTGCAACACCTCTCACTTTCTCCTACAGGCTACCCCCATACAAACCCCACAAGAACACCCACAACCTCAAACAGACCGAGAAAGTCCATCACAATCCAATCCAAGGGCAGTGACTCAACAAAGCTTCCCATTTAATGGGTTCTTGGTGTTTTTGACCCTTTAATGCAAATGTAAATGTTAGGAAAGTTCGATGAACTATTGGAAATACCCATTTGGGTTTGTTTTTTTGGTTCTGTGATCAATGCCTCTGTATTTGAATATTGATGTTAATTGATTGTGTTTTATTTATTGAGAAAAATGAAAAATTGCATGATTTCGGATGGAGGTTTTGGGTGTTCGATTTAAATATTGTTGTGTTGAGCATAATCTTTGATTGACATGTTCATGCTTTTTGGTGATGCTGTGAGAAGCAAACTAACTAGAGTTGCAAAGCTTTGAAACAAACTAACCGGAGTGGGCTGTGTGGAGAAAGGGAGAGAGAGAGAACCTGGGGCCTGGGGCCAAGAATCGAACAATAAAGGAGGAGGAGTGGACTATGTGGAGTGACCGAGTGAGGTGTGTGTGATTTGGAGGCGCACAAACAGGAGTAGACGATAGTAATTAGGGTTTTTTAGTATATATATATATATATATATATTTAAATTAATTAATTAATTAATGCTGGTAGAGTAGGGTAGGAATGCGAAAACGGAAGGCTATTCCGCATTCCTACCCGATTTACTCGGAAGACCAAAAACCCTTCTGCATTCCTATCCGATTTTTGCAATTAGCCGATTTTTAGGGTAGGGTCGGGTAGGGTAGAAAATTGTGGCCAGTCAAAAAATTTGAACACCCCTAGTGACGGATTGCTTTCAAAAAGGGTAGTGCTCTAGTCACCAGGAGAAGGAGTATTCATCTTTACAGATGGGCAGAATGATGTCCACCCTTCTCCTATGATGGGTAAACTGTTCCTACGGGCAAAGGTAGGAAATAGTCTGACCTTTCTAGCTAGCCTAATGGAAGAGAAACGAGTTAACTCCTCGTGAGAGTTAATATCAGTGGTGTTAGACTTTCCAGATGTATTTCAAGATGGGTTGCCCAACTTACCACCTCGAGAAGAGATTGAGGTCAACATCAGCTTGTATCTTGGAACAGAACTCATTTCTATTGCTTCTTATTGGATGACACTTTTGGAGTTAAAGGAGCTAAAGAAGCAACTATATCAGCTACTAGTAATTGGGTTTGTTCGCTTAAGCACTTTACTTTGGGAAACTCCAGTCCTCTTTTGCAAAATGAAACACTTCGGTTGACTACCGGAGCTTGAACTGAGTAACAGTGAAGTATAAATACCCATTACCTCATATTGATGATCTATTAGATCAGTTTAGGGGTTCTAAGTAATACTCCAAGATTGATCTTCATACAGGGTACCATCAATTGAGGGTCAAGGAGGAGGATATTTCTAAGACAATTTTTCGTACATGGTATGGTCATTTGGAATATATTTTCATGCCATTTAAATTAACTAATGCTCCCTCAACGTTTATGGATTTGATGAATAGAGTATTTCGACCATATCTAGATTAATTTGTTATTGTGTTTATTGATGATATATTGATCTATTAGCAGATACAAGGGGAATATGAACATCATATTCCGGTGGTGCTATAAACATTGAAGGAGCATTAAGTTGTATGCTCAGATAAGTAAATGTGAGTTCTAGATGAAAGAAGTGAAATTCCTTAGGCTTGTGATGTCATAACAGAGTGTAGTTATTGACCCCGCAAAGATTGAAGTTGTGATGAAGTGGGAATCATCTAGGAATTTGACAGAAATACGTAGTTTCCTGAGCTTATTGGAGGTTTGTGGAATGGTTCTCAAAGCTAGCTATGCCAATGACCACATTATGAAGAAAAGGGAAAGATTCGTGTGAACTCCGGAGTGTGACCTAGCCTTCGTTACGTTGAAGGAAAGGTTGACAATTACACCGGTCCATATTATTCCAAACAACGGTGAAGGATATGATGTTTGCATGGATGTTTCTCTATGAGGTTTGGGATGTGTGATAATGCAAGGAGAAAAGGTAGTTGCTTATGGTTGTAAACAACTAAAGATTCATGATTAGAACTATCTCACTCACAATTTAGAGTGTGGCGTTATAGTGTTTGCTCTCAAGTTATGGAAGTGTTACATGTATAGAGATAAGTTTCAAGTGTTTTCTAATCATAAGAGTCACAAGTATATATTCACATAGAAAGACTTAAATCTTTGGCAAATAAAGTGGATTGAATACTTGGAAGATTATGATTTCACACTCATTTACCAATTGGGGAAAGCTAATGTGGTAGCGGATGCACTTAGCAGAAAGTATCAAAGTGAAATCAATATCCTTGTTGTTAGTAGGTGGAAGATGATTGAGTCTTTGGAGGTATTTGACCTGCTAGTGGATAAATAGAAGGATCGACCATACTTATTTAATCTTATAGCTCAACCGATTCTCTAACAAAGGATTGTAGATTTACAACGATTAGATACATATTTGGAAACTATCCATGGCCTATTGGATAAAGGTGAGATTGTTGAGAAATGGTCAGTACATCAAGATGAGCTGCAGTTTTGTTGAAGACTGTGTGTACCAAATAAAGAGCAAGTGAAGGAATAAGTGTTGGAGGAAATTCATCATTCCAAATTTTTCATACATCTGGGTAGTACAAAGATGTATAGAGATATAAAATGTCAATACTGGTGGAAAGGAATAAAAAGAGATGTGGCTAGGTACATTGCGAAGTATGTCGTTTGTCAACAAGTAAAAATTAAGCATCAAAGGCCTAGGGGATCATTACAATCCTTACCTATTCCCGATTTGAAGTGGAATCATGTGACTA